>OZ020486.1:43652602-44197776 GCA_963971405.1 Psococerastis gibbosa | reverse complement strand
TGCGATAATGACCCGGGAAACGTTCGGGGATGCTTCATCCTGCATGTAGTATTGTTTCCGGAAATTGAGAAAATGTTCATACAATTCAGCAACAACCTTTTTGTTGAAGTTCGCCTGTAGCGGATGGTATGGATAGCATTCTGAGCCGAGGAATAGTTGCATTTGTCGTACAGCACATTGATCGAAGGCAGTAGCGTCTTTCAAATATCATCTGCTCGTGCTGCTTGGAAGCCAATAATAGCAAACCGTGGTTTTTCACTTGAAGAAATCATTCGCACAGGGTTTCGCACATGATCAACAGTTATTCCATTGAGTTCATAGCATATTTCGGAGAATAAGTGTGCCATAGCATTAGCGCTAAGCCAGTCTTCACCTTGATAAGCAATTGTTGTCACACCTTTTTCCAGCACACCTTCAATATGCAGTCGGCTTTCACATGGTAGAGTAATAAGTATATCTTGTTGATGGATTGGTATGCGAATTTCATCATTTATCACCATACTTTTGTTCTCGAAATCATTACAAGCTAATTAAAATCGATAAAGGGTCGCATCCAAGCGCTTTGCTTAAAAGCTAAAATTTTATGTATACATTTTTAATTGTAATGCCAATTCTAAACATTGCTTCAAATTTCGATAATGTATTATATAGTTGTGTTTATCGTTTAAGTTGGGAATAAGCATTGAGATGGTGGATGTTAAAGATATATTATTTTCAGCGAGAAATTCCTTGCAATATGGAGAAATCATGTCTGAAGTTACAACACAATGTTCAGCTGCTAGTGGGTATTCATTATGTAAATCATGTAATTTTTGTGGATATTCCAAGTCCACATGTAATATGAACCCACCATCGTCCTCATTAGGTGCGAGCATTACATTAAAATTTTTTGATTTCTTCCTCCTCCATCCAGCGAAACCCACTAATATTTTCAGACAGCTCTGAAGAGCTAGCCCTGGTGCAGTGTACATGTGACAAATTTCGAGGTTATCGTTTTCAAAACATTAGGCTCTAAAGGCTTCAAAAACATCGCAAAAGAGAAGGGTGTTGTTTAATACATTCAAGTCTTGGTATTCTTCTAAATTCTTTATATCAAAAGCATTCCACACCTTTTGAGCATGTTCATATTTTTCTTGTGAAATCCACTCTTGAGTTAATTGACTAAAAATGCAATGATTGTAGGTAAGTGTTCCTCATTAAATTGTGACTCGTGCGTTATATATTCATAGGGGAAGACACCCTTCCTCAACATCAAGTCTAATTTTTCATCCACAAAACATGTTTTCATAATTTTAAATTTATTTTTATCCGCATCAACAAGATTTTTAACTACTGAATCTAATGAGGAGGCCATAAATTGGTAAGTGTCTTAAAAGCATAACTCTCCAATACTGAAGGCTATATATTCTTCCATAGTTTTAGCTATACTGGACTTGGTGTTGGTCGCAATCTTCAGATCCCCAATCATAACACTACCCTTTTCACACATTCTCACATTTACCTATCAGTTCCATTATATAACAGCCTTCCTGAGTTCATAAAAAAAAAATCTACATCAAAAAAAAAAATAAATTCATTAGTAAAATTAGCTTTCATCTGTCCCAAAATCAACTAAGAAATCTTCCAGCAATAGTGCGTTAGCATAACAACCCCGGATTCAACAGAGTGATAAACCATCTTAGTATATGATCTTACTTATTTCCTTACTTAGTGATGTTACTTAGAGTCTACATAAAATTAATTATTATCGATAAAGTTTTAGCTTAGTTATTATAGTATTAAGGGGTCCCCAGCACGGGAGAAATCCTTTGGGCCACCCCTACCTCATTATATTGGTGTGCATGTATATGTATTATTGAAGGAACGAAATACATTATTCTATTCTTCTATTCTATTCTATCTCAGTTTAATACTCCATAATAATTGCAACCTTAATCCATGCACATGTCAGATAATCGCAAAAGCAAATACTATTAAATATTTAGGCGTTACCATTGATAATCATCTCAAGTGGTATGAACAAATCCTCCTAACATCAAAACGAATTAGAAGAACCTATAACAAATTAAGGATGCTAAGGTGTACACTTAACGTTGACACTCTGTAAGGTAAGTTTATCATGCTTTAGTCCAATCAATTTTCCAATATAACATATTAGCCTGGGGTGGTGCTCACTCTTCCCATATATGCTCCCTAGAAACTGATGTAAGAATAGCCATCAGGGTAGCTATAGGGAAGCCTCGCCGCTACCCTTCAAATCTTCTTTTTCAGGAATTCAATGCCCTCCCATTGCCATTGCTATGTGCAAAACAACTTCTACTTTTTCAATTTAAAAAGGGCAAAAACCATTCTTGGGCAAGGTGATTTCGTCCATCATAACATTATTACCAGACTTGGTACCGGACGCAACCTAAAAACTTTGAAACCGAATACGGAACACTTTATGCATTCGCATATTATGTATAAGTCTATTCCATTGTACAATTCCCTACCGGATAACATAAAGGACTCCGTCAGCATAACAAGTTTCAAGACACATAAAATACCTAATTTCTTCCAACCCCAATAACATCACGTCCCTACTTAGCAACTAGACTTAATGAAAATTGGGATACATACTGTAAAGTGGATGTTCTCTCAGTGTCGATTGTCAACCAATATTTTATTATTAGCCTACATAACTTCAGTTATCTGCCTGCACAATTGTTTTTCTATTAACGTTTAAAAAAATTTTTTTTTACTTAATTCGTACATTTTTTCTTTACTTGTATTTGCAATTGTAATGTTCACTTTTGCTTTTAAAGGGCCCCCCTCCCCTACCATTTTTAATATTGTAAATGTTGTTTGTTTATTTGTTGATATTTTATTGTGGAGTCATCAGTGAGGAGAAGTTGTTCGTTTTTAGCACGAAACCATGCTTCAGTATAGTTTTTATCATTGCCGGGTGCAACTGATGCAAAAACAAAAATCACTTAGCTTACAATGGACCCCCTGGTGTGATGGGTGTACTGAGTGCACCTGGTGATTCTCAACAGGTTTGAATCTGCACACGGTTATCTGTTTACTAAATCAATACTTCCCTTAAACCTGTGCGTTGGATAGATTTATTAATTGCCCAGCACGGGACTTGTCCTTTATACCATTTAATCACTTTAAAAAGTTTTATGTTTTCAGTTGTAATTGAATCAACCTCACCTTCCATATTATGTAAATATACAACGGGATCATGACGTATGGTTATGTTTTTATAATTGTATTATTTTACAACACCATCTAGAGCTATAGATGTTTTGCATACAAAGTTCCCCTCGTTAGATAGTGCTCCTCCGCTCATAATTGTGCAATTATTATTATGATCAGTAAAATCTTCCCTCATAAACAATGTCTTTACATACAATCACTTAAAACAAACTTTTAAACCTAAGACATATCTATAATGCGATAATGACCATGCTTCAACCTAAGTGTTGGATAGATTTACGAAAACAAAAATCACTTTAGCTTACAATGGACTGTCAGCGAGGGGTAGATTTATTAATGGCTTGTTTGTGGCTAACTCAACCTATCCTTACCCAATGTAACCTAATCTAACCTATCCTAATTCAATGTAACCTAACTTAACATCATATTTATTTGATATAAAAATATTTTTGTTAAAAAAATGATGAATTTAATCTAGGTAAACAGCTAACCTAACCCAATGTAACCTAATCTGGCCTATCCTAATCCAATGTAACCTACCCTAACTTGATATAAAAATTTAACCTAGTCTAATATTATAACTTAACCTGTCCTAGCCCAATGTAACTAAATCTAACATAGAAAACACGACTGCCTGGTATATTGCACACCCATTGTGAGAAACTGAGACTTAGTTGGGATTATTGAAAATTCATTTTTATAAACATGGCTGGTGGGTATATTGAACACCTATTGTGGGATTAATACATTTCTTTTAAGATACTGAGTGCAACGCCGAGTCCCACCCTTACCGTCTATCATTCGTGGGTAGTCCACTGTTTCAAATTAGGTAATTAATATGTGCATTATTCAATGGCGCTCACCCTCACTGGTCTATCTATCCCTGTCTCCCATTAGCTCAAGCGTGTTCGTCGATGTAAATGTAGCTGATAAAAAAATTAATAAGAAAAAACTTATATTAATTTATTTTAAGGTTTTTAAATACTATGGGTGTCTATATTTAGCTTATCTTTACTCAATGTAGTGTACTAAACATTATGCATTAGCTCAAGCGTGTTCATCGATGTAAATGTAGCTGATAAAAAAAAAGTAATAAGAAAAAAACTTATATTAACTTATTTAAAAACTATACTGAAGCATGGTTTCGTGCTAAAAACGAACAACTTCTCCTCAATGATGACTCCACGATAACATATCAACAAATGATTGAACAAATTTTAATAAAAATAGATAAATTTCAAGCAATGGGAAGCGGGTGGGTGTTGAAATCTTTAAAACGTTTTGTTATTTTTATTGCTGAATATAATCCATGCAGTGGTAGTAGTTACATCCCTTTACCCCAAAAAATATATAACACTAAAGCAGTAATCAATATTAAAAACGACCAGGTGGTATATTACCACTTATCCCAATATTTGCGGGGCTTTCTGCACTAGGCGCTCTCTCTGGCGGTGCTATTTTACGGTCTTTAAATACTATGGGTGTCTATATTTAGCTTATGTTTACTCAATGTAGTGTACTAAACATTATGCATTAGCTCAAGCGTGTTCATCGATGTAAATATTGCTGATAAAAATTAATAAGAAAAAAACTTATATTAATTTATTTAACGGTCTTCAAATACTATGGGTGTCTATATTTAGCTTATGTTTACTTAATGTAGTGTACTTAACATTATTAATTAGCACAATCGTGTTCACCGATGTAAATTTATCTGATAATAAATAATTAAGAAAAAAACTTATATTAATTTATTTTACGGTCTTTAAATACTATGGGTGTCTATATTTAGCTTATGTTTACTTATTGTAGTGTACTTAACATTATGCATTAGCTCAAGCGTGGTCATCGATGTAAATTTAGCTGATAATAAATAATTAAGAAAAAACTTATATTAATTTATTTTACGGTCTTTAAATACTATGGGTGTCTATATTTAGCTTATGTTTACTCAATGTAGTGTACTAAACATTATGCATTAGCTCAAGCGTGTTCATCGATGTAAATATAGCTGATAAAAAAAAATTTATATTAATTTATTTTAAGGTTTTTAAATACTACGGGTGTCTATATTTAGCTTATGTTTACCTGGGTTATAAAAAAAAAACAATCATAGTGCCATAGAAAGACCACCCACGAAGAAGAAAGAAGAAGAAGAAAGAAATGTTTTAATTACACCATAAAAAAAAAAAATAAATAAATAAAAAAATATATATATAACTCTATCTCACAAATTAGTAATTATAAAAAAAAAAACGATCATGGTGCCATAGAAAGACCACCCACGGGTCTCGACGGGGGGGGATAAGCGCCAGAACCTCAGACCACCCACGAGGGGTAGCATGACGGGGGGTGGGGTAGATGGGGTAGCTCGACGGGGGGTGGGGTAAGCGCCAGAAACTCAGACCACCCACGAGGGGTAGCATGACGGGGGGTGGGGTAGATGGGGTAGCTCGACGGGGGGTGGGGTAAGCGCCAGAAACCCCCTTTCTACTCTACTTTTATTGAAAAAAAAGAATAAGTATAGATTCAGCTATGTTGTGGCCTAATGCTCTCTCTTACGCCTAACTGTACATATCAACGATAGTTAAATTGAAATAGTTATTTTTGTATAATAAACTACATTCATACCGAATATCAGTCATAACTTCTATTCATGATAACAGTCACACTAATTTTTGCTTTCCAATTTATACGTAGTATAAGGAAAGTTTTGTGATGGTCAAAATTTTCGATTCTGAAATTTCAACGGATTTACACGTTTTGAGGTCCCAGGAACCCAAAAAAGTGATTTTTTAACGAAATGTCTGTCTGTCGCTCTGTCTGTATGTCTGTCTGTCTGTCTGTCTGTTCGTCGATTTCCGGGCAAACTACTCATTCGATTTTGATGAAATCTACTATTTAAGAAACCAAAAATGCACGAGCAAGAGTTCTGATAGTTTTGTTCCAACCATTATGTCCAACGACATTTTCGTCTTCAGCTCATCCTCATGAAACCACTGAACCAATTTGAAAGTTTTTTGGTGAAAGTGTGTGGTACCTACCCACGATACTACAATATCATGTGCAGTTTGATATGTGAACTACTTTTGTATGAAAAGCCATAAACGTGTTTGTTCCATGATTTATGACCAATGCTGTAGGTTCACAATAATCATACCTGGGGACCATTTTTATTTTGGGCTAACTTAATTTGGGGGGTTTTATTCTCAAAAAACTCATAAAAACGTCTAAAAAAATTATTTCTCAAAAATGGCTCCAACGATTTCTTTTAAATTCACATATAATGTAGTCGTTATTAATGTTGACAAAATGCGGGGGATCGCTTGCCCCTTGATAGTTTGCTTCTGGGGGAATAAAGATAACTCAATTTCCATGAAAAATGACTAAAAAATAATTTATCTGCTAAACCTTTCGATCGCTGATTTCTACCTTCAGTCATGTTTTAAGTGTTTAATTGAGTAACGAAACCGGACAGGTTGCTTTCGCAAAAAACTATTTGGTTTTGGTGATTTTTTTTTTTTTTAATGATAGAAAATTCACGGTCAAATGCATTGTGTGCCCTGCCATTATTACTGTGTAATGTGTCGGTATGACCTATCTAGAATTTATTTACCTCACCTCCAGTGACGTCAGGTAGACACCCCCCCCCCCCCAGATATCGAAAATTTAGCCATAGGAAAATTATTTACCACGAAATTACTAATTTTCTCTAACTGCTAATTGATAAATTGGAAAGCATGTTCGAGTAAACTCGGACCGGTTCTTTTAATTTCGCATCATCCGCATTCATTCTACATGTAATTGGTTAAAATAATCTACGCCATAATATATTAAATTATATTTAATGAAAAATATACAATAATGTAAATAAAGCCAAGTTCCCTCAACTTGCACACTTACCGTAGGAATGTGTGCACCGTTCTTTTTACATACCATCGAAAATCCAGTTTTTTGATAGATAGTTAAATTTTAAAAAGAGTTACAAGTATTTGAGTATTGATAGATAGTTAAATTTTAAAAAGAGTTACAAGTATTTGAGTTTCTGACGTTTTCAATTACCTATAACTTTACCAAGTCGTGTTGGAACATTGTGAATAGGAAGGTGAGGGCGTTGGATATGAGACTGGGCTGGTAGTGACTGCGGTCACAGTTCCTTCCACTGAGTATTGTGCCAATGGCCTGTCACTGTCAGCGACATCTGAGTGAAAGCTGCGAAATGCGCGCGGCATTATTCTATAAAGTTTCCGTTCCATTTGAAGTTGTGTAATTTTAAAAGCGGTAGCTTCAACTGTAAACTATTTCATTCATCTGCTACAGGCATAGCACCAATAGAATATCAGAGAATGATATTGTAAATAAATAAACCTCAATGAATGTATGGGAATTAAAGCGAGTTAAAATTAAAACACGATTTACGTGTGTTCTGAAATTAATTGTAGCCGTAATAATATTGCTTATTGGAGTTAGGGCAGTACAGCAATTTATTGGCTTTGACCTGCTCGACAATACTTCTCCAGTCGTCTCACTTATCTCGGTTTTGCACGGCGCTCCGCCATCTACGATCTCCCAACTCGCGGAGGTCGGTTTTTAATTCTTCCTTCCCGTGGTTTCATCCTGCAGTCATCTTCCAGTCATGCTTGCTTTGTACACTTACGAGTAGTTCAGCTTCTGTCGAGATACGCTGTTCCTTAGGTCATGCTTCTTCTTCTTCTGGCGAACAACCCTCATGGGTTGGCTTGCAGCATTTTGCTCCGGCTCTTCCACTCCGATCTTTCCTCTGCCAGCCTTTTCGAAATGTGGTGCTACCGGAAAATATTAAAAATAACGTGGACTGACCGGATAACCAATGAGGAAGTGCTGCAACGCATGGGGGAAGAAAGAAAACTGAGGGCATCCATCGCCAAGAGGAGAGCCAACTGGATTGGACACACACTACGCCATGATGGGCTACTTCACACGATCCTGGAAGGGCACATGTATGGAGGTGCCGCGGTAGGCCGCCCCCGTAATGAGTACCTGGACCAGCTGCTCAGGGACTTCAACTGTACTACGTATGGACAACTGAAGAGGCTTAGGTCATGCATATGCTGCAAACACTGAACCAACTCCTGGTTTGTCTTCGGGAATCAGTCTCTGCCCCTCAACAACCGCCTAACGCACTTGCAATTCTAGTCAAACCTGTGTTTGAATAGATTTCAGATATTTGGCTCTATTCGGGTCTGCACAGTCTGGACCACTAATCATAGCTAAAGATAGCGCATTGTCTTGTTAGATTGTTTTCTTGCCATATTTACTGGATATCGAGAGTTTCAACAGGGAGCGCTGTGTTTCGTCAAGTTAATGCCAATGTCCATAGCGTCTTCTTTAAATGTCAACTTCTATCGAAGATTGGCTGTCATCATGGCAATTTGGACCTTGGAGACTGCTGCTGTGAATAAGGAAGTCTTGCCAAACCACTGCATCAGGTTTTTCAACCTGTATGCTCTTCTTCTCCCGCGAGCCCTCTGTCCTATCTTGTCTTGGATGATTACATGCAGAAGACGATACTTTATGTTCCTCATCACATGGCCGAAGTATGTCAGTTTCTTTGGCTTCTGTATCGATTGGCCTCAGAAACTCAGCATTAGGGGCACGATCTCCTGGATATGCGGGGCAGCATTCGTTTGAATTACCCCATTTCAAATGCACTGATTCTGTTCATAGCTTGTGTCAAAGTCCATCCCTTCATACCATATAGAACGTTAGAGCCAACGCGTAGCTGATATAAAGGTTTATCGGCCGTTATTCGAAGTGGGCCCTAAAGTCACTATTTTGGAACCTAAGTCGCCGGTGAAAATGAGGTTCAGCTAGTATTAGTCACCCATTTACGGCCAGTAAAATGGAATAATAGCCAAATGTTAACGATACGAACAAATGGGTTTTCTCTAATGGAGCCTCGAACTGTTCCGTCCCAACCTATGAGATATCGTATCAATTTTCCCATTTTCTCCTGAACGATTTGCTATGTTTGTCTCTAATTACTCGCTTTCTGTGTTGTTCAGAGGAATCTGACCATAGATATTGGCCAACCCTGGATCACCTCAAAATCTCCTAGTTTATATTTTTGTATTAATTTTTGCAATTTAATGCGTTAAGAGACAATCGGAGGGGCAATGCGTTGTAAGTGTAAACATCAAATATTTACATCTTAAATAAATACATATATTTTATATATATTATATATATTTCTGTTGAATTATACAATCAAGTAATCAACAAGTAATTGACAAGAAAGTTTAAAGTAAAATCGTCAAAATCAGGTAGTTCTGTTATTGTCATTGTGCTAGTGCCTCAGTGACTGTGCAGGAAACTTTCTCTACGAGGTGGTCTCTAAGCAATTTATGAGAAATCCATGGTAGAGTCGTCGAAAATATTTGGACAAACAAAAGACATTTTTCTGGGTATTGAGAGACGTACTTTCATACATACAACATCGGATCGAAAAATGCCGCTTTCTGCTTGTAATAATCCAAGGGAAGATAGAAGGACTGAGGGCTCCCGGTAGAAGAAAACCAGCGGCCGTGGTTTGGTATGAGCACGACTTCCCTTTTCAGAGCAGCCGTCTCCAAGGCCAATTTGCCATGATGATCGCCCAAAGAAGTTCAGTACATCTTCCGGAGACTTTTCTAGCGATGGTGGGACCTTGCCATACTATGTTATCAATCAATCAAAATTTATTTCCAAAATAAATTTTTTTACAGTTTTTTGTCACTTCCCCAGACTAGGATACATGTTCGTGTTTTAAAACCATTTGCTGGTCATTCCATTATGATTGGAATGGGTGTGGTGTGACACAAGATGCGGCGAAGCCTTTTATTCTGTACATTAGAGGCTCTTGACTTTGTCATCTGATAACAAAATCTCTGGCTTTGTTTGCAGATCGTATAGTGTATCGTATAACTTTTGTATTCGACTTCTCTCATCATCCGTCCTTTCTCAAACCCCATTCATACTCTGTCCGATCCTGTGAGACTTGGGTCTTTCAAATCAAATGTAGTTATAATTCTATCAAAGTAAAGTTGAGTGTAAGAGAGGGCTTAATAGCCCTAACTCCGCTAGGTTGGCTTAGTAATAGAAACAATAAGAAGTCCTTATTTATTTATTCATTTATTTAAAGTACAGGATAAATATCAGGACATGTAGAGTAGTGGTACGGACTCAGACTTTCACCCGAAAGGTTGTTGGTTCGAGTCCTACACTTCCTACATTTTCTGGCCATGCTTCGGAGGGCATGTAAAGCAGGCGGTCCCGGGCCTTCCTAGTTGAGTGTAAGAGAGGGCTTTATAACCCTAACTCCGCTAGGTTGGCTTAGTAATATAACAAAAAAGTCCATATTTATTTATTTATTTATTTAATATCGTCAATTCCCTACCCCTAATGTTCGTAAGAATGTGCTTGGGGAGGGAACATACCATACTAGACTAAATTCAATAGCATGTATGCCTCAAATGGATACCATTGCAAAGGGTCATTCCTGGTTTATTTCTGGTGTAGATACAGAAAGTATATGGAACATTGGTCACAGCGTTTTTTTTTTTTTTTTTTTTAAACTTTTTATGAACGCAGGCCTACTTACATGGGTCCCTTATCCAATGCCAACGACCCCTTGGATTCCCCTTGGAATTATTTATATTGTTTCTGTATGAATTGTTGGCCATTGGCAAACTGTTATACGTTCTCGATGTCAACCTACACCGGCTACAGAAGACTATTTCATGCACGATATCATAGGGGGTTTTACCTTTTTGGACTGTCTGCATGCACTTTATGCATTGCGCGAAATTTTAGTCTTTAAATGTTAGTTAGTTTGTTCATTAAATAATTACCGGCCAAAAATTAAAAATTCCCTATGGCAATATGAGTGAATGGATAAATAAATGAATGGATAATTATATGGAACACAAAACAATACAATTATGACTAAACTAAAAAAAATCTAGCATTTAACTTAAATAACTAACAACAATAAAAATAAAATTTACAAAACGAAATAAAATTAGCCCATTGTAAGACTGCAAGGTTGTACATGAAGTAGTCCTCTACGACTTCCATAGGTCAAATCTTTATAACTTACGTAGTAAATAAAATAAAAAATAACAACAGCCTAATCCAGGGTAAACCAATTTCTACATTCCACATTCTCTAAACCTCTATGCTACGAAGCTGGCTATACGATTTGGTTGGCAAATTTAAAATTTAAATTGATTCAAAATTAATTGTGTCTGACACCAACATAACTTTATTTTGGCCAACAAGGAATTGTTTTGACGTTAATATTACGTAAATCCCGTGGCGTTGGCTGCTTGTCATAATCGGGGCCGTTGACAACTGGGCGTCTATTGTTAGTTTTAGAGATGAAAAAAAAAATTGTTTGAAAGTTTGTTATACAATTTATTGATGTATTTCCGGTGTCTGGTAATGATTTTGTTGCTAATTTTAGCACATCTGCGCGTATTTCGCTGAGGAATGTTTGAAATTCTTTCGGGCTTAGATTGTTTTATCGTCTTTCTTGTATTTTGCTCTGTGTGGTGACTAGATTGCTGAAGGAAAAGAAGAGTACGTGTATGTTGGGGGGGGGGGGGGGTGGTAGTAGGCTTGTGCTTACTCCTATGTTTAAAAAGTAGGATAGAAAAGTTTTAGGGGATGAAGGCTGGTTTTACAATTTTTTGTTCTGCCTGGGCTGTTATCTTTTTGCCACCTTGCCCATTCATGTGATATACGGTAGAGCTTGTATATTTGTTGAGTAGCCGAGGAACTCTCTTGAGGAATGCGAATAACGTGTTCCATTTGGATTTCTCAACATAACGTGTGAAAAGGTGGACGAAATTGAGCAATAAATCGCTGTCCCCGGAATGTGTCGGCGCTATATCAAACCAGGGCAAATGGTCGGGGACGTGTCGTCGCTATATCAAACTAGAGTTAATGGTCGTGAAAGCTCGATGAACGGAATTTGATTGAGGATGGGGTGTAAACGTTGTAAATCTGTGCCTCATGAGTCGGAAACCAGTTTTTCAGGAATTCGAGCAATGTCTGGACGTCAGCGACCGACTGCAGTGATATCTGAACTGACGACTGTAAATAATTATATTAATAACAATATAGGCCTACGTATATTTTTATACTTCGTCGTTTACAATTTTTGTCATATCTGCGCTCCCTCGTGCCTTGAGGCGTGTGAGGGTCACGCATTATCTTGGGCAGTTATTAGATCATATTCTGGTTTATTGTAGATGTGCTTGGAGTGTATGTTGAATGTTGACATATATTTTTATTGCTATATAAAGCAGACAGTGACCAGGGCTGAACTGCAGGCTACTAGTGGGGTCACAGGTGGGGGATAGTGAACGGCCATCAGATATGATGGTTAGCTGCGAATAAGATGAATAAGCAGTCCCCGATCAAGCAGTACCGAGTGGGGTCCGGTTAAAGATCCCCCACCTAGCTCCTTGGAGCTAGGGCATGGGCACCCTTTTGTCCATGGGAGAGAAAAAGCTCCCTAAAGGCGGAAGAATTCAACAGAGGAGTCAACGGCATAAGGATGCAGAAGGTAACGGGAAACCACTGCATTAAAGGTCCTTCGGGGCATCCCTTGTACAATCATCATGAGCGAAAAGTTTAAAACTAAATGATCGCCAATCTTCAACGTTGAAGGGGCACGAGAAGAAGAAGAAGTGACCATAAGGGTAGAGGGAGTGTTTCGTATGCATCAGATCTAGTGTTTCGGATATGTGAATACACCTGCGATTTGGGATTAACGTAAGGCGGCCATTGCTCCGGCGAATTTACTTCATTTGTGATTTTGTCATTTACGTTTGTTTTGTTTTCAGGAGACTATTATGTAGATCCTTAACTTATCTATTATAAATTAAGTTATAATATGGTAGAGACTTATTAATGACGTCTGCTACCATATTATAACTTAATTTATAATAGATAAGTTAAGTATCTACATAATAGTCTCCTTAAAACAAAACAAACGTAAATGACAAAATCACAAATGAAGTAAATTCGCCGGTGGAATGGCCGTCTAACATCGGGGCTTATTCAATTTTTTTTTAGTGCAAAATGCGCGGGAAATTCAAATTGATAAATTAATAATATATTATATTTTAACACCGTCACGTCATACCTTACTAATGCGGTAATAATAAAATAAACCCCGGTGTTACGTTAATCCCAAATCGCCGTCAGCAATCGATTGGAGTGATATCGGAGCTGACTGTAAATATGTCTGGCCCCTTTTAGTGCTGGTGTCAATATAGAATTATGCTAATAGTATGGAGTAACTCGTATACAACTAACTTCAAACAGGTCGTAAAAACATTGCTGAAAACCAAATTACCCGAAACATTAAACCGAAAACATGCCTCTACCATGCCCCCGTCCTTCCTTCCTTCCTTCCCATTATAACAATTTCATTTTCATTTGTTACATTTTTACTTTTTTGCTTTCCAATTTATACGTAGTATAAGGAAAGCTTTGTGACGGTCGAAATTTTCGATTCCGAGATTTCAACGGATTTACACGTTTTGAGGTCCCAGGAACCCAAAAAAGTGGTTTTTACGAAATGTCTGTCTGTCTGTCGTTCTGTCTGTCTGTCTGTCTGTGCGTCGATTTCCGGGCAAACTACTCGGTCGATCTTGATGAAATTCGGCATGTAGGTTCACAAAAATCATACCTCGGAACAATTTTTTTATTTGGGGGGGTTTTATTCACAAAAAACTCCAAAAAAACGTCTAAAAAAATTATTTCTCAAAAACGGCTCCAACGATTTCTTTTAAATTCACATATATTGTAGTCGTTGTTAATGTTGACAAAATGCAGGGGTCGCTTGCCCCTTGATAGGTTGCTTTTGGGGGTAAAAAAATAAAAATAACTAAATTTTAATGAAAAATGACTAAAAAAATAATTTTTCTGCGAAACCTTTCTATCGATGATTTCTACCTTCAGGCATGTTTTAGGTGTTAAATTGAGTAACGAAACCGGACAGGTTGGTTTCCCAGAAAAGTATTTGGTTTTGTAAAAAAAAAATGTTTTTTTGAAAAAATGATAGAAAATTCACGCTCAAATGCATTGCGTGCGCTGCTAGTATTGCTGTGTGGTAATGTGTTGGTCTGACCTATCTAGGATTTACCTCACCTCCAGTGACGTCAGGTGGAAACCCCCCCGAGATATCGGAAATTTAACCATAGGAAAATTATTTACCATGAAATTACTCATTTTCTCTATCTACTAATTTTGATAAATTGGAAAGCATGTTCGAGTAAACTCGGACCGGTTTTTTAAATGTACTTTTATCTATAGTAATTTGACTGTATACTTACAAGTATGTTCAACCATTTGTAGAAGACAGGCGTAAAAACCGCGCACGGATTGTTACAAGTTTTTATTTACTTAGTAAGTTTTAAGGATTTTTTTTTTAAATATATTGAGGTTACCTCACTTCCGGTGACGTCAGATGGAACCCCCCCCCCCTCCCCCGAGGGATAAAATTTAACCATAGGGAAATTATTTACTGTAAAATAATGAAATTACACAGTATGTCTATCTATTAATTTATAAATTGGAAGGTATGTTCGAGTAAACTTGGACCGGTTCTTTATTATTTATTTATATTTATAAATATATTCCTTCGGCACAGGGGCGTACCGGCCGAAGAAGAAAACGAATAATATAGGGATAACATGCCGGCCGCCATACCAAGTTGAATCCAGCGGACCAGAGCAGGTTCAAAGCTGCAGATAAATTGGTCGTGTGCACAGTGCCGGTAGGGAAACATGGTAGGACTTGTCCTGGTCACCTCCGAACTAATCGTGTGACTTCACTGTGTTTCCCAAGTGGTTCGGAATCCACTATAATCAGGAGGTCCACTGGAGTCCTATGGGCCCACACCGTGTGGCCTGGGACTGTGTCAAACCATAGGGATAACATTATTTTGCTATTACTGCTAATGTGTAGCCCATTGACTGAATAGTTGACTGTGGCTTTCGGGGCGGCCGTGACGTCAGACATGACGTGATATGTTGTATGGACGCCAAGTTGTTGAAAAACGGCGGCCAACTTGTAGAGCCATGTGGCTGTCTTAGTCATTTTGCGTTCTCTCCAACGGCATCAACAGCAGGCAACAATCGCATTTAATGTTGCGCTGTTGCCCCCCCCCCCTCCCGCGCTCTCTCTCCTTGTCATCCTCTTCTTTGAAATTCGTCATTATTTTTGTTTGCGTCTGATGCCTGTTATTTTCGTTTTTCTTCCTCTATTTCGTCATTGGAGATGATTTCTATATATTGTGTGGGCCTCAATTGGGCGTTTCTGGGAAATGATGACTTGTTTTTCTCATTGAGGATTTTGTAAAGTCTTCTTCTTCCTCGCCGCTATGGCTCGGGGTGGGTATTTCGCACCACCTCCAGACTCCAGACTCTCCAGACTTCCTGGTTCTTAGTCGTCCCCTGCCAAACCGCTACTGACATCGTTCACAGGTCAATTGCCGCAATGTCTCTCCAACAGTAGGGGGAACTGGCTGTAGCACTAATCTGACATTGGGTAGCTTCTACAGGAACGAGATGGTAGAAGTTTTCTTTTACTGCGCCTTATCTTCATGGAGGGTCAGCGCACGACAGTAGTGTTTCCACACAGTCCTGTTCTGTGCGTCCTCGGTTGAAAGGACCTTCTCATACCTCCGGCGATCTTTCTTCTCAGTGTAACTTTCGGCCTTCCCTCTTCCTTGTATCTCCCTGATCATTACGTGTGCCTACCAGTTCAGCCCCTTTTCTCTCAGTTTCTCCTGTGCGTCACGGGTTCTCATCTCATGACTAATAGGAAAGTAGAAAATGCTCGCAAAAGTAAACAAAAAATAACAAAAACTTAGAGTTTTAGAAAAACTGTTACAACAACCCAAATTAGTAAAACCCAAATAATCGTTAAGAAATTAACTTTGTCTAAGAAACCCACTTGTGTTGCAAAAGTTCAAGTATTTAGAGAGTTGAAGCTGACATATGTCTTGGACCCTTTGAACAGCATAATTATTGGGATTACAGCAGTGTATCCCAATATTATTCATACTAAGGCGTTTATTCCACCTACGTCAATAGTCAATAGTAAATGTGGTATTGACGTAGGTGGAACAAGCGCCTGAGGCCATTGCCAATTAATAAACTGTTGAAAAACAGCAGCTTAACCTTGTTAGCAAAGTCAGTTGTCCTTCAACGGCAAGTCAATCAGATCGACCTGGTTAATGTAGGCACAGAGCCCAAGACAGTCAAAAGAGCTGGACAGTGGCCAACCACGTGTTCCGCGATTTTCTTGGATTCATAAGGTACTTGTAGCATTTCTTATTCGTCTTACATCTATAAATCATGACATTTTATGGATATGATGAATGAGTAGAATCCGGGATGATAGGCCGTGGTCGTTCTGAAAGCGTACTTTCAAACGTTTCGTCAACATCTGCGGTCGACTTCTAAGATTGTATCTCGGAGGCTCAGCAGCTACTGTTTGGGCAGGAGGATGTGCATTTTATGGATGTCCTTCTTCTTCGGTGCTATGGCTCGGGGTGAGCTTCGACTTCACTCTAGACATGTTTTTTTTCTTCTGCCGAACCGACACTGACATCTTCCGCTTGTCGCTTGCCGCCTTCTACCCTCCATTCTCGGTCGGTTTTGAGCTATTCACTCCTCATGCACAATCACCCGAATAATTTGGGCATTCGCGTATCAAACGATGCCTTTTTTTCAGGGCCTCGTCTGTCTCGACGTTTTTTCTCCTTCTCCAGACGCAACTTTCGTTGACCCCTCCATATATGCGTATTACGATGGTTCTTTAAAAACAATATTTACAAACCTAAGCGATGATTTTGTTCAATTATAAGGTACCATTTTAATTTTTAATTATTTAATATATAATATAATATATATATAATTATTTAATATTTACAGAATTTTACATACTTTTTACATACTTACTTATTCGTTCTCCTTTTAGATACTATATTTACGGGGAGACCTTGTAAGGCCAGCGCCACGCACAGCCAAGTGTGAGCGACTGGATCCTATACTACAAGGCTTCGCCTACCTTAGAAAACTCCCGATTGAACTGAGAGTGGCGAGAAATGTTTCTAACTCCCCTAAATTGCTTAGAAACCATCTCTTAGAGAAAGCTTTTTACACTGTCACTGAGGCACTAGCACAATGACAATGACAGAACTGCCTGATTTTGAATATACTCTGACGATTTTATCTTATACTTCACATGTATTGTGTAATTTAAAGAAATATATATTGTATTGTATATTTTCACTGCAGCAGTTCTCATCTTTATGGTAATTAAAAATATTCTACTTCCAGCAAATCGCTCTCTGCATTTTATTAGCCAAAAAAACAAATTACCATGACAACAAAAAAGATTGTTCACAGCGCCTGTGATAAGATATAAGCACGATTAAATTAAATCTGAAACAATTTAAATTGGGCATGGGTGTATGCATTCCTGTACTAGGGTTGTAAGGAAAGTGTATAGATATACCCCACCTGTGTAGTTTGGTGCATGCAGGCCCATATTACGGGTACAAAACCGCCCAATATACTGTAGGGGGGGGGGGGAGGGAATTGTTATTGTATTCAGTTATTTCAGTAGTTCTTCAGAACCTTGACTGCTGCAACCACGTCAAAACCTGTATTGCGATTCCAAAAAAAAACTCTTACACCGCTTCGAGGGGGTTGTTGAGTGTATCGATATTGTCCCAGTATGAATATATTTTGTAGATTTTAAATGATGTATGGATGCTGTGTGATCCCCAGCGCCGACACATACATCATCCGCCCCTGCCAGCACCCCTCCCTTTCCCCCGCCTCCCCCCTCCCTTCCCCCGCCTCCCCCTCCCTTCCCCCACCTCCCCCTCCATCAGACCCCACGTGAAACTTTTCTTGGCAACAAATTCTTGCAAGGTATATTGTGCGACATGTTCCCGCATCCCATCACAATTTTTACTTTCATATACACGAAGTAATGGGCAAAACTTTTAAGATCGTTAAAAATTCGAAAGCAAGCTTCCGGGGGAGTTTTCACGATGTTTGAGTTCTCAGGAGCTTAAACTTCGTTTTAATTTCTTTATGCCTCACTGTTGGTATATTTTCTTCGTCTGATTTTCATACGGGGTCTGTAAGGATGGAAAGAAGAAAGAAAATTGTCGTTATTTTCCATTGGGGGAATTTTGTGCCTTTCGGCCCACTTTTAAGTTTTTCTTTTTTCAATAGTCGTAGTACTGTTATGGTGACATTCCAACGAAGATGTGGATATTAAGTGCGCCATTGTCATCGAATGTTTATACTGTTGATAATTAAGGAGACAGTGTCGCACTTTGCTTACAGACGGCTATTATTGTTTTCATATTTTGGTCTTAGATCTGTGCTAAAACTACTGTGCAATCGTGCAGAGGAGAGTACGGAAATAAGTGTAATTTCAGCTTGTGTGTTGAATTATCGAGATAATCGTCCGTGTGCACTGACCTAGTGGCAGACGGGGGGTGGCGTGTCATGACACCTAAATTTTCCAAAGCAAAATGACATCTTAATATTTAAAAAAAAAGGATGACCCCCCAATAAAAAGCGTTGTGCGCCACTGACTGGACCTCAAACAGAGGCCGCCATTAAATCGTTTGTTTGGGGCCAAATTTGAAATAGCGACTTTCTTATCGTACTTACTTCGAACGCACCCTTATAGAGCGAGTTGTATAATTATAATTTATATTCTTGTGGGAATACCTACTTGAATAATTAACCATATTTCCCTGTTTAATTCTCATGGAAGCTTCTAGAGCTTTTGAATTTTTTAAAGCCCACCTTTCTGGGAATTTATTGCCTCATTAAGCTGCGCCCCGGTCGTCCCTTGCCTGCAAAGGGCATGTACAGCGCTTTGGAATTATCGTACCCCATCTTAGTTTTAAAGGTTATACCCTTCACTATGTATTGTTTTAATATTGTTTATTTTATTGAGATAACTATCGCATAATAGTTGGCTAGGTAACTTGGAAATATTTCCCTTTGTACTATTGGCTATTTTGTGAAATTGTAATGTTTTGTGTAAGGAAGGATCCTTTTTTCTTATTTTGGTGCTCGTTTTTGCGTATGCATGCACACATGCTGACATATAGTTCCCTTAGGCCTAGAGTATTACTGCTGTTACACCTATGTAACATAGGCTATGTTCCTTTTCGTCGATGTCGGGTTTCAAATAAATGCTTATTTATTTATTTATATGTTTTTAATTAAAGGAAAAACGTCTTTATGTTAGGCGAGCTTTAGCCACGAAGGGCTACCCTGCCAGCTTACCTGTATATATGAGTAGGCTGTTTACAAACATGGCCAACTCCAAGTTGTAGAATTTTTCAGGAGAGCGGATTTTCTGTTGAAAATTGCATTAAGTTTATAGCTAACCCCAAACTTCTCAGCGCTTCTGTGCGCAATCTGGTTGCTTTTGTCACTTTATTTTACAACGTGCAGGTGGACATTAAAATTTTTTGCAAGGTCGGATCAAAACCCAATTTTGTGAAAAAATGGAGTTGGCCACGTTTTTAACCAAGCTCCTCATATGTATTTGACATAAAGTAGGGCAAAACAAACCCTTCGAACAGTTTGGTTGTTTGCACTTGATACATGATTGATTTAATGCATGTTTGTATAGGTGTAACTGATTTTTAACTGTACCTGTACCAATATTAAATATAATATAATTATGTTGATATTGGCACCTAGCCGGATTAATCCAGCGCGGGGCCTGTAGCAAATTCTTGGTTTTCTGTAGGTTCTCAAATTTAGGGTATTAAATAAAACAAAACTGTTACAAATAAACTTTTCTGGATTTAATATGGGCAAAATATGGACAGGCGCTGGGCCCCCAATTCGCGGGGCCCGTGGCATTTGTTATTCTTGCTACGGGGCTAATCCGGTACTAGTCAGCGTCGCTTGAAAAGTATTGATAAGGAACAGTGTACGGCACCGCTATTCATTGGTATATGACGCAGTGGCGGATCCAGCTTTTTAGTTGAAGGGGGTCGTGGCCCCCTTTGCAAACAAACTGAGACCAGTTTACGAAAACCTTTTTTTTTTGGTTAAATAAATCAGATTTATTTTTAATAAATGTGTCTGATTACGGGGTCATGACCCCCTCCGTGGATCCGCCACTGATATATGGCACTCATTGGTGCCGTTCAGTATCCATTCAAAATACTTTCCAAGAGATAGTGGGACCAGGTCTTCGATTTTTTCTTTAAAAAAAAAAAAAAAAAAGGTGACAAAATCATTGCTAATTTTCAACCAAACTGTGGCAATAATTCACACAAATTGAAGCGAATAGTGATGTAGATAACTGGATAAATGTGAAGGGAGTTAGGCCGTCCATAAAACTCTCACATAAAATTTAATTGACCTATTCGACTTTCGACTTCTCATGTGCTCTAAATAAAAACAAATTCAGTTATCATGTACGAAACACTCCTGGGTTGTAAATCATCTCGAGTAAGTTTATTTGCCCACATCCAAAAATACTATATATACGCATTAAAATTCCTGCGAAAATTCTCAACGCGAAAATCTGGTGTTGGTACAATTTCAATACGACGTATATCCATTTTTGGCAGAAGTTAGATTTTGCTTTCTCTTTTTTACTTCTACTCCTTCGTAATGTATACCCCTACTGTACTGGAAATTGAGGACTTAATGAATAGAAGAAATGCTACTGTACATGTTGCCATACACGTTATAGACTGGTGACTGGTGCCTATCGGTGATAGTGGTGACCCCATACGGTCTGATATATAATTGATGGTTTGAGTTCTACTCTTGCGACACTTCTTTGCAGCCCAAGTAAAGCAGGCGGTGCCATCCCACAGTCTTATTACGACGATTTGGGATTAACGTAACACCGGGGTTTCTTTTTTAATACCGCATTATTTAGGCGTCATGTGATGGGGTTGCGCGGGAAATTCAAATTAATAAATTATTGGAAACAAGAGAATGGTTGCATTGTTTTATAATTGAATATAAATACTAATAATTATTGAAATGTACTGGTAGAATTTTGAAATGTAATAAGAACTTTAATTAATGTGTCTACATCTAAGGGAGAAAAATTGAAAACTCACCCAAAATATAGCCGAGGATTAAATTATAAATTTGGATTTCCCGCGCTGTTGCACTCACTTGTTTAAAACAATGGAATAAACCCCGATGTTACGTTAATCCCAAATCGCCGTAATCGGGCTGCTAGTTGAGTGTAAGAGAGGTCTTCATAGCCCTAACTCCGCCTGGTTGGCTTAGTTATATAACAAAAGTCATTAAAAACCTTTTTGGAACTTTTCCAGGAACAGCAAAAAACTGTCACACTCGATTGGGTTTGATCTGGGAGCATGTGCGTCTTTCTTATATCTTCATAAATTGGATTTTTCTGATTTTATTATCCTTCTTTAGTGGCGATCTATCGTTTGGTAGGCAGCAAATCTTTCCATCTACTCCCCCATTTCATGTACATCCTGTGAAATTTAATTTTTGTGTGCGACTCCCCCCCCCCCCCTCCCCCTCCCCCCTCCCCCCCCCATCCTCTCCGATTGTCTCTTAACATAGCATGTCGTGGGAGGTCGTGTACCTGTGGTGAATGAATATAAAAGACGCTGACGGTTAAGAAACGGATACTGACATACTTCATACTTTGGCCATGTGATGAGGCGTGAAAATATCGCCTTCTGTATGTTATAATCCAAGGGAAGAGAGAAGGACTGATGGCTCCCGGCAGACGAAAACCACATCCTGGTTGAAAACCCTGCAGCAGAGGTATGGCAAGAGCACGACTTCCCTTGTCAGAGCAGCAGTATCCAAGGTCCAAATTGCCATGATGATCGCCAATTTCCCATAAAAGTGGGTATGTAAAGAAGAAGACAGCGCTTTCTGTTGAAACTCTCGGTATTCAGTTACATGGCAAGAAAACAATCAAGGTAGACTATGGGCTATCCGTTACTATGATTGGTGGTCCTAACTGTGCAAACCCGAAATTGCCATGATGATCGCCAATCTGCGGTTGAAGAGGCAAATAAAGAAGAAGATAACCCCCCTGAAAAGTCGACGGCTTGTCGCTTGCATGGTATTGAAATAACTCCATATCGATTCGGGACGTTTGATGTTCGAGAAAATTGAATCAGTATTTAGCGATCCCATAAAATGGTTGGATGGATTGCACATATCCATTTGTAAAGAGGCGGCGGAGCTGGGAAGGGACAGGGGGGAGGGGGGGGGGTTGAACGTGATAGATAAATCAAGGGGTGGCCACGGACGGCAGGCGTTCGGGGATTATGCGGAATGCGTTCGAACGTGGAGGGTGGAGTTTTTTCTGCATTAGTATGCGGAAATGGCTGAATTTTTATTTCCCCGTGACTGGTTCTTATACCGGTATGGTCGTTTTTATAGGGGATGATTTCTTTCGCTTGTTATACGAGCAAACCCTTATTTGTCTGTTAGTAGGCCATTGAGGGGTGGGACACTTGTTGATTGTCTGATTTTGTCTGCTTTGTATGGGGAAAAGTGTTTCTCAATGCAAAAACAGTCTATATACAAAGCATGGGGAAATTGGTCACCAGCTGTACGAGTTTTTTGTACTAGGTCGGATTTGTACGACATTTCTAGCTAAGTGCTGTAAATGAGAGGAGTAGAAGAAGTGTTCCTGTACATTTTTATACATAGTATATAGCTACTAACCGTTTTTGAGGGCGTGAGAATAATGCAAGTATGGGTTAGGTCCACGCCTTCAAAAACTGGCCAATCCGTATTAGTGCTGGCTACGTACGAAGTATCAAATAGCTTCTTCTTCTTAAACGAAATTCGAGGATATGGAAAAAACTGGGCTTGGTGGGATTCGAACCCACGATCTACGCCTAACCGGGGCGTCGTCTTAACCGCTGGACCACAAGCCCCGACAAGTCCAGTAATCGCCAAATCCTCTACTTATACTCTAATTGACATGATTCGTGTTGCTAGACAGGTTAGCACAACTACAAAACTACCTAACCGAATAGGTCTGTGAGCTTACTTCTTCTTCTTCTAATGCCTCTTATATCGATGATAGGCGATCATCATGGCAATTGTAGGCATGTTGACTATGCTAGGGATTTGTAATGCAGTTGTTTCTCATTGCCTCATGTATTCTTATGTTCTTATGCCGTAACTCTTCATTGAGTTCCTCCGTGTTATGGTTTATTTGTCCATATCCGAGGCTGAACGCTGAACCCTAATAAAAGAACTGTATGCTAGATCCTAAATTTTATATGGGAAAAGCATGCCTGTCACGAAATTCAGGCTCAGAGATAATGTATTTTATACCTGTAGGACACACCCTTATTTCGCAGAAATTCACCCCCGAACTGGAGGATATCTACCAGGAAAGGAAGAGAGGAACACA
Source organism: Psococerastis gibbosa (assembly GCA_963971405.1). NCBI lineage: Eukaryota > Metazoa > Arthropoda > Insecta > Psocodea > Psocidae > Psococerastis > Psococerastis gibbosa. Next base: position 44,174,097 of record OZ020486.1, on the reverse strand, counting down.
AAAAATGATTGGAGCGGAGCAATGCCCCGACGTGTCCATCATATCGGTGTTCCGATATATATTTAATTATAACAACTGTAGAAACATAAAAGTTACTATTTTTATTTTATTTGTTACCCCCGGTTTTTCTTCAAATTTATCAATTGCCGTACGGTATCTTATTACCCCTCAAGTCTGTGTTATAGTGCTGATTATGTTCACATCGAGCGTTTTCAATGTTGATGCGCTGTTGAATGTTGGGGGAATGAGAGGGATGATTGGGGTGTTTCTACGAAGTGTCAGAGGGGGGGGGGGGTGGAGGGGGGGACTCAAGAAGGAAGGGGGTATTGTTTATCCTGGAATATATTATTCAGCTTTGACTTTTGTGACATAAATGTACAGCTCCGTGGAATCGCTTTTCACACGAAGACTTCACGAACTCTTGTTCTTAAATGTCTGTTCTGTCGAAGATTGGCGATTCAGGCCTGCCACACCACTGCCTCAGGTTTTTTAACCAGGACCATTAATCAATTCAGTGTTTTTGAATATGGAAACTGAAGGCAACCGAAATTTAACCCGAAGACAACTATTTACCATGGAACTAACTCATGTTATCTGCAATACCTTTGTTAATTGATTGGTTTATTGTTACCGATTCTTTATATTTGTTGTGTAATTAAATTTTACTTAACAATGGGACTGTCTTTTTACATTAGCTACAAGTAATACAATATTTATAACGATTTATTTTCTTTTGTTGCAGTGATGCCGATCTGGACCACCAAGGTCTGTCGTACAATACCAACTCTGGTAGTTCATCCAACTCCAGCTTATCCACGAGGTATGTCCTGTATTTATTCAACTACATACTACAGATACATACAGTTTAGCCAATTTAAGTGAAAGTAGTAAGATACTCTCGGAATAGGTGCCAGGTAATCTGATTAAGAGGGGGGGGGGAGGGGGGGTTGACGTTGCCCCAAGCTATGGAAAACAGAATCAGTGCATTTGAAATGTGGACGAATGCTGCACCAATCCTGGAGAGATCGTGTAACTAATTCTGAGGTCCTGAGGCGAATGGGCTCAGAAGCAGAGTTGCTGCTGTTAAGAAACGGAAACTAACATACTTCGGCCATGAGGAACAAATATATCGCCTTCTGTATGTTGTAATCCCAAGGGAAGATAGAAGGACAGAGGGCTCCCCACAGAAGAACATCCTGGTTGATAACCCGGGCTTGGCAAGAGCATGACTGCTCTTTTCAGATCAGTAGTCTCCAAGGTCCACACTGCCTTGTTGATTGCCAATCTTCGCTAGAAGAAGCATATACAGTAATGAAGAAGAAAAAGCTGATTGGCAGATTCCGAGTTAGCGACACTATAACTCAAAACTGCCAATTTTCCTCCTTGACGGATTATCTTCAGACGTTATTACCCTACCCATTTCAATATGTATTTTGTCTAATTATTGTATTTATTGGAAATAAAGAATTGTTATTATTATTATTAAAATAGGAGAGATAAAAACGAAAATTAAAAAATGGCTTTTGAATTAAAATACTTCGCTTTAAAACTTACTTTACTTTTTACTTTAATTATTTTACTTTACTATAATTACTCTTTACGTTAACTTACAATTTTAAATGGTATGAATTAAACTGATTTGAAATTAAAACTAAGTTTTTTTCTTGCTAACACAGACGTGAAATAGAAAACATGTTGCATCATCTACAGCGTTTACTGTGCGAGCCCCCGACAAGTTGATTAACTTGGGGGCCCACAGGTTATTTGTATTATAAGGGTATAATTGTTAATTTATAAATATATTCCTTCGGCGCAGGGGAGTACCGGCCGAAGAAGAAAGAAAAAAAAAATTATAGTGCACATGGGGGAAATACATATTATTTGGAGGGGGGGGGGAGCTGGGTCCGGTAAGCAGATTTCTAGCTCAAAGCTTTCCGTTAGTTAGCCTACTTGACTGTTTATATTGAAGGAGTTTATTCTAGAGTTCTTTATTGGAGGGGTGGTGCTTCCCGGCCAAAAATACAGTTTTAGAACTTCTGGAGCCATTGAAAAGACGTAGCAAGCAGCTGGTTCCATGATTTAAAAAATACTTTTGGCGCGGACCTGAATGATGTCTTGAACGACTTTTTATGAATTGGTCCCTTGTCCAGTGCAAATGACACTTGGGCATTATTTATGTTGTTTCCGTATACAATATGGGCCATTGGCAAACTGGTATATGTGTTCGATGTCAACCTACGCCGACTACAAGCGATAATGGACAAGCTGAGACAAGCTTACCATTGAGGCAATGTAACATGCGTAAGCATGACTCAACCAACCAACGAGTTTGGCGCGGAGCATTGTCCCATCTCTCCTATAGGGAACTCTAGTTTTTCCCACTACTCGTCTCAATAGTAAACCAGGGGAACAGAATTTTGATTTGGGGGATATGGGGGGCAAGAGGAAGGGCAGGCGAACACCGTGGCCTTGAGGGGTTCGCTAATGATGTTACCTTGACCTTCCTCTCCCCTACCTTCTCCTATCTCCCCCGGATATTGTCCGCGGGGCTTTATGACAATTTTCAGCACCTCATCTGACACACCCTATAAAAGGGGAATTCGTGTTTAGAGATAGATAGAAATCAATTTTTCTAAAGGAGAAATATATCCGAAAGTGGAAGTCAAAGAGAACACTGTTCAGAGGGATTCGAACCCACGGTGTTTACTGTACCGGGGCAACCAGTCCTGAATCCAACCTGTTGTCTCCTGGTGCCATGTCACTTACATTTTTGTTGTTGTTGCAGGAGCCTGGATAGCCCGTGTGGAGCGTTGGACATGGTGACGGCGGGTGCAGGGGCGGCAGCTCCCCCTGCCGCCCTCCCCCCCTCGACCGACATTCCGCTGGACTCGGACCTGGACGCAGACCCGGATCCCCCCGACTGGGCGCGCTCCGTCCCCGACACCGTCCTCAAGAACATGACTGGGAGAGAGAGAAAGAGACAGGGCATCATTAATGGTAATGGTATTCATTTTTTTTTCAACGTCAAGTTAGGTATTGTGGTGTCTCCTCGCTGTCCTTACGGGGCAGAAGCCGGAAGCTCCACAACCTTATCCTTGAATTCACGCTTACCTCTGGGTTGAGGTGTGATATGGTGGTAGAATTGCATGTCCATATGCCGAACAAAATGGACAAAGCAAGCAGGACGGGAAGAAGACTGCGGGGCGTTCATGAAACCGCTGGAAGGACGAACTAGAATCCAACCTCCGCGAGTTGGGGGTCCGTAGATGGTCGAACAAAACCGAGATGATTGAGGAGTGTTGTTGATCAGGCCAAAGCCCATCATGGGCTGTAGAGCCAGAAGAGGAAGAAGAAGAAGAAATTATTGTGCTCACAGAGACTGGTCTATCTGATACTTGGTTGGTTCGTGGAGGATGCAGGCTAGAAGTAGGCTAGAACTATCATCGACGGACAACATAAACCCTGGCACTGGCTGTCACTAAAACCATTAGAAAAAAGGAAAAAAGTCAAATTGGAGCAAGGCGCTCCTCCTGGTTTGACATATCTCAAAGGAGGACACGGCTGGGTTTGCACACTCTGAGTTGCGATGGCAATGCACTATGGGACTTATAGCTTCGGCAGTGTAGTAGGCAATCGGTCGTTATAACACCAGTTAGTCTCTACACTAGACACTTTCCTTCGTAATGGTAGTACCAATGATTAAATTTGGTTTGGTTTCAGAGCTATTTCATACGGAGCGGACCCACGTGCGCAATCTGAAAGTGCTTTACCACGTATTCATGAAGCCCATGACCAATAACGGTGTTCTTCCATCCGAGCAAATCACGCTGCTGTTCCAGAACCTGGACGATATGCTGGACATTCACTCCAGGTGGAACAAGCAGTTGAAGTCGCGACGTAGGGAGGGACCGGTCGTCGGGAACGTCGGGGACCTTCTTCTAGCAATGGTAAGACATGTTTGCTAAGTAGGACGAACGGAGGATTGTATGGGAGGGAAGGAAGATCGTTGCCATTACCTGGGCGACTGAAGAGGTTACGTGATGATTATAATATTAAAGTCATGATCAGGAATCAGCTCCAGCAGCCTGATCGAGGCGATTATAATACAGGGGTTAAATAAATACCCTAGGATTATAACTGTAAACAAATAAATTTTGAATAGCACTTTCCATTATAAAATTATCTTGTTAATACATTTTTATTACGAGGGGATTAAATAATCACCGGTATTATAATCGCCTCGATCAGGCTGCAGTTGTCCGGGTCTGTTATGTGAGCCTCCTCCACTCTTCTCTCCACTTCGGTAGCGTGCTTGTACTTGTGCTAGTCTCTACACACCTTGCGATCGGAGGCGTGTCGTAACTCGACACAAGTACCTTATTGGGTTACTTAGTGAGACAATTGATGAAGTTAATCGGATACATTCATTAAATTGTTTGCATGCGATTAACCTTTTTAAAGAAAAGAAAAAACTGCTGATTATTCGACACTTCCTTTGGAACTAGTCCCACTTTTCTGAGACCATCCTCAATTTTGTTTCTGTATCTCTTGTTTGTGTTCCCTCTATTTCTTTCTCCCGTTGTTTCCTCGCGCACTCGGGCAACTGCTGCTGTTATTCGCTTTATGTGTACGTACCATTGCAGTCTCCTTCTCGCTATCTTCCCCACCAATGGTTCTTCCAACCCAAACTCTCTTCATCACTTCATATCGAATCCTAGCCTAGCCCTTGTCATATTAATATTAAAATCTATGATTTTATTCCATTTTCAGTCAACTTGAACAAATCTCGCTTAACCTTCGGAGCTGAGTTCCCTAAAGTAATTATTTATTAATTTGCAACAGTGGAATCCTCTATAAAAAATAAAAAAATCATAATGTGACACAAGCTTGCCGTGTTGAGACGTTTGAATAGCTCAGTTCCGCGATATTTCTCATCTCCGCTGCTCCGCATAACTCAAATCTCATACATTATACTATACGGTCGTGATGACTAATTATCCCAACAAATTTAAACTTTGACGAATTAATCACTCTACACAAGCTAAGTTTAGATGTGCGAATTATGCTGGCGCCAGCGTATAGAAAATGAATGGCATCCGTATTAGTTGATAGCTTAAAATACGTTGTTGGATGAATGAACTGAGTGTGTTGTATGTGTGTGTGCAATGCCGGCCGCAGTCCAATTAACCCACTCCTCGGCTATTTCCTAGTTTCAACCTTTTGCTACGATGGGTCGAGTGTTGTTGAATTCTGAGCAGTTGGAACATGGGGCTCTAGCAGTCGGCAATTAACCTGAAACTGTTTCTTGACAAACTTAATTTATACTTTCGTATGCGTATTGATTGTATAATCTAAGAAGAAATATATTTACTGTATTTATTTAAGTACTTACTTACTTTACTTTTTCGTGTCCGGGGTAGAGACTCCTTGTTTCTGGTCTCAGCCAAACCGACGCCATCGTCGGTGCATTCACAAAAGAAGAGGAAGGTCTCGTCTCGGTGGTGAAAGGATTAGCCGCTAGATGTTTCCACTTAACGTTGCCCGGGGTGCGCCCGATCGGTTTTTTGTCCACGTTTATAAAACCGATCTTCGTGGAGGCTCCTTTCTTGTAGAGGAATGTTCAACAAAGAATGAACGTACATTGTACAGTGTATCAAATATTTATAGTAAACGTGTAAGTTATGAATGATTTACCAATCAGGTAGCAGCAGCTTGCACCTGATTGGCTGAGACTCAGCACTTGGCAATCGTAACGTTTTTTGTGTAGCGGTTTAGTAAAGCAAGTGAAAGGTTATGTGAACTATGTTTTGAGAAGCCGGCTGCCACATGTGACAGGAGCACTAAATTACTAACATTGAATAATGAATTGGCCAATCCGCTAGTCTGACAGATTCAGGAAAGCCGACTTTGGAAACTATGCATAGGCTAGTCTCATTCATTCTAGACTTGTATTATGGAGCTTGTTCGGGACCCAGTCAAGGACGGCAAGGACTGGAACAGGTTTCTTCTGTGAGCATACAGTCCTTGTGCTGCAGCACTACAGCTCGTGTGCAGTTTTGACATACGTCGCGGATAGATATGAATGGCATCCGTATGAGCTTAAAATACGTTGCATGAATGAACTGCTTGTGTGTGCAATGCCAATTAACCCACTCCTCGGCTATTTCCTAGAATCCACCTTTTGTTGCCATGCGACGCGTTTCTTCTATGAGCTCGGGTGAGACCTTGGACTGCTCCGATCCCGCGTAGTGCCATGTATGCTGAGGCAGTTCTCTCTCGACGTAGTTATTTTACTGCACTGTTTAGTGTGTTGCAGTATAGAGGGTTCTCCTTTTTTTTTTTTTTTTTTTTTTTTTTTTCTATTTATTTAATGTTTTTGTCAGGATGTCTGAAGTCTTGCAAGACCAATGGGTCTGTCTGCAAGTTCTTCACTATATGTACTTGTACCTTTTTGAGACGTCTGTAGGCCATGTCTAGTATTCTGTTATTTTAATTTTAATTAAAAATTTATTCGATTTTACTATGGAGCCATGACTTTACTTGTTGTTTTATTTCCCTGTATTTTTTCAGATCTTTTATTGTCTTTGGTATATCATTGAAAATGTGAGGTATCATGTATTTTAATGTCTGTCTTCCGTAGTTGTTCGTTATGGTGGGTGTGAGCAGTCTTGATTCGGTTATAGATCTTGTTTCTATGTCATGTGTTACTGGTTGTTTGTATTCTGTTTTATAAAAGTACTTAATGATGGTAATGTATTTGAAAAGAGCCGTCACTGTTAGTACGTTATATTTATTGAATAGGTCTTTTTTGCTCAATTTGTTATATTTATTTGTTTTATCTGAGTTTTTTATAATCTTCAGTATTCTATATTGTATATTTTCAATGTTCTGTATTTGTGATGGTGTTGTGTTTCCATATGCTTGTATTCCATATCGTATAAGAGATTCTACTAGTGCTTTATAAATCACTATCATTGTATCATAGTTTAAATAAAATTGGATATGGTAAAAAGCGTATAAACATGATCTGAGTCGTTTATTTACATTATTGATATGTATGTCAAATTTGAATCTGTAGTCAATTGTTATTCCCAGGTATCTGTATTCATCTACTGTTTCAAGTATTTCTGTGCATTCGCATTCATATGTTTGTTTATTTTCATGTAGACATTTGTTATCGTGTTTTATAACCCTCATTAGTTCAGTTTTATATTGTGGTGATCTGATATGCATTAGTTTAGTTTTTTTACCGTTTATCGTAAGTTTGTGGTCGTGTGAGTATTTTTGTAGTAGTTCGAATTTTTCTTTCATAATTTGTACTGCGTTGCCTAAGTTTTTCTCATATACTACTATTGCTGTATCATCCGCAAACATAAATACTGTTGATTTGTCCGTAGTTAGTCCATCAGGTAAATTGTTTGTATATATTAAGTACAACAAAGGTGCAAGGACTGACCCTTGTGCAATGGCTGTTGTCGTGATTTGTTCACTACTGATTTTATTTTTATATTTAACTATGTATTTTCTGTTTGTCATGAAATTTTGGAACCATTTTAGGAGTTTTCCCTCAATCCCTATTTTTTTTAGCTGTTGTATCATTATTTTACAATCAAGTAAGTCAAATGCCTTGGAGTAGTCTATAAATGTTACTAGTACATGTTCTTGTTTGTTTAGACGGTTATTTATGAGATCTGAAAATTCTGTTAGAAGTGTTTCTGTGCTTCTGCCTTTTTGGAATCCATATTGATGTTTGGTGATTATTTCATGGTCAGTGAGATATTTTCTTAGTCTATCAGCTATGTAAGTTTCTATTATTTTGTCTATGGCTGTTAAGTTGGCTATTTGTCTGTAGTTATTGTAGTCTAAGTAAGTTCCTGTCTTGTGAATCGGTCTATGTATGGCAATTTTTAGCATTTGTGGAATGTGTTCTGTTTGTATTGATACGTTTATTAGGTGAGCTATGACCGGGCTGATGTTTGTTTTTATTGTTTTTATATCATTTATTCTTATTCCGTCTAGTCCGGGTGATTTGTTTGTTTTTAGTCTATCAATTATTTCTTGTATAACCGTTGGTTGGACTTTAGGTAAGTACATTTGTCTGTCGCATGTGTAATTCAATACTGTAGTATTTGTTATTATATCACAGTCGTGTTTAATTTTATAAACATTTTCAAGGTATGATTTTGCGAATTGATTTACAATCGTTTCATCTGAGTATTTTTGTCCTAAATGTTTTTCAATGATTGTGTCTATATTATTTACTGTTCTTCCCAGTATTTTGCTAACCAAACTTGTTCCTCTGACATGTGTTGTACATGTCCTAACCGTCTGACACGAGCTTCCCGCCTTTTACTACTCTACGGCGCGTCTCTGCAATGAACTTACTTATATTATACTTTGGCGCGACAACCCGTGTAAGTCCTTGCTTAGTCTCCTCCACATCGACGCGCCATTGAGCATGGTCCAGCACCCTCCGATGCCAGTCACCGACGTGACGCACAAGTCTCTGGGGCTGTTCTGTACATCTGTCCAGCCATCGTAGGTCTTCCCTGGGGACTTGTGTATTAAAATAGTTTACGAGGAAATTAGACGGCAAATGGTGATTATTTTATAGAACAAGTCTCGGAGTGAATTGTGAAGGGAGAGCTTAGGTGGTAAGACTATGAAATAAGGGTGGATGGGAGAAGAGAAGTGAAGATGTGGGTGAAGAAGGAAGTGGAAGGCAAGACAAACACGAGAACTGCATATCAGGTGCAGAAGAGTGAGAAAGATTGACTAGGGTCCAAATAAAATCGTAGCCTGAAGAAGTTACGTGATAGTTAAATTATTAAAATCATCAGCATCATCAAACAAGAATCCAAAGAATGGACTTTGACGGCAGTGGAGAAGAAGAAGAAAGTTGGAAATGTTACATGAAAACAGTCATGTAGGGCCTCATGTATAATTATATTGGCTGTACCATTGATTTTAAGTGGTTAGGGGTGAACCTCTTTTAGTTAAGAACATCAATTATTAGAGAACTTCTAGCTTGGCCCAAACGTAACTTGTGTAACCGCATACTGCCGTATTTTAATTTTTTATTTATTTTCTTTCAGTTTGACGGAACGGAAGGTGAAGCGTTTACGCAGGCGGCGTCGACATTTTGCGCTAAACAGTCGATAGCTCTTGCCCACTTGAAGGAGCTACGAAGTAAAATTACCAAGCTTAGCAATTTCTTGAGCGAGGCCGAGGGGGACCCCCTATGTAGGAGGTTTCAACTCAAAGACATGCTTCCTCTCGTCATGCAAAGGTTCGTTATTTTAGTTGATATTTTAAATTCGGTGAAAAATTAGCTCCATATAATCAATAGATCTTGACCAGTTGAATGAGCTACGGAGTAAAATTACCAAGCAACTTTTTGAGGGACCCCCTGTGTAGGAGGTTTCAACTCGAAGACATGCTTGCTCTATAAAGTCATGCGAAGGTCGGTTAATTTTTTACATTTAGGCTATTTTAGGTGAAATAAAAAATAGATTTGAAGAAAATGGTTAAGGTTTTGCTATCTTTACTGAAGTCTGGGGTTGACTCCCTGTGTAGGAAGTTTTAGTAAGTAGATAGGCTTTACCCAGGTGAAAGTGAAAGTAGCAGCCGTTGTGCTAGTTCAGTTTTGGGTCGCAATTGAGCCGGCCGCCATACCAATTTGAATCCAGCGGACCAGATCAGGTTCAAAGCTGCAGATAACTTGGTCGTGTGCACAGTGCCGGTAGGGAAACATGGTAGGACTTGTCCTGGTCACCTCCGAAGTAATCGTGTGACTTCACTGTGTTACCCAAGTGGTTCGGAAACCACTATAATCAGGAGGTCCACAATCCTATGGGCCCACACCGTGGCCTGGGACTGTGTCCAACCATACTACTACTACCACTGGGTCGCAATTGTGAGCATGAAACATTTTAGGCGAGCGCGCGTAATGGACCAAGCTACAACTTGAGTTACAGCAGATTGCTGTGTCACCTTTTTCTACTAATAGGCTCTCGGTAATAGGAGTTCGGAAATTTACGAGGTGACTAGGACTACGGACCTTAGTAACAGAACGCACATTATTCAGATTTGCCTCTTCATATATACATATATACGTAAGGTTCAGAATGGAGCATTATGTTTCAAAAAGGAATGGCCAATGACTCTGTGTGTACTAATGTGCTGATGTTTGTTTTCGCAGGTTAACCAAGTACCCACTTCTATTCGAAAACCTAGTCAAATACTCGGAGCGGGGTAGCGAGGAGGAGCGAGCAGTGCAGCGTGCCGTCGAGCTGAGTAAGGCCATTTTAACCCGAGTGAACACGTCAGTCAATGAGGCCGAGGCCTCGCATCGCCTCGAAGAGGTCCAGAAGAGGCTCGACAAGTCCGCGTTCGACAAGAGTGACCATCCTATTGTACAAGAATTCCGGGTAAGCCGAGTATCATGAAATTAGGAAGTCAGTTAACTAGGCAAAGATTTTTTCTTGGGCATGGGTTCAACTATGAAACTTATCCTTAACCTTAGTGTTCGAACTTGCCATGATATGAATGAGGGGACCTCCTGATTTTAGTGGATTCCAAACCAATTGGCTTCAGCATCTCACTTGAATAATTGTTTCTAATTAGACAGAGGGGATTTGGTGGTGGAATGGGACCCGTGACTTCCCTTACGAAATTCCATATCGTAATCCACTTCACTGCGGCTTGCCGGCTTTCACCATTAACTCTGAAACTGCCTCACACAATGACCATATCCCTTCAGACGAGCAAGTGTGGCAAGCCTGACAGGTTACTTGCAATATATATCATGTACGTTACACAGTCCTTCAGGCCATCGACCATAGCAGTATATTGGAAGCACAATGTTTTCAGATGGTCCGACTGCAGGTGCTCCCACAAGCTATGGCCAATGGCTTATTATGTGGTATCGCTATTATATTTTTAACATTCTTTGGTAACACCACATTTGATAGGCTTCCTTCTTCTTCCGGTTTTACATCCCTTGATGGGCTTCACCTGCTCTTCATCGCTCCTCCAGTCATCTTGGTTTTCCACGACGCTCCACTATCTACGGACTCTCCACTCGTGGAAGTCGACTTCTAATTCATTCAATGGCTTCCTGCTTAAATAATATAACTCTCCTTAAATGTAAATATTAGGCTTACTTGTAATGTAGCCTAAGGAATTGGCCAGTTTTCGTACGTATTAAACAGACAAAATATAGGTAATGGATTAATTAAGAAAAAATGCAACAAAGAATTTAACTAGCACAGCTGTTGACAGCCATGATGGAACAAATTACCTCGTAGGCTGTAAATCTGATTATATTCTTTTCTGTTGCAGAATCTAGACTTGCGGAAAAAGAGACTTCTGTATGAGGGTCCGCTGAACTGGCGGGTCGCTGGCCGCAAGTTTGTGGACGTGCACGCGCTCCTTCTCGACGACTGCATCGTGCTGCTGCTCAAGCAGGACGACAAGTTTGTGCTCAAATTCCATTCCACACAGCAGGGAACAGTATTCAGCCCCATTATCAAAATGTCTAGTACCCTGGCTCGACAGAACGCTGTCGGTGAGTATTATCAGTATTATCCAGTACTTCAAAATGGCTGACTACGGGAGAAACCATCCATCAGCGTAGCTTGGGGAAGCGCAGTGCTTCATGTTGGAATCTGACTTGTAGCGACTTGTCAAAGTGAGCAATCTTTTTTCAGCGAAGAGTCGAAGACAAACACCTTGCTTGCACTTTACTCGTAACATTAGTATACATACGCCTTGCTGTCGTCTACCTGCAGCCTGATCGAGGCGATTATAATACCGGCATTTATTTAATCCCCTAATATTAAAAATGTAAACAAGATCATTTTATAATGGAAAGTTCTATTCAAAATTTGTTTGTTTACAGTTATAATCCTAGGGTATTTATTTAACCCCGGTATTATAATCGCCTCGATCAATCTGCTGACGTAACTCAACGCAGGTGACTTAGGATACTTTCGCTGAATTGCTTGTACACGATTATTCTTTATGGAAAAGAGAAAACGTAAATTCTCTCATTGAAGCATTTTCTTACGCCTAGCTACAAGAAGCGTTGTGATGCAATGAAAAGTTTATAATAACAATGAAGTCTTAATTGAAAAAAAAAATTAGATGCAGCGAGATTAAGGCCTATGGCCCTCTCTGATACCTAACTGTACATATCAACGATAGTGTAATTAAAATATTAATTTAATGTGTTTAATTGGCAAATAAAGGCCCCAATAATCAATTTACAATTTACAATAGATCTGCTGAGAGATTTGTCATTGGAGAAATGGTCATATGTACGAACTTTTAACCCAGGCCACAATTTGGGCCCATAGGTCCCCCCGTCGTATTAGGTGAGTTCGATTGCTTCTGCGAATCTCGCTATGTCACAAACCCATAGTTATTCAACTCATTTCCCTCTGCTGAGCTTTATTAGACTATCTGCAAATATAATTATTGCAGGTCACCTTTTGATAACTCTCCTGGGTAATGCTGGTCCTAGTTTATCTCTTATTATATTAAACATCCTTGTTTTCTCACAAATTCTTCTTTTAACTTTAGAAACAGCTTTTGCCTTTATGCAATCATATTCGCGATTTTAGCCACTTTACATTCAACCGAAACTAATTAATGTTAACACAAAGTCACCCTTACCGTGCGGGGTTTTTCATAGAATCTGGCTTTGTACACAGAGTCTAAGCTTGTTTTTTGTTTGGCAGATAAAACGGCGCTTTTCCTCTTCAACACAGCCAATCAGGCGGTCATGTATGAATTGGCTGCGGCGTTAGTTGGCGAACGAGACCTGTAAGTGTCTTTTTTTTTCTTTACATTTTATTGACTGTTAACCACGCTTAGATATGTTTTCGTATGGAATACTGGAGGCACGCACCGAGGTCGTCCAGTAAAATTGGTAAATAAAGGTAGTTGTGTGGGGCCAAATAGAACAAACATACTAAATTAACCTACAACAGATTTACTAAACCCTCTTATAGCCGTCCCCGTCCTTGATCGAACGGCTCCGCTGTCCATTGATGTATCCAGTATTTGTATTCCTCACGAAAACATTTCTTACGCCGTTGTTGTGCTGGTCGACTTGATAATTTGATGGTGGATAATGTTAGATTGTGCTGACGGACTTGGTAATTTGATGGTACATATAATTCGTCGTCTCTTGATGGGATTGGGAAATCTTCGTTGCCTGCTGTCAAACATGCTGACCGTATTAATAAATATTTGTACCATAAATGGACCCATTGAGTTTATTTAGTATTCCACCGTGTGAGGTAACGGAGTAAATACCCTTTTTATTTTTGAAAAAAAAAAAAATTACCTAGTACCTTACCCCAGGTGTTTACCCGCCCTTAGACTCAGCGTTAACCAATCAATCAACATTGATATTTAGATTAGAATCCGTGCCTATCAAACATAAGTATGGCAGCTGAGCTTATTAATCTCTATTTGTACCATAAATTGTCGCAATTTTCTTAGTATTCCACCGTGTATTGTAACAAAGTAAATACGATTTAAAAAAAAAAAACTTTACCTAATGCCTTACCCCAAGTGTTTACCCGTCCTTAGACTCAGCATTAACCAATCAATTAACATTGATATTTAGACAAGAATCCGTGCCTATCATAAATTGGTATGGCAGCTGACCTTATTAATCTATATTTGTACCATAAATGGTCGCATTTAGTTAGTATTCCACCGTGTGTGGTAACCGAGTAAATACCATTTGTGGGGCTGTACGTGTTCTAATGGGGTACAGGTACTTATTGATGCGGAGCGTGCGCTACATTCTTGACAGTTACATGCGAGCTTCATAAAAATTTATCAGTTTTGTGCTCGGGAAAACCAGTGGTATTTATTTTTCCATAGCGAAATTTTGAAATACGTTGTGGAATCGTGGAAACTATGTCAGGTGAATTCAAGCAATGATAGATTCTCATCTATTGGTTTTTTTTTCTCCTTCACTGGCCCCTTCTTATGGGGCAAAACATTTAAAAGCTACTATTTCACAACTCTAGGAATACTCAGGGAAAGGAAAATATTGGGAAATGGTTGGAAACACGAATTGAATCCGAGTCTCGACCTTGCCGTTGTGCTATGGCGCATATTCCACCGACCGGCTAGGGCTAAATACAAATACGGTGACGGCAGACATTCAAGACTTAGGCGGGGTTTCCACCGACCTCGCATTGCAGAATGCAAATGACATTGACGGAAATGTTTGTTTTCCTCTATGCCATAGTTAAAATTGATCAATGATCATACAGTGAAATCACAAACAAACTAAAATTGAAAAATGGCGTCATGGGATATGTTAAGTACAAACATTTTAATAGATTTCTATAAAAAGAAAAATTCTAATTTCCGTCAATGTCATTTGCATTCTGTGAGGTCGGTGGAAACCCCGCCTAAGTCTTGAATGTCTGCTACCACGTCACCGTATTTGTATTTGGCCCTAGCCGGTTGCTGGAATATGCGCCTATGCTGACTTGTACACCAAATCTGTCTGCAGTGATAGTCACTATGGCAAAGTGGGAAAAATCAGGAGAAATAGAAATCGAAGTAAGAAAGTAAGCAAAAAAAAAAATACAATGGAAGGTCCTGATTACATGCTCGATTATTTATTCGATCGAAGAAATATTTGGAATGTTTATGTTGAAGCATACGACTTGAATCTGAAGTTAGGTACTGTATTACACTTTGCAATTTTTCTTAGATGAATATTTATTGGATCTAATATTGGCACAATATTCGAGTGTGTAATGGGAGGAGGAGGGTCTATTGTTTATTTAGGCTAATTAATTTTTATTTTGGTTTATATTTTCCCTGACCTTTCCACTTTATCTAAAGTAATGAGAGTGCCCCTATTATTTTCGAAGTATTATCCTTATAGCTGTCTAATTTTATAGGTTAATATACAAATCTTATGATAATACAGGACAATTTTCGTATGAAAGAGCTGGGCTACTGCTTTTAAACATAAAACTGTCAAAAAAAATCAATATACTCGTACCATAGTAGGTACATCAAACTAGTACAAGAAATACGCGTCAAGTATACAGGTAAATAAATAAAGATTAATATAGTAAAGTTGAATTATAACTAGCCATTCTCTTTCATTGGCATACCGACATACTCCAGGAACTGGACGAGGAGATTGAAAACTAATGTCGTCTGATTCCTGGGTCAGACCGATCATGGTCAATAGTGGTAAAGTGGATTGCTGTATGGCGCCGATTCCACCGACCAGCTAGGGCTAAATACAAAAACGGTGACGTGGTAGCAGACATTCATGATTAGGCTGGGTTTCCACCGACCTCGCATTGCAGAATGCAAATGACATTGACGGAAATTAGAATTTTTCTTTTTATAGAAATCTATTAAAATGTTTGTACTTAACATATCCCATGACGCCATTTTTTAATTTTAGTTTGTTTGTGATTTTACTGTATGATCATTGATCAATTTTAACTATGGAATGGAGGAAAACTAAAATTTCCGTCAATGTCATTTGCATTCTGCAATGCGAGGTCGGTGGAAACCCCGCCTAAGTCTTGAATGTCTGCTACCATGTCACCGTTTTTGTATTTAGCCCTAGCCGGTCGGTGGAATCGGCGCCTAAGATGGATTTTTTGTACTTTCCTCTTACTTCAGTTAGTGCCCATCCTTGGCTGATAGGCTAATAAATGTAATGTAATGCACAAATGCTGTGCTCCTCCCTCTATCGTTGAACTTCGGTTTTGTACCTGCTGACCGCTATAGCTGAGTAGATGGTTAGCGTTCCCTTCCCTTTAGAAGCAGAGGGTGCATTTATTCAGCAACTATTTTGTGTTGAAGTCAATTTTCAGCACAACAGATGTCCTGTGGCCATTCGGAACGCTACGCTGTCACGGCGAAGTCCCGGAGCCAAGGGAGTGTTGTGTTGGGATTTTTATGTAGCCTAATTGGCTTTAAAAATTAACAAATTACCTGTCAGCGGGCATACTATGGCGTTAAACAATAACATATTGCGGGGTTAAAAATGTAAACAAATCAATTTTAGAGTAGACTTAAAATTATTGTGTTTACATTTTTAACCCCACTAGTTATTTTGTAAGGGACATGATAGGCCCGATCACTAGTTCGTGGAATCATCTGTTGATGGCTTTTATGCGTAAAAGAAATAATTGGCCTACGGGTTTTTTTCATTTGTACAGCTGCCAAAGACGACCGCCCGTGTCGTCATAATCCTAAATTCCTAAATTGTCAAAGGCATGTGACGCATTTCGAAAAATCCCCCTCAGGGTTAAGTGCTTTATGTTAAACAATTCTATGTGTCCTTTCTTTCGCCATTTTTGTTTTATCTCGAATTCATTAAAAATACACGTTCGTTGTGTGCTAATTAAAACGTTCTCTCTCTTTTGTCATCGTTAAGGTTTTTGTTACGTAGGCGTCTTAATTGGACAAAACTTTTCCGGTTGCGTAATATTTTTCTTCCGGGTGTTTTTCCACTGTTGTACAATTTTATTGGGAACGTGCCGGCTCATCGATTATGATACAACTAGGTGTCGTCGTCGTCATCCCCCCCCCCCCCCCCCCCCCGAAGTATAGGGAGAGAACATGAAGAGTAGTGGTACAGACTTCGACTTTCACCCGAAAGGTTCTTGGTTCGAGTCCCATCACTTCCTACATTTTCTGACCGTGCTTCGGAGGGTTTCCGCGGTCCCGGGTCTTCCTAGTTAAGTGTAAGAGAGGGCTTTATAGCCTTAACTCCGCTAGGTTGGCTTATAGTAATAGAACAAAAAGTCAAAATGTATTTATTATTGTGATCGACCAAATTTTCATTTCGCAACTTTATGTTGCCCATCGACCTTGACTACCTTGAGGTTCCCAGAGTCCGAAAAAGTGATTTTGAGGGCGGTGTATGTATCATGTAGGTATACACTGGATATATTTGTTAAAGCATTGAGCTATAGCCCGAACTACTTAACCGATTTTGGTAAGAACTTTTAAAAATAATTGTCCGACGGTGATCGTGCAAGAAAAAAGCTTTCACTTGTACAGGGGCGGAGCCAGGAGCTAGCCCAAAATATAAAAAAGATGGTCCCGAGGCATGATTTTTGTGAACCTGTACATGCCAAATGTCATCAAAATCCACCCAGTAGTTTGCCCGCATATCGATGAACAGACAGACATTTCGTAGATTTGGGTCCCTTGGACACCTTAAAACGTGTAAATCCGTTGAAATCTCGGAGTCGAACATTTCCTTTCCTTTAGTACTACGTATAAATAAGGAATAAGGAAAAACACATGCCCATACCTTTACCTCTTCTGCCTTTTACTATTGAAGTAAACACTTCTTTTTGATGAATTATGCTGATTGTCTTTGTTAAAGTGACCTTACAGCGCCGCGCCATGACTCATGGGTGCCACGTGTGAAAACATTTAGCGGTATTCCCCGTCACACAATGCTCCCTTTGTTGTGTCCGAGACGCTTTGTCTCCAACAAATTGAGCTTTGTCCATTGTGCCCACGAGCTTTTCCTTCATGTTGTAGTTCTTTCCACTGAATTTGAGGTTCAGAGCTTCAAGCGTAAGAGCGTGCATCCCGTAAGAAATTGGCAGCCCGAAAGTCAATAGTTCTAATATTTATACAATGAACTAAGAAGATTTGGCTCTTTTAAGTTGTAGTAGACTACTTCTTGCATCATATAAAAGTGTTGAGTTACGACAGGTCTCCGATCGTATGGTGTGTTGTGACTCGCGGGATAATGAGGTACTTCTTTAAAATAGAGAGCAATCCGAACTGGAGTTCTATTACTCGTATGTATATAGGAGAGATGAGATATTCGCTTGCCGCCAAAAATATTTAAACTTCAGGGACCACGTGTCTGAAAAGACGTAGCGTCTTCTTTTAATAGACTCTGGAGACACCTTGAAAAGGTCGTGCTCTTGCCAAATCACTGCTTCAGGTTTTTCAACCAAGATGTTCTTCTTCTGCCGGGAGCCCTCTGTGCTTTTATCTTCCCTTGGATTATTACATGCAGAAGGCGATACTTTTCGTTCCTCATCACATGGCCGAAGTATGTTAGTTTCCGTTTTTCAGCAGCAACTTGGATTCTGTATCCAAGAATTTAAAAATATTTTTGCCGGGCTCGAATGTCCCATCTCTCCTATTATAGAATCCCTAATACAAACGAGAAATCAACTTGAAAGTAAACATCTGTCATCCGGGTACCGCTTTTTATGGCGTTTTGCAGCATTGGACATTATCAATATATGCAGCGTTAACACTGCACAAATGCAGTATTGTTTGTAAATGAGCCCGTCGCCGTCCAGTTTTCTGAATATGGCGCAGTCAAGTTTGCGCCGCCCATTCCGATTACCCGCGGACTGATGGATTGGCGGATATCGCGTAAAGACTTGTTCTTGTGTGCCTTGATGCCTTGTGGTTTAGGTCGTGTGCCATATTTGCACCCAATATGGCTGCGGTTATGACGGTTGACGTTAATTGCGGTTTTGGGTTTTTTTCTGCTATTGCTTTTGTTGTGTTTTTCTAAGAAATTCACCTGTTTAATGTTAATGTATTTTATGCGTGCAATACCCTGCGTGTTCCAGTTACTACACAGATTTGGAGCATGAAGGACGTTGTTTTGAACCGCACAGTGTACTTTATGTATATTCAATATATGTACAGTATATACTGTTTTATGTTGTAGAACCGTTTCTGTACTTGGTTAATGCATGTTTTTACTTGTTACTTCATTCGCTTGTAACTGGTGTAGGTTACCATCGAGGACATATACCAGTTCGCCAATGGCCAAAAATCCATATGGAAACAATACAAATACCGTCCGAACTCCACGGGGTCGTTGACATTGGACAAGGCCTAGGTTCATAAAGTCCTTCAGGTCATTGTTAATATTATTATTACTTTATGGGTACAATAGATGTAGTATTGAAAAAATTGTTTGGTAATGGTTAATGGCTCCACTTTAATTGTTCGATGACTATGAGGCCGCCTCTAATGACTACTAACACAAGAGCACAAACCTTTAGACAGTCTAATGGAACTGCAAAGGCTGTCACGGCCGGAGTCAGATGAAGAGCCACCGAGGTACAACCTTCGAGTCTACGCAGCGCCACTGAACATGTCGACCACAGCTGCTGACGATACGTTTGGAAGTTCACTTTCATATCGACCATGGCCTATCAGCCCGGATTATACATGTTCTTCATTTATACAGTCTGTTTCGGGGATCATTTCAAGTTCCGGAAATGCCCGTGTATTTCGTTTCCTCAGCAATACCCATCTTATACCTATCGGGCTGCAAAACAGTCAATAGTAATGATGAAAATCATTATTTAGGGAGGAAATTGATGAGAAAGAGAAAACGCGTGGAATCAGAGGCAGATTGGCTAGAAGTGTTTATTGACTGGTTTCTAATTGACAAGCTGTGTCCAATCGTGATATCCATCATCGAGGTTGTCCTGTATCTTGTAATCTAATTATAAATCAAACGCCAATGAATTTATCATTCCATTACAACTGGACTCCGCTGCCTTCACATTTCTTTTTTTTCTCTTGTATTTTCTCCAACTCGTTGATGCCGGTAACAAATAGCAATAGAGGGCAGTGATTTCAATCAAAAATTTTCCAAGGACCCATACTTATTTATAAACGTAAAGTTAAAAAAATGTTATCGTTATGACAGATTTTTCCTAGTTTATTTCGTTCTCAGACTCAGAATCTTCGATTTACCCCAGCTGTCTTTTTTTTCTGCGGAAGTGTTAAACTTGCAAACCAAGCACTTGTGCCTTTACTTGCCCCCTTTCATCGTGTTTTTTGTTTGTTTTTTGTTTTGTTTTCCAACGCCTGCTTTCAGTATTTCTGCTTTAAACAACCCTGTCAGCCTGGCGGGGGGAGTGAGTCTGTTTGTTAACTTGAGGCACCCTAAGGGCAGACTCTTTCACCTCGGGGAAGGGGGAGTTGACTAACAGGGTGGACCTCCTGATTATAGTGGGTTCCGAACCACTTGGGGAACATGGTAAAGTCACACGATTAAATCGGAGGTGACCAGGACTCGACTTATACTGCCTAAGAGAGTTATCATGTCCCACCAGGTTCCCCTGCTAATGCTGTGCACACTACCAAGTTGCCGCAGTTTGAAACATGCCCTGCTCTAATGGAATCAACATGGTAAGGCCGTTGGCATGGCCCTTTGCATGTACGAATCGGGGTAGCATCTTTACTTTACTATGTTCCCCAAGTGGTTCGGAATCCACTATAATCAGGAGGTCCACCCTGTCAGTCAACTCCCCTTCTCCCTGAGGTGCTCTTCGGGTGCCTCAAGTTAATAAACAGACCGCCAGACTGACAGGGTCGCTTAAAGTAGAAATGCTGAAAGCAGCCGTTGGAAAAAAATACCACTACTGAGAGCGCAAAGAGCTAAGGCGCCCATTCCATTGACCGGCTAGGGCTATTTCCAAGACAGTGACGTGGTAGCAGACATTCAAGACTTCGGTTGCGTTTCCACCGATCTCGCATTGCAGAATGCAAATGACATTGACGGAAATTAGAATTTTGCTTTTTATAGAAATCTATTAAAATGTTTGTACTTAACATATCCCATGACGCCATTTTTTAATTTTAGTTTGTTTGTTTGTGATTTTACTGTATGATCGATCATTGATCAATTTTAACTATGGCATAGAGGAAAATAAACATTTCCGTCAATTCTGCAATGCCAGGTCGGTGGAAACGCCACCTAAGTCTTGAATATCTGCTACCACGTCACCGTTTTTGGAAATAGCCCTAGCCGGTCAATGGATTGGCCACCTAAATGAAATGATTTACCCTATCCTCATTATCATGAACTTCTCTCAAAGGAACTGCATTCACACCACTTCAAGTATGAGGGTTTATTATCATCAAATTGCGTTTCAGCACATTATTAAAGCCGCTAAAAGTTCAGCAGCGCTATCTGTTGACAGACGCGCGGTAATTCCGGAAACGCTGGCATCCTTTTTCTGTCTTTTGCATCTCTGTGGCGTCCGGCCCCTCATCCTGTCCTCTATCGTTTTCGCGCATCTCTGATTGGCCAAGATTAGCTCCAAACAAATAATAGCCTCTGGCCAATGTCTGTTATTGATTGTAAATAGTTGCGGGTTCCATTTGCTCGGTAGTTTTCCGTTTCAGTTTTGTGAATTCTTCCCTGTGGTTTTGTTGTCTTGGGTTATGTGTCTTCAGTGGTTAATTGTGCTTTTTTTTATCGTGTCTCAAACATTTCCTTTTAATTGGGGAGTCGGATTGAGGGGAATTTGTTTTGGTTTGCGAATATTTTAATGTAACCGCATGGTAATGTAACGGCTAATTTTGACTGCTCAACGATCAATATTTCCTGTGAAAACCTACTTTGTACAAAGACTCGCTCCGTTTTTCTCCTTAATACACTGTTTTTTTTGGCTTTGCAAGAAGTGGCCGAAAAGCAGCTGAGCTTTTGAGTAGTGGAAAACAAAGCAGAAAATCAAACTCGTCTTCGATGGCCTGGTGGTAACGTGCTTGTACTTGTGCGAGTCTTTACACGCCATGCAATCGGAGGCGTGTCGTACTCAACACGGGTAATAACCTACAGAGGCGACTGAAAAGGTCAATCGGATACATTCATTAAATTGTTAGTATGTGATTTATCTTTAAAAAAAAAAAAAAAAAAAAAATAGAATGGGCACTGTAATATCACGTGTCACTAAGTTTGCCGTTAATTTAATTACAATAAAATAGTGTCTAAATCAGTAACTAATCAGGCAAACTTTTGAATATTTGATGAGTACAATCAATTTCCTACGTGTTTTCAGTAGTGGCAGTATTTGCTATTTTCGTTGATTGAACTGAGTAAATTACACTAATTTCCGGGTTAAATGCGCCCGGTGAGTTGGGTTTTCCAATGTTGACACGACTGATTGATCGACAGAGAAGGATAGAATAATAATGTTCATGGGTTTTATGTTTTATGGGCGCCGAAATAGTCCAGTCGGTAGAGAACTGGACTATGGAACGGAAGGTGGAGGTTCGAGACTCTGCACAAAAAATTTTCCGCCTGGCCGGGGTCCACCCAGATCTTATGGGTACCTTACCCTAAAGGGGAAGGTGGGGCGGATGCCGGCCATGGTGCAGACCACATTATCCCATCCCCAAATAGAGCAGTGGTCAAGAGAGAGAATTCTCTGCTATCTCTCGGACCTAGACCCCCTTGAATACCCGGCTGCTGGTGGTGTTGTTGAACACAACGTCACAAAGAACCGGTCCGAGTTTACTCGAACATGCTTTCCAATTTATCAATTAGCAGTTAGAGAAAATTAGTAATTTCGTGGTAAATAATTTTCCTATGGCTAAATTTTCGATATCTGGGGGGGGGGGGGTTGTCTACTTGACGTCACTGGAGGTGAGGTAAATTCTAGATAGGTCAGACCAACACATTACCATACAGTAATAATAGCAGGGCACGCAATGCATTTGACCGTGAATTTTCTATAATTTTTTCAAAAAAATTTTTTTCACCAAAACCAAAATGTTTTTGCGAAAGGAACCTGTCCGGTTTCGTTACTCAGTTTAACACCTAAAACATGACTGAAGGTAGAAATCAGCGATCGAAAGGTTTAGCAGATAAATTATTTTTTAGTCATTTTTCATGAAAATTGAGTTATTTTTATTTTTTTACCCCCAGAAGCAAACTATCAAGGGGCAAGCGACCCCCCGCATTTTGTCAACATTAATAACGACTACAGTATATGTGAATTTTAAAAAAATCGTTGGAGCCGTTTTTGAGAAATATTTTTTTAGACGTTTTTTATGAGTTTTTTGAGAATAAACCCCCCCAAATTGAGTTAGCCCAAAATAAAAAAATGGTCCCGATGTATGATTTTTGTGAACCTAAATGCCGAATTTCATCAAAATCGACTGAGTAGTTTGCCTGGAAATCGACGAACAGACAGACAGACATACAGACAGACATTTCGTAAAAATCACTTTTTTGGGTTCCTGGGACCTCAAAACGTGTAAATCCGTTGAAAACTCAGAATCGAAAATTTCGACCATCACAAAGCTTTCCTTATACTACGTATAAATTGGAAAGCAATAAATAATCATCATGTTAATTTGTACCATGGAGACTGCTGGTCTGAAAAGGGAAGTCGTGCTCTTGCCAAACCACTGCCTCAGGCTCTTCAACCATGATGTAATTCTTCTGCCAGGAGCCCTCTGTCCTTCTATCTTCCCTTGGATTATTACATACAGAAGGCGATACTTTTCGTTCCTCATGACATGGCCCAAGTATGTTAGTTTCCATTTCTTAACTATCGGCAGCAACTCGGTTTCTGTATCCGTTCGCCTCAGGACCTCAGCATTAGGGACACGATCTCTCCAGGATTGGGGCATTAGAGCAGTGGTCGAGGGAGAGGATCCTATGCCAGACTCATGATGGGGTGTCGTGTCACACGGCCTTTATATGGGGTTTACGAAGGGAAAGGTCACTTTTTGAACTCTAAAAAGCATTAAAACAGCACCCCTTAATTAATTTCCATAATTTCAAACCCTTTTAAACTGATTAAAAATCAATGGGTATACACTTTCAAACCGGTTCATCAATTTTCACTGATAATTTGTAACGCGGTCAGCTTCAAACATTTTTTTTTAATTAGTAAAATTGAGCTTGTCGGAGGTCGATTAAGCATGTTTCCAAAAGTTCCTTTTAATTGAAACCTCGTAAAATTAGTTTTAAAAAAATGCTGACACAATCAACGTAGTGGTGATGGTTCTGACTTTCTTCCGAAATTTTGTTGGCTCTTTATTTTTAACGAGAAAAAATGACATTTATATTCGGCGCAAGTTTAAAGAATGTTTCCCTCTGTATCGGGACTTGGTATTTTTAATGCAGTATATTAGTAAATGACGCCGACAGGGGAAAAACAGGAAAGGTGATCAAAAGTAGATTTTTCAGAAATGGAATTTTAAAGTTGAAAGTAGCCGTTTCTTCCCGTGTATACTGTTTTTCCCCTCGCCATTTGTGCAGAACCTTACTTGTTTTTCTTCGGTTTTGTTAGGTCATCTAAAACTACATTAAAAACTGAACAGAATGCCACCATTATCTCAATTTCGACCAAAAGTGCACCTTTCCGGTGTTTCCTCTGACGTCTTCAAATATAAATGGTGGTGAATCGGGTCAAAGCTTGCATTTTCTATTTTTTTGGTTCTAACTCCCAAGGCCGTAAACAAGAGTTCTGAGAGGGGGGGGGGGGGGTGCAGCAGTCGAAATTACTTTTAGTTAGTTATAGTTGTCGAGTGCTGCCCTCGCACGACGCAGTTTTGACCCGTTACATCATCATTCACTATTTATATACTGTAAAAACAAGTCCTAATTCAGAGTGAAACTTTCTTCAACTTGCACTTGCAGTAGATTTGTATTTTTTGCCCATAAACCCTCAGTAGCGTCCCCAGAACACCATATCAAGAGTTTCATCACAACCTGATCAATGGTTTTGGAACTCATAGGGGACAAACATAGGCTTCATAATTTATATTTATATTTGTACAGGTACAGTTTACACCTGTTACACCTGTACAAAAAAAAAATAACTAAATATCAAAGCAAACATGAGAATGGAAGTGCGACTATTTCCTGCTTAAAAGGAAAAAAAAACAATGAAACATAAAACTTAACTTAACCTATAAGGACTGACTTATTTTTAAAACTCAGAATTCACCATCTGCCTAGTAAGCTCTTTAATGAATGCATTGAATTTTTTACACTGTACATCCTATATCGAATTTGCCCTCCTTTTTTACATACGATTTTCCCGAATTTAATTTACGTTGGCAACTTTTTAATCGATAAAAACTGACGTCAGTCATTTCATCTACCTGGAAAACTTTGTGTTTTAATATTAAAGTTTTCTTTTTCACATTGCCATATGCTAAGCATGAGTGTCAACTTTTCCGCCTCACCTGAACGTGATGATATAGCGGAGATGACTTGGCATTCCGATGTACAGTGCAGGTTGCCAGGCAACGGCGTAGCGTCTCTCCAGCCGCTCCAGTTGTATCAGTCGGTGTCTTGCGCTGGTCGGAGTCGTCTATATGTGATTATAGCAGTGACTTTGGTATCTCGTAAAATATAAAAATATAGACAGTATTTGCAGTGGTTTGTAGACTGTGTGAGCCTAAAAGACGAGCTATGGTTTCGAGACGTATATACGATATCGTTTTGTTTGGTTTTGAAATGTCACGTTGTTATGCCGGCTTTTCATAGCCCGCATATTCCATGCTTTTCCCACTCCGGGTAAGCCACATGGCTGAGCCAAATTCAGAAATTTCGTCTCTCTTACTAAGGTCTAAGGCCCTCGTCTAAGAATGCTTTGATTTTCGTCCTGCTCGTTGGGAGGTTTCATTACTTTTTGTGTTTTATGATAGACTGAGCTGAGATGGCCCGATGCTATATGAATTGATTAGTTTTTAGAATTTGCCTTTGTGAAGACATTAAGGGCTCAAGCCCACAGTTTTGGAACTCCGACCTGACGCCCCCAGTGACCGTTCTGTTAAACAAATCAAGTGTATTAACTGTGGCCGATCGGTGTGCATCAAAGCGTAGAGGAATTTATTTTCTAATTTATGACACCTCATTTATGGCTCTCTACGGTCGAAATTTCATGAGAACGGACGGTATTGAGGTGCCTAAGAAGCGTTATAAGCGGAATTTTTAGTCAGTTATTAAGTTAATATAGTATGGGTGCCCAGCTCCTACTTTTACCATAAGTTTGTGAGTACCCATAATGATGTAAACGATGTAAATTATAAATTTTGAATCAGAATAGCGGGGAGGAGGATCAGATAATGTGGAAAATACCGGTTATTTGATCAATTCACATGGTTTTTTTTCTATTCTGCATTCCATTTGTAGTCTGTACCGCAGTGGTTCCCAAACTGTGCACCGCGGCGCCGTGGGACAAATCTAATTCCATTTTAGAATTTAGACTAGGTGAAACATAAATAAACGATAATTTAAAACTATAAATTTTTTTTCTTTAAAGTGAAATAATTTCATTTTCCCGCCGAAGGTTATTTGTTAATTATTAAATTATATTTAATTTAAAAAAAAACCCCTTGACCAGTCAAAACCTAAGCACCGGAATGAGCTGAATGCTGAAGCCAAAATATCGATAATCTGTGTATGAGAAAACAGGCTCATAAATCCCATTAAAATTTGTTAAAATTAAATGGTTTTGCCAGTCATGATACAAGTATTTTGGACAGGTACGAAAAGTTAGGGTAGGCATGACATGTTCTTATGTAGCTCTACATGTGCAATACTGAATATGCATTAGCTATAAGTTCTGGGCACCGCCCATTAAATCACTAAAAAAGCGCACCGCCTCCAAAAAAGTTTTGGAATCACTGCTCTACCGCAATAAAGTGTAAACAAGCTCATATTGTTACAGCAATATTCTAAGCTTTGTTTTCATACTTAGCTGTTGCAATATTCAATTTTGGGCTTCGACGTAGAATAGATTTTTACAAAAATATTGTTGATCTTGAAAGTTGTGAGTTGTCCCGGGCTCTATTGAAGAGAAAATTCTATGCTTTCAATTTTGAAAGCTGATGCTCCAGTGGCTACAGCATTTGAAAGTTGGAATTGGTTTGCGGTCAAAGTAAACAAACTATGTACAAAGTTGTGGAGCAATAAGTTACGTGCTGTGCAATATTTATTGTCGAATTTATCAGTAATGTGTCAGTTCTTTATCTCGCTTATGAGGTTTCTTTATTGACATGTGATAAATGATGTTACCTTCAGCCCGCGCCTTTAATCTAGTTTTATGAAAATATTACTTTCTCGTATTAGGGGTAAAGTGGGACAGAAATCATTGTTAACTAGCTGTGCAATATTTATTGTCGATTTAATCAGTAATATGTCTGTGCTTTATCGCTGAAGTTTCTGTCTTGACATGTGCTAAATGATCTTACCTTGAGCCCATCCCTTTAATCTAATTTTAATGAAAATATTACTTTCTCGTGTGAGGAGTAAAGTGGGACAATCAGAAATCATTGTTAATACTGTGCAATATTTATTGTCGATTTTATCAGTAATATGTCTGTGCTTTATCTCGCTGAAGTTTCTGTGTTGACACGTCCTAAATGATCTTACCTTGAGCGCGTTTACTCCAGTCTTATAAATTTCATTTTAGACTCAACTATGATTTTTTTTTTTTTTTAGAAAAAGGTTACATACAAGCAATTTAAATGATTGTATCCGATTGTCTTCTTTAGTCGCCCCACTAAGTAACCTAATAGGTACTTGTGTCGAGTTACGACACGTCTCCGGTGTGTAGAGACTCGCACATGTACAAGCTCGCTATCACCTTGCCACTGTATCGGGTAAAGATAGAAGAGTGCTATTGCTACAAAAGGAGTTGTATATAATTCTTAGGTTTTGGGCGTTGGTTACTTCTGTCTGAGATCAAATAAGAGCGCGTTCTGAACAGTTTCCAAGTATGTGAACGGAATAACTAATGCGCACCGTAACGTTTGCCCTCGGAATTAGATTGCCGAAATATATAATTCAATACAATAATGCCATGTTACAGCGTTTTCTTAAGTCCATATCGCAAGGCAAGGGCCCGTGTGCGACTTATACTATCTGGCTATGAAGGGAGGGGGGGGGGTGGAGTGTTTACGTGGTGGTATACTTTTATGTTGGTAGTAGTTCGGTCTTTATCCATTGTGTAACTGCTCTTTTGAAACAATTGAAGTTTTTTAATGACTTTATTTGGATTGGTAGTTTATTGTAATAGGATATGCCTATATATTCAGATTGGTGTTGAGATCTTGTGGTTCGAACAGTTTGTCAGTTTGTTTTATCAACTCAATTATATGATAGGCCAAAAGATCCCCTCATGTCGTCTTCTTCTTCTTCTTCTGAGGCTACAATCTCAGCGATTGGTTGGCAGAAACTCTCTGCATATCATCCCCCAGCTACATACATGACCGTAGAGGGGCCAGGGGAGGTTGAGAAGCCAATGTTGAAATAAATAACTATTTCCAATTTCATAAAATTAATATTAGCGTTCATAAAATTTAAAGTTTAAATGTTGAACTATATGATAAACTATAAATGCTATTGGGTACCTGAAAAGCAGGTGAAAAGGGTCGCTTGGGTGAATTGGGATATAACTTCGCTGTCTGATTAAAACGAAGGAATAAAGTTTGGCGTATGAAATCTGTATTTTGACCTCAAATCTAACAGGGAAGTTTTGTCCTGATTCACCCTCTTGAACGGTAGCTAAAACGTATAACCTACTCCTATGCCAGGACTCCATGATCATGTCTTTATTACCTGTTAAATTTGATTTTGCGCAAAATTCAGTTTGTATGGGGGTCAAAATAAGACGGTTCCTGGTATTAACTAGTCAAAACACCCCTTTTCTCTTAATAGCCCGAAATCATGCTACTTCCCTATTAATACGGAAGTGTACTCGGAAACTTCTTGGGGATGTAGCAAAATAAACATCCTGATGTTATTGTGCCCATGTAAAATTGAAATATCCCAGATTTTCTAGGGTAATTCTCTCAGCTCTGAGAAGTGAAATCCGAAAATGTACTTTCCTTCATCACATCAGCTGAGATTACTCATGCTTATATTTTATTATTTTTGACGTAATTAAAATACTTCTGATTTTGAAATATATACGGAATTTAAAAATTATCAAATTAATCAATAAGTCAATATGAGTAAGTGCCACCCCCTTGACCACAAATTGTCGCATGTTTAAGATAATTTTTGTTGAAAACTTCTTACTTCAGGCAACTCCCGTCCTTGGCTACTCAGTCATTTGACGCCGTAGCTCCCAGTATATCCGTGACTCGAAGTATTGGTCATCATGGTTGATTTCATGTAGGGCAGGGCAGTGGGCCAGGTGGTCTGCAGTGCCTTCCTCCAGCGAGCACAGGGGGCACACCCCGATTTTGTGCAGATGGTGTTGCAAAAAATAATGCCTTGTGCCTATCCTGAAGGTAGCCACCCTTTTTTTCTGCGGAAGTGGAGAATCTGCTTAACAGACACCTGTGACCAGTGGCGGATCGAGGGATAATTGCGAGTGTAATGCTTGCGTCGTTAAACTTAAAAAAAAACCCGCATCATTAATTTGTACATGTAGCTTGTTCTATCTTCTTAAAAATTAAGAATTTGAAAAGAAAAAAGAGCACGTATTATTTTATGTAGCATGTTCTATCTTCTTAAAAAGTAAGAATTTGAAAACAAAAAAGAAAACTTTTGAATTCTAACGTGACGAGATTCATAATTTTCTTAGACTGCGTAGATAACATCATGCTCATACAATCTTATTTGCTCGTGGCTTCCTATAGATTTCAACGAAGCTCTTAATTAAGGATAAGAAAAGGATTTGTTGAGTGTAATGCGGCATTATTATTATTTTTTTATTTTTTTTATTTTTTTTAGCATTGTGGGTTCACATACAGCCATGGTGGGGTAATACGGCATTACCCGTCTTACATGCACGCTCCGCCGCTGCCTGCGACGGAGCTTGTCTCCCCATGTCGTTGTCGTTGTAGAGTATAGTGGTACGGACTACTTTCACCCGAAAGGTTGTTGGTTCGATTCCCACATTGGCTACATTTTCTGTCCATGCTTCGGAGGGAATGTCAAGCAGGCGGTCCCGAGCTTTCCTAGTTGAGTGTAAGACTCCGCTAGGTGAGTCTGTTTGTTAACTTGAGGCACCCTAAGGGCAGACTCCTTCACCTCGGATGAAAGGGAAGTTGACTGACAGGGTGGACCTCCTGATTATAGTGGATTCCCAACCACTTGGAGAACATGGTAATGTCATACGATTAAATCGGAGGTGACCAGGACTCGACATGCACGTAGTCTGACTGGTATAGTCTCAGTGCGTTATCATGTCCCATCATGTTCCCCTGCCAACGCTGTGCACACTACCAAGTTTGCTGCAGTTTGAAACATGTGCTCTCATGAAATCAACATTATTATATGATATATATATATATATTATATTAGGGCCGTTGGCGAGGTTTAAGTATGCAATGCTTACAGTCTCATTTTATTACAGTATCGCTTACTTTCATTCATTAAACTGTATATGGATGAAGTGCGCGCAAAATGTGAACTCAAACTGATTTTTTACGTTACCTACTAGAAAGGCAATTTTAATGAAAGTTTTGACGGTAACCTTTGAGTACTAAAAAACTTTAACAATTTATTCTACATTTATTTATATATTCTAAGTTACCTTTCCATGATTCTCGTTCATTTTTTCGAATAACTTAACATTATTAAAAGTTTTTTCTGACAGTAAGAGGGAATTATATATCAGTTAAATCTGTTCGTGAGGTTATAGCCGTGTTGGAGATTTCCATTTTTTGAAATTCAGAAATTGCTGGATATTTTCAAAAAACCCGTAAATGTCCGCTTAGTCACATGTTTCGCAATTTGTTTTTTGCTGAGAAATACGAGCGTGTTTGTCATGGAAAAGGCAATAAATATGAGATAGTTAATAAAATTGAAAGCGATAACATTTTGTTTACTTTCAATTGATATATTCACGGTCTTGTGGTAAAGAGGTTAGTTAAAATAAAAATCATATGCGTTCTCTACTACACTAAAACGCTCCTAGCTGCGAAGCTGGGTAAACAACTGTAGGTTTGTCGGTTTTAAAATATAAATAAAGAAAATAAATATTGACTTTTTGTTCTATTACTAAACCAGCAGTCTGATCGAGGCGTTTATAATACCGGGGTTAAATAAATACCCTAGGATTATAACTGTAAACAAACAAATTTTGAATAGCACTTTCCATTATAAAATTATCTTGTTTACCAGTGGATTAAATAAATACCGGTATTATAAACGCCCCGATCAGGCTGCAGCCTAGCCTATTTAGGGCTATAAAGCCCCGTTTTACGCAACTAGGCTGCTTTACATGTACTTTGAAGCATAGTCATGTTGTAGCCCAATATTTTCAGTTACTGAAAAAGCTTAATCTGCAACCTACCCTCGTACTTTCGTAGCTCTAAGTGCAATTTAGTAATATGATGTTGTTTTTATTATCTGAGGGAGAAGAGATTTCCGAGGATAAGGAAAACGAATTAGTTGAAGAAGTTAACTTTTTGTTTCCAACATTCCTTTCCATTTTCAAAACAATTCAGTCTTTGCTAAAATCTGTGGAAAGCGAAATGGGGTATTATGATAATATTTGCTGATTGTAAGCAATTTAATCATGACTTTTTAGAGAGGGTTTTTGCATTTGAGTTCGAGTTTTAGTTTTCAGACTATATAAAAAATAAAAATTTTGCAATTAAAGCATCCGCTGACTTCTTTACTTTTTTTTGGGCTAGTTGAGTGTAAGAGAGTTGAGCTAGTTGAGTGTAAGAGAGGACTTTATAGCCCTAACTCCACTAGGTTGGCTTAGTAATAGGACAAAAAAGTCAATATTTATTTATTTATCTATAATTTCTTCTGTTTGTTCTGATATCCTCGACAGCTCTACAATTTATATTTCATGAAATATTTAGTTTTTACACTTGTAAGGCTTTCCTCCCTCCGCTTGTCTCTTAAATTTCAGCTGTAGTACACTTACTGTTACAAGATTACGTTATTTAATAATTTTAGGGAGTTTTTATTTTGAAATATTTATTCTTTCAATTTTTTTTTCATTTTAGACCAATATATACCTACAAACACAAGCAACAACGACCGCCTGCTTTGCATGCAATTCGATGAAAACATAACTACTGCAAGGCTCTAACTCAAAACCTCATGGGGGAGAATTGTACTCGGTACCACTAAATGACTTGTCCTGACCAATTGCCAATCAACTTGACGTTTTATTGGTATTTATTGGAACGCGCCCTTCCAGAATTAGATGACGCACTTCCCTTGTCGTAGAGCATCGAACCCATTTGTCTTTGCGGTTCATTAGGTCATTTCTCCATCAATTAGGCTATAGTTGGGTTTTTAATGACTACTCATAATTTTCGCCGATGTCAATTGCTGACTTGACGTTTTCGCTGATAGGCTATCGTACGATCTTGGTACCTGGTAGCGTCATCCAAATTGTGTAAGCAATTCGTTAACTTAAACACTTGTGTTTGCGTTTCATTGCCTCCTGTCTTTTGACGGTGTTATAAAATTGTCGTTAGCACGAAAATTCGCTGTACATGCTGGGGATAAATAATTACCTGGCAATATAGTAGAGTCCTGTGGAAGAAGCCGTTATGTCGCATTAAAAGACTTTATTTTTCAAGGAAGATTGTGTTTAACTCACTCTATCCACCCTTTCAAATACTTATACGTATTCCATATTTTTAGAGGCCGATATCATCTTTAAATGCCTCTTCTTCTTCGAAGGTTGGTAATCATCATGACAATTTGGACTGCTGCTCTGCATGCTCTTGCCAAACCACTGCCTCTGGTTTTTCAACCAGGAGGTTCTTCTTCTGTAGGGAGCCCTCTGTCCTCCTATCTTCCCTTGGATTATTACATGCAGAAGGCGATACTTTTCATTCCTCATGGCATGGCCGAAGTATGTTAGTTTCCATTTCTTAACCATCAGCAGCGACTCGGCTTCCGTATACATTCGCCTCAGGACCTCAGGATTATAGGGACACGATCTCTCCCGGATATGCGCAGCATTTGTTTGCATGTCCACATTTCAATTGATCTGATTCTGTTCTCCATAGCTTGTGTCAACGTCCATCCCGATATATAACGGTTGTATACAATCACAGAAAAATAATAATTGTGAAAGACTGCAAAGTAAGACCTTCTACCATCATAATCCCGGTATTAAAATCGCCATGATTGGGCTACAGGTCTTGGATAATCAATAAGCACGGTAGGAACCACAACTTATGTTCCTAGAATCTCACATGCGGGACGTAAATTAAATTCGCTATAGTGCTTAGTCGTTGCCCATGGCATGGTCTTCTTATAAAATGTACCAAGTCTTGCCATACATCTCTAAAACTGAAACTTTAAAATCTTACCACCCCGAAATAAGTTCTGGACAAGTCCTGGATTAGGGGGGCACATCGAGTAGTGTTTGTTTGTTTTGATGTATTATGAATTTGTACTTGTATTGATGTACTCGAATTTAAAGTCAACAATTTGGTTTATGCCATATTACCGATTGCAGTGAAATCGTCTAAAGACTTAGGACGAGACTGGGTCGAAAGTCCTTTTATAAATAGTTGCAATGTGTTTATTTGCTGCGAGTTTCGCATTAAACAATACATTCAACGAGTACAGATTAGATAGACTGCCTTCTGATGTGCTCAGTTGTGTACCTCCGCGTGATTTCGTTGTTGTGACTACTTGGTCAGCTGGACCTGCTGGCTGCTGGCATGGCAACCTTTTAAGTAGTACCAACAATTTCCACCTTTTACATATTATTTTTTTTGTTCGGGGCCATTTCAGCAGCAAATATTACATTGAACAAGTACCGATGTGATAGACTGTCTTGTGAAGTGCTCCACAGTGTCCCGCCGTGTAATTCCTTTCTTGCGACTGATTTTTCCGTTGTACTGCTGCTGGCATGGCAAACTGTTAAGTAGTACCAACAATATCCAGCTTTTATACAATTTTTTTTTTTTTGTTCACGGCCATTTCAGCAGCAAATATTACATTGAACAAGTACCGATTTGATAGACTGTCTTGTGAAGTGCTCCACAGTGTCCCGCCGTGTAATTCCGTTCTTGTGACTGATTTGTCCGTTGTACCTGCAGGCTGCTGGCATGGCAACCTTTTAAGTAGTACCAACAATTTCCACCTTTTACATAATATTTTTTTTGTTCGCGGCCATTTCAGCAGCAAATATTACATTGAACAAGTACCGATTTGATAGACTGTCTTGTGAAGTGCTCCGCAGTGTCCCGCCGTGTGATTCCGTTGTTGTGACTGCTTTGTCAGCTGTACCTGTTGGCATGGCAACCGCTTAGGTAGAACCCACCGCTGCCAGCTGCGTAGTGCGTAGGTTATTATGGTGGCAGTGCCAGTGCTACCAACATGACTCGTAATATGCTCCGTCGCAAGTCGCTATCGCTGGAAAAGTCGCCCGGGGACCGGCTGGGCGTTCCTGTCGCCGGCGGCGGGCGGCGTGAACGACGAAGTAGCGTCGCTGCAGGGACGCTAGGAACTCCCGGTGATGTTGTTGTTGGCAAGGAACGGCGCAGCAGTATTGTGCACAGGTATGCTAAAGTTTATAAAAAACTTGTAAATTTTAAATGTCTACATCTTTGATGTTGTGATTGGTACAATTTTGACGGACTGTTTAGCTTATACAATATAATGGATGAATTCAAACCAGTGCTACCCCGAAATGTTCAAATACTGTAACTTAAAGCTTGGGAACTGAAACGTACATCTTATACTTAGCCAAAAGTCATGTTCTCTTTTGTTGTGAACATCAATTGATTTAAATGTAAAAACACCGTATTTCAAGACAATAATTGTTAAGTCACCTTACGTAGCTTATCCGTGGGGGTCGCCTGCTATGGGCAAAATTATTTAGAAAAGGACCTGACCGTAAGATATAGCCACTTTCCCGCATAATAATATGACCGTCATCATACTAATTCTGTATGGGGATGAATTATCCCAATATTACAATAAATTTAAGCATAATAAAAACTACTCCACTTTAAATGAGTACATAAATGCAAAATAAAACTATTGAGGAATATTAGTTTTTAGGCCTTTTGACTTGCCTGTAGGCCAAGCAATGGCTCCCAACCGGTGCGGTGGTCTGCGAGAATGCCTGCAGTAACTTAATTAAAATTAACAAGAATATTAAGCCGAGAATGCAATGAATTGTAAAAAACGTGCGTTACATTAACTTTGTCGTACATTAAAATCATACTGTTAGCTAAATGTAGGTATATCCTTGAAAGCCTTCTAATTCTTAAATAGAAATGATAGCAATAAATGCGAGGGGTGGTCCGCAGCGACACGTTGTCGGCCTGAGTGGTCCGCAGACCGTCCGTAGTTGGGAACCACTAGACTAGACGGTCCGTTTTGAACCGAACATGAATGGGGGACCTGTAATTTAATCACGCACCAATATTGTAGCTTTGATTGCATTGTTGTGTTGGCCTGGCTGGAGACTGGTTTCGCTTTAACATTATGGGCCATAAAAAACACATTAACTATTGCAAAGAATCGCCGGGCTTCTGTCTCGGCCATCATTCTTAATCTGTTATAGTATTGCAAATCTTAACCTACATATTTAATCGGCTCTTGTTTCTGTGTTTGGCAAAGGGCAAAGGCTGTGTCGGTACTTCTTTCATAATCAGTGTGCGTTTGACATAAATTTGTTTGACTGTCTGTTAGATACTTATTTCATGTAATTGGAGGAGTTAAATTGTATCGACCGTCATTCTTAAATCTGTTAGCAAAAATAGTTTATATGAGGAGGCTGTTTACAAACATGGCTACAAGTTGTAGAATTTTTCAGGAGTGTGGATTTTCTGTTGAAAATTGCATTAAGTTTATGGCTAACCCTAGACTTCTCAGCGCTTCTGTGCGCAATCTGGCTGCATTTGTCACTTTATTTTACAACGTGCAGGTGGACATTACAATTTTCTGCAAGGTCGGATCAAAACCACATTTTGTAAAAAAAAATGGAGTTGGCCACGTTTGTAACCAAGCTCCTCATATATGTTCGTCATGGTTACGGCTCTCTTTAGCTGTGGCAGTCCCTAGTCCTATTTTTTCCCGCTATAGTCCGGATATCATTTGTTCCTGTTAGCCAGAGACGGATTGAACCAATTGGGGGGGGGGGGGTGGTTGTAGTGGTCGGGCAAAATAGTATTAACTTCTTTTGCATCAATTAAATTATAACATAGCAACGGC
The DNA here is from genome assembly GCA_963971405.1 of Psococerastis gibbosa. Classification (NCBI taxonomy): domain Eukaryota; kingdom Metazoa; phylum Arthropoda; class Insecta; order Psocodea; family Psocidae; genus Psococerastis; species Psococerastis gibbosa. Next base: position 44,138,159 of record OZ020486.1, on the reverse strand, counting down.
TGGGGGACAATGTTCAGGTTGTTCTCGAAATTAGAGGACATTGAGAAAACTGGGCTTGGTGGGATCCGAACCCAAGATGTATGCCTAACCGGGGCGTCGTCCCCTAATTTCGGTTAAAAGGCGCCCATTCCACCGACCGGCTAGGGCTACTTGCAAAAACGGTGACGTGGTAGCAGACATTCAAGACTTAGGTGGCGTTTCCACCTACCTTGCATTGCCGAATGCAAATGACATTGACGGAAATTAGAATTTTGCTTTTTATAGAAATCTATTAAAATGTTTGTACTTTACATATCCCATGACGCCATTTTTTAATTTTAGTTTGTTTGTTTGTGATTTTACTGTATGATCGATCATTGATCAATTTTAACTATGGCATAGAGGAAAATAAACATTTCCGTCAATTCTGCAATGCGAGGTCGGTGGAAACCCCGCCTAAGTCTTGAATGTCCGTTTTTGTAAATAGCCCTAGCCGGTCGGTGGAATGGGCGCTTAATGAGGAGGTTACCTCTTCAACCAATGTTAATTTAATGTCAGTGTTCTATAAACAGTATAATACTGCAATATAATGGATTAGTTGCAGTAAGGCAGGGATTCGTGCAAGAAGCACTGTGTCTACACAAGCTATGATGGCTGCATTGTATGGCTACTATTTATTCTATGACCGTTTGGTGTTAATATAGTAGTATTACATGTAGGAAAATAGGAAATAATTGGTTAGAAACTCGATTGCATTTCCTTGTAGCATAGTGTTTTTTTTTATTACAATGTATTGCCTATCAGACCGACTGGTTATTGCGAGGAATGGCCGATGGTCCAGTTAGTGTTGACGGCTTTAAATGGGCAATCATCTGGTGTGAAAGCCGCACCTGCTGTATTGCATTTCTATGTACCAGAATCTGTTTTCCCGCCTGTCTGTCTGTCTGTCTGTCCCACTGTTTATTTACCGCGCTGACTCAAATATACTCTTACCTTTCAGTTCCTAGTTTTTAGCGTCTAATTTAGTGCCTAATAGCATTGATAATAGAAAAAACACGGCTGTCGGCCATGCTGCTGACCACAATATCCAGTGTGGCCAATACAGAGGATCTTCTGCCAGTCGTCAGGTCTACACTAAACGCATTCTTCCACCAGAACCTCTATATGTACATCAATTTTACAATTTTAAAGCACTGGATTCATATTTTTTTAAAGACTATTTCTATTGTTTCTTCTCTATTTAATTTTAAGCATCTATATATTAATACACTATGTTTGTTTTTAAGGTTAGCATGAAAAGAAGACTTTATAGTCTTATTGTTCGCCTTTTTTTTTTGTTTTTATTCAATAAAGTCGTTTTCAATTCAATTCAATTGTATTAAATATCTTTGACTAGGCCGAATATGGTTGACCTATAGTCCTATGACCTATAACAAAGGAGCTCTGGCAATCTTTACGGAGTTAGCCATTTAAGCTTAACTACACGTACACAATTTCTGCTAGGATACTGCCTTATCTATTTTGTTATGGTTTAAGATAAAGTAAAATGATACAGGAATATCACGTTACACGAACGTGACTCCCTTTCCAGTTATAAATTATGACTGCTTAGAATGAATGGAAATCGCAATAACGATTTGTGGTTTTAAGCCCCCAAAAGTTCGTACACAGCTGTTGGCTGTAGTTTATTCACGCCGTAAAATAGACTAAAGGACAACTTTCAGATAGAATATCCAGCATGGAGGGTCTCTGCCTTGTTGTGATTGGTGCAAGGTGCAAGGTGCATAGGTCTATAATGAGTATGGTGAAATGTTATGCGTTCCCAATAGTTCTATACGGTAAGGAGGGATGAACATTGAGCCAAGCTATGGTGCCCATTCCATTGACCGGCTAGGGCTATTTGCAAAAACGGTGACGTGGTAGCAGACATTCAAGACTTAGGTGGCGTTTCCACCGACCTTGCATTGCCGAATGCAAATGACATTGACGGAAATTAGAATTTTGCTTTTTATAGAAATCTATTAAAATGTTTGTACTTAACATATCCCATGACGCCATTTTTTAATTTTAGTTTGTTTGTTTGTGATTTTACTGTATGATCATTGATCAATTTTAACTATGGCATAGAGGAAAATAAACATTTCCGTCAATTCTGCAATGCGAGGTCGGTGGAAACGCCACCTAAGTCTTGAATGTCTGCTTACACGTCACCGTTTTTGGAAATAGCCCTAGCCGGTCAATGGAATGGGCGCCTATGGAGAACAGAATCGGTGCATTTGAAATGTGGATGCGTAGACAATTAATGTTGTGCTAATCCTGGCGAGATCCCGTCCCTGATGCTGAGGTTCTGAGGCGAATGGGTACAGAAGCCGAGTTGCTACTGACGGTTAAGAAACGGAAACTAACATAATTCGGTCATGTATGTGGAATAAAAAGCATTGCTTTCTATAATCCAAAGCATCCGGAGCACAGCCACTCAACGATGCCGCGGTAGTTACCTCCTGTAAGTGGGTGGTATTGTTAAGCCTAATACAGTCAAAAGAAAGCTATTTATGTTGCCACGCGTGGGTTGGGCGTGTGCTGCGCGGGGGGGGGGGGGGGGCTCAATATGCGCCGGACCTAAAGCCCGATCTTATATTCAACTGGGAAGGCCCAGAACTGCCTGCATTACATGTCCTCCGATCAAGTGTGGGCCTCCAACCAACAACCTTTCGGCCGAAGTGTAAGTCCGTACCAGTACTCTGCATGTCCTAAAACCCTCACCGGTAGGACAAAAATGCGGCTGCTGGGCACATTGTTGACCACAACATACCAAATAGAGCCGTGGTCAGGGAAGAGGATCCTTTACCAGTCCTCAGGTCTAGACCCTTATTGGGTTGCCATGCTACGGCGGTCTTCTTTTTCATCTCAATAATCCCGGTTTTACTTGTCTGTCGTAACTTAAAAATTGCGTAGAAAAAGTACGGTATAATTACCTATTTACCTTTTGTTGTTTAATGTTTAGCTTATGCGCCTGCGTTACCTTAGATAGGTCGATAGGGATGTCCTTCTATCGCGGTGACCCTGAGATCACTTGTCTTATTACATAGCGATGAGATTGAATAATAGCCTATATTTTATTATTTGTAAACATTGTTCTTATGTTGCAGCTGTGTTACGTAACCTTGGCATTTTGACCTTATTTTTTATGTATTGATATGTTAGCATAGGAATTGTGTTGACATCTATTAGAATGTTGTTCTTTATCGCTATTTTGAGCTTTTCGTGTTTATATCGTGAATTACCATACTATGGGAAAAAATATATTAATGAATCATCGCTGGTTTTCTTATGTGGCTCTGAACTGTTGTTCTATTTTCTCTAACCGAATTTTAATCTAGGATGGAACGTGGTTTGCTTTTCAAAGAGAAAGAGTTAAAGAGAAAGCCCTGGTTCACCCCATAAAGTGCCAGCTTGGTTCCCAAGCCCAGTTGACCATCGCACCCTGTTCACTCAGCCAATGCGCTGTCAGGGGCCAAGGGCCATCAAGAGCTGTAGAGCCAGCAGAAGAAGACACATTGGAAGCGCAGCTTTCATATTGCTGAACTGTATGTTGTTGCAAGTCAGTGTTTGTTTCCTCTAGCTACGCCGGTGCCTGAACGTATTGGGATTCTAGTTGTTACGGCAACCCAAAATCGACAATTGACTAGGCCCTAGTCACTAGGGTATTAGTAGGAGTAGAACAGCCACAGCGGCGGCCTTACCCATTTCCGGGCGGCAGGCCCCTTGTCCTTCGAGAAAAGTTTGACTTGACGAGCGAAATGATTAGAGACAGAGGAGTAGAGCATTCAGTCCCGACGACTCATGTTATAACCTTAATAATTAATTATAGATCAAAATCAAGTTTTTAATAAAAAAAAATCTTATGTTTTTTTTTTTAAATTGCTTGAGTTGTTGCGCGAGGCCCTATGTGATTGCCATGTTCGCCACCCCTTAAGGCCGTCTCTGACAACAGGTGGGTGTGCGGTCAAGGCCGTAGCCAGATGAAATGGCTTGATTCTAGACAGAATCGGATTTTGAGAGGAAAAAAAACCACTATGTAATATCCAACGAAATTTCTGAATCCCCCCCCCCCCAAAAAAAAAAAACCTGGCTACGGCCTTATGTGCGGTTGGTGCCTGTCCTAACTATTTCAGTGCAAAAGATCAGTGTACATACATATGGTATCTAGGTCGTTTCACTCAAGGTATGTTTGTGACAAGTTGTGAGCATTATATGACAGTTTAGGCACAGCTGCAACCTAATTACCGTGTACCGTACAGGATTAGGCTTCTATATGATTGTGTGGGTGGCCCCCTAAAGAGTAGCTCCAGATTATCGGAAATCTGTCATAACCATGAAATCCGACGTTTTTCTGCTTGAGTGATGCCGATACGGCTGTCGGTGACATGTCTCCATTGTAAGGCATCTCTATAACCCTGTTGTTAGCCATTCGGTTAGGTTCTGATTATGGTGATCATTCACCGGCGATCGTAGACCAGTTAGTAGAGATTTTGAATCGTATAGTCGTGGTTTGGGATGCTTTGTGATGCTTTTCGCCTAGGGAACCCCAAATATTTAAGAATTCTGAATTCACGTGTGAGTAGGATGCGCGCCATACACATTACACAAGTGCAGTAAACAATATGGCTGACTCGTATCTGTACTTGGTTTAGTCATGCTTTCGTCTGTTTCACTGCGTCAATGGTAGGCTTGTTTCAGCTTGTCCATTATCGTTTGTAGCCGGTGTAGGTTGACATCGAGGACGTAGTTTGCCAATGGCCAAAAATGCATATACAGGGTGCGGCAGCATAATTTCCTTATTTGTAATGAGCGCCATTTGGTTAGCTGATGTGGTGGCGGAATGTATGTGGCCTTGTTCGAGAGATGGTACTTTAAAGTTTTTTTTGAAGCTCAGTTCAGTCACCATGATTGGAGCAGTGAGCAGCGTGCATTTTTGCGCTTATTTTTCGAGCGGTGTTTCTGTGATTGCAACCCAGAGCGCCCTTCGGGATCACTTCAATTTAGCCCCGTTTCCGGACCGGAAATCAATTGTCTTGTGGGTCACTACGTTCAGACAAACTGCCAGTGCGACAAAACGAAGAACTGGAGTCCCTCGGCCCATTAGATCACGTGAGAACATTGAGGCAGTCAGGCTGTTTTGAGGGAACAGTTCCCAGAACGCCTGCTATGCTTGAAAAAGTCATGAAAAACACCAAAAATCTGTATATTCAATGCATCGACAATAGCGGACGTCATCTAAATGATTTGATCTTCAAAACTATGTACAAAAAAACCTTTAAGTATATGTACATTATAAAACCAATTTCTGGTTCATACAATGGGTTTTATCAATTTAAAAAAAAAGGAAATTATGCTGCCGCACCCTGTAGAAATAATACAATTAATGTCCGAAGTCCATGGGGTCGTTGGCATTGGACAAGTGACTAATGGGCCACTTAAGCAGGCCTTGGCTCATTCAGGGCATTATTTTTATTATAATACCTGAAGTTAGAAAGCAGTGGGGTGCCCCATTTTCTCCTAAGACGGGAACGGATTCCATTCCACACACAATACCTGTATTATGTCCACAACCATAAAAAGTCGTTCTTTATTAATAAATAAAACAACATGGCTAAAAACAGAAGTAACCGAAATCTAGATCAAAATCCTACCCCTACCCTTCCCTCTTTTGCTTGTCTTGGAAGAATGGAGCGCTCGTGACTTCATATTTTGTTTATAATTGGCGTGACTCATTGTATTGGACTGGTCGTCGATGACCTAAACATACGCGTCGGCGTTCTTTGCTAATATGATTATCTACTGAAAGAAGTGTTTGTGCACTGGCCTACGGGTCGCATCGTTTGACCTATTTCAGTGAGCTTTTGCAGAAGCTTCCTTCAAATTAGATCACAAGCTGTGTATTTATACTGCATGCGGCAGTGGCGCACATATAATAATACAATATTTTTTTTGTTGGGGGGGGGGGCATGAGCATGGCCCGAAACAAAACACGCATCTAGTCCCATGATTTCGTTTTTCGGAGGAGATGGGATATGTCGTGAATGGTAACCTCGCGCTTAAAAATTATGTATTGTACTTAACTTTTGACCCCAGCGTGACATGTTATTTTAGTGAGATTCATCTATCTACCTATCGAGATGGCGACCAATGTTCGACTTTCGAAAAATTTCTTCACAACTTTTCATTTCATGACCCCCTGCGCCTAAAACCACCCTCCGTTCAAAATGTTATATATATATATACATACATGCAGCTACTTTACGCCAACACACGCTCCCGTTTCTGTTCCAGTCCACTATCTATAAAGATCTGTGAAAACCCTTAATCCATTTAAAAAAAAAAAAAAAAAAAAAAAAAAAAAAAAAACAATAGTGCACACTACACCAACCCCATTAAAAACTACAGTATTGCAACACTTAAACATACAACGCGTAAGCCCCAAAGGGCGTTGCGTTATGATTAAAAAAAAAAATATATATATATATATACATACATTTTAGGAAACACTCTAACTTCCGTAAATATTATCCGATTTTGATGAAACTTGGCACAAAAATTGATCATACAAATGTCTTGATCGAGTTCGTTAACCAGCTAGATCCACTTTTTAGTTACAAGATGGCGGCCGATTGAAACCTTGTATAATTCAGATCTCAGTTAATATTGAAGAGGAATGAATTAAAATTTGACTGAAAGTCCGTATTATTATCTACGATAATGGTAATCACCACTTTTTACGAAGAATCAGCCATTTTAAGATGGCATCCAGTCAAAGTGAAAATAATTTGATAAATAAAAGTTCATATCAAAAATGATAAAAGCGTATAGTTTTGTATTTATTTCTGAAATTCTATAAAGGCCTCTACCCACTCATATACTGTATGTAGTTTTTTTCTTATTAAGTCAGAAAAAAGGTTATAAAAAAAAATAGCACTGCTCGAATGGAAGATGGTCCAACATGAATATCCCAGGGTTTTAAAGTACACGATGTAATGTGATCAGAATTGCTGTTTATTATAGATCTCAGGGATTACTCCGCAATATCAATGTGAGCAGTTTTTGCGATCCAATCCAAGTATTTCGTAACTCTAGTGAACATTGAAGGAGACAATGTACGTTCACAAGGTACCGAGCCAGCTGAAGTCAATCCCACCAAAATTTGCTGCCCATCTTTGTCAGTAACAGTCAATGGGCCGCCGCTGTCCCCCTTAAAACGAATAAATAAATTTTGAAATTGTTTACGGTATTACCTAATCCAGTAGTTATGTGGTAATATGACTACTCTCAGCGGGCTTCCTATGCCGTTCAGTATTAACTTATTCCTGGGGCTAAAAGTGCAAACAAAACGATTTTCATTAGCACTTTCATTGTAAAATTACCTTGTTTACATTTTTAATCCAAGGTTAACATTAATAATAATCGCCATAGTAAGCCCGCTGATCAGGGATCTCACTATTATTTTTCAAGTTATGCTTTCCAGTATTTAGCTTACCTCACAGGTGTTGCGGCCATTGTGACCATAAGTGCACAGATTCGTTGGTGTAATTGTTGCGTGTATTGATCTCGCATCGACTTTCTTTTGGCATTCGTCGTTAGATAAAATTGGCAATTTAACCATTTGCAGCACACTGGCAAATAACTCCGGCGCTGAAAAATTGGTTTTCATTAAAATTCAACTCAATGTTACAGAATTTTCATAATCATGGAAAAATGTGAACAGCAAAACCATAAAATTTGATACCTACAGATATGAGAGAGCCCTGTGTAACTCGGACAGATTATTATGGGATTATAGGATATACCTGTATTGTGATGCTCAGCACCAACTTCAAGCATAAACTAAACTAATATTAAAGCTGATGACAAATTGGTGGCACCGTAACTAGTTGTAACATCTCATAGTTAGCTTACTTTCACTTTCATCTGACATTTTTTGAAATGAATGAAATTTGATAAATTTGGACTTGTGTTATTTGACATTAGAGGCAGGGGCCTCACCTTCAATGAAAAATTAGGGCGAAACCCATTGTCAGGGGAAGGGGGTGACGTTTCGGGAGTGGTTGCTACTACCAGCATCAGGCTAAGTCCTGGGAAAGACTGGTGGAAATGAGTGAAATTATTATTTTGCCCCGAACACGTAACAATTAGTGCAATGTTATGTACAGTATATTATATTATTCTATACTCCAGGTGAAAAATCCCTTTCGGCTCGATAATGTGTAGGGAGATTCCGCATATCCTGCTTTTCCTCTACGCTACCTAGGCTATACATGTAATATAAAAAAATCGGTCCGAGTTTACTCGAACATGGTGTCCAATTTATCAAAATTAGTTGATAGAGAAAATGAGTAATTTCATGGTAAATCATTTTCCTATGGTTAAATAAATCCGATATCTGGGGGGGGGGGGGGGCTGTCCACCTGACGTCACTGGAGGTAACGTAAATTCTAGATAGGTCGGTCCAACACTTTACCACCCAACAATAATGGCAGGGCACGCAATGCATTTGAGCATGAATTTTCTATCATTTTTTGCACTAAACCTAATAGTTTTTCGGGTAAGCAACCTGTCCGGTTTCGTTGCTCAATTTAACACATAAAACGTGCCTGAAAGTAGAAATTATCGATAGAAAGTTTCGCAGAAAAATTATTTTTTTGTCATTTTTAATTAAAATTTAGTTATTTTTACTTTTTTACCCCCAGAAGCAAACTATCAAGGGGCAAGCGACTCCCCGCATTTTGTCAACATTAATAACGACTACAATATATGTGAATTTAAAAGAAATCGTTGGAGCCATTTTTGAGAAATAATTTTTTTAGACGTTTTTTTGAGAATAAACCCCCCAAATTGAGTTAGCCCATAATAAACTAAATGATTCCGAGGTATGATTTTTTTGAACCTACAGTACGTGCTAAATTTAATCAAAATCGACCGAGTAGTTGGCCCAGAAATCGATGAACAGACAGGCAGAGCGACGGACAGACAGGCATTTCGTAAAAACCACTTTTATTTGGTTCATGGGACCTCAAAACGTTTAAATTCGTAGAAATCTCGGAATCGAAAATTTCGACCATCACAAAGCTTTCCTTTTATTACGTATAAATTGGAAAGCAATAAATAATACTTCATTATTTGCCCGACCATAACATCAACACACAAAACACTCTTCTGTTCAAATTTCGAACCACAATGAAACTATGAACTTTTACTTATCAAATTATTTTCACTTTGACTGGACGCCATCTTAAACTCGATCAAGACATTTGTATGATCAATTTTTGTGCCAAGTTTCATAAAAGTCAGATAATTTTTATGGAAGTTAGAGTGTTTCCTAAAATCGACATACATATATACAATCATAATTTAGCTCTCTACGCCTGTTCAGTACAACTGGTCAATGCTCACCATATTGTAGTAATCCCCATCCAGTGGCTATTGCAGTTTCGCCGGCAAAATCATTGTCAGCATCCTTCAAACTTGGCAGCTTGATGGTCTGAACAGCTGAAATTTTAAAGTAGTTCATTGAGAAAAATCCTAGAGAAATATATTGGAATAATATATAAGTAAGTACTTGTAAAATTATGGTTGGTAGAGAACTAGGTACATCTTCTTTAAATGCATCTTCTATCGAAGATTGGCTATCATCATGACAATTGGAACCTTGGAGACCACTGCTTTGACATAGAGAGTCGTAAAACACCACTGCCTCAGGTTTTTCTACTAGGTTGTTCTTTTGCCGGAAGCCCTCAGTCCTTCTATCTTCCCTTGTATTATTAAATGGATCACGATATTTTTCGTTCCTCATTACATGGCCGAAGTATTGACTTTTTCTACCGTTTTTGTTGTATTACTATGTCAACCTAGCGGAGTTAGGGCTATAAAGCCCTCTCTTGCACTCAACTAGGAAGACCCAGGACCGCCTTCTCTATATCCCCTCCGAAGCATGGCCACATGATGTAGCAAGTGTGGGACTCGAACCAACAACCCTTCGGGTGAATGTCGGAGTCTTTACTACTACTCTACGTGTCCTGAGTATTTTAGTCTTTGTTTCCTAACCGTCAGTAGCAACTCTGCTTCTGTATCTCCTCAGGGCCTCAGCATTAGGGACACGATCTCTCCAGATCCACATTTCAAATGTGATGATTCTGTTCTTCAACGCCTTCTTTTTATTATTTGGCGTTAAATCGCATACAAACAATTTAATGAATGCATCCGAATAACCTCTTCAATCGCCTCACTAAGTCACCTAATAGGTACTTTTGTCGAGTTACGGCGCTTCTCCGACCGCAAGGGGTGTGGAGACTCGCACAAGTACAAACGCGCTACCATCTTGCCAACGAAGTCGCTTGAGTCAGCAACGTAGAGCTCTTCATACCATATAGGACTATTTGGTACACATAACATGGAACTAGGTTATTAATCATTATTATTATAAACAACAGTTGCATATAAGTTACAAGTATTATGCATGCAGTGACTTGTAATGGAATAGCATGCGTTGTCCAAGTTGCTAACTTCCGACTGATATCGTTGATAAGTGATGGATCAATCTCAGATACGATATGTCAGTTGGTAGAGCAACCAACGCGAAACTGTGATGTTGTGGGATCCGTCAGTGCTGCAGCGCTGTCTCTGATAACAGTGTTATAAATATCGCATACTGTATACCGCCTTGACCGAGAGCTGGCGGCGTTCTTGACACCCAGTTTTAGTTAATTCCGCTAGAAAATATTTTGGGGATAATGCCATTTCCTCACCTTCGTTGAGTGTTGCATTCTTTTTTAGGAACATGATGCATATATCATTTTTGGATAGTCCGTCTTCGCTTATGTCATCATACTTTTCGTGAAGTGCGATCCCCTTTACGGCAATTAATTGTTGGGTAGGTTCTTCCTCCTTTATGTTATGAGCCCCGAGAATTACCTGTGTTCCTTTCGTGTTGGCTCTGTAAATAACGACCTTATTAATAATTAGTAAGTTTCAGTTTAAAATTACCTAGTAGAGTTTCTTAATAACAGTGTTCGTTCCGTAGGAAGTAAGCAGCCCGAAATTTAATACTTCCTATTTTTTTATTTAATTAACTAAGCAAGTTATTAAAATATTGCTTAATTTAACTTGTAGAAAACTACTGTATGCATCATGTTATAAGGTATTATAAATTTTTGATTTTGTTTCATGGTATCGACATTACCTGACATTTGACCTCAATCATTTTAATGATTTTAAAATAAAAATTTTAATAAAAATAAAATAATATATAATAAAATAATAAACATGATATAGTCTCCTTAGTAACTTTGTAAAACTTGCTGTCACTCATTGTTAAAATGAACTTAGTATAGTTTTACGCATTCATTGGTTATTGTTTAATTGTTCAATTTAAATTTTTTACTTTATGCGATGCTGTGTGTTATCCTTTCAATGAGTTTTATTTTGTGTTTTAGCTTGCATACCTTTTGTTTTATCTGTTTTCAATCGCACTTGACGATGGCGTGAGCCGAAACCAGCTGTGAATTTTTAATTTAATTTTATGCGTAAAACTATGCTAAGTTAATTTTAACAATGAGTAATAAAATAATAATAAAAATAAAAAATAATTTTAAATTCGCCCATATGGAAAATAAAGACTTTCTTTCTTCCTTATTATATGGTGCATGAAGTAGTCTTCTACTACTTAAATGAACCAAATCTTCAATATCTTGCTTTGTTAATTAAATAAAAAATAAGAAACCTATAAACCTGACTTTCACACAAAAGGTTGTTGGTTCGAGTCCCACACTGGCTACATTTGCTGGCCATGCTTCGGAGGGTCCCCGGCCTTCCTAGTTGAGTGTAAGAAAGTGTAACTCCGCTAGGTTGGCTGGTAATAGAAACAATAAAAAGCCTTTATTTATTTATTTATTTATTTACTAACAACGAATTTTTTGGTACGTATTTCCTACGGGACGTACATTCATATACGATTGTATGCACAGGCTGAAATAACTATTGACTTGTACTGTATGTGGTTAACCCCAGAGGCATGTTCTTGGTTCACTTCTGGGTACCACCATCGCTAGAAAAATCAGGAATACAGGAGCTGACCAAGACTTTTCTAGTGGTTATGGGACTTGCCCTTTAAGTACCTTATTCATACCTTGCGCAGCAGTGACCTGCCGTTATCACAGTTCCAATGGTCAGTAAAGAACCACCACAGCTTCCTGTCGGGTTGAAATCTATCGCTAATTCTATGTAGGCTTGCGATGGAACCGAGTGCGGCTCTACTGCCTCGCCCTTAGTGATGCGGTCTATGTGATCGATCATCATAGCAGCTGAAAACTCACACAACTTGTTAAGTCAGTCACTGACCAGGCTTTGATTTTCGGGGGGGGGGGGGGGGGTGGCAAAAAAATTTGTTTAACGTAATTTATTAATGAATTAATGGATAAATTCTTCAAACCATACAGGTTTACATACAAAAATTTATGTCGGGGGGGGGGGGGATCCGGACCCCATGAACCACCCCCCTGGGCGCGGCCATGATATGCGTTTAGGTTTTAATATTAATAATAGTATAATAGTGGAAGCTAGTGAAAAAAATCATTTCGGTTCTGGCCGATCAGGTGTATTGAGATTCCATGCAAGCTCAGACTCCGCTTTTCCTTTAGTTCTCTAAGCTATGTATGTAATTAAAAAAAAATAGCGTGCGTGCATCGGTGTACACACGTAAGAAGTGAAACTTCCTTATGACATCATTTTTCTAAAAATGATCTACTATCATACAATATATTTACAACTTTACAGAAATTGGTTAAGTAGAGCTAAATTAGATAAATTTTAGGCAAAAGGCTTTTATTATTATAAACATGTATACAAATAATTTAATCATTTTACGTTATTGTTGCTAAGATTATATAATAGCAATTCATTAATTAATTATATTGGTTGTCTGTAAGTCGGTTGTAAAGTCGGTTTAAAGGCGATAGTTTAACATGACAACGCCTAAATTACTAAATTTCACCTACATAATTTATGGCTGGAAAGAGGAAGAAATGTGGAAAAGCCCTTATGTAGTTTGAATTTTTTAAATTCTAGTAGATAATAACGCGGCCTATTTTAGTTGAAAATCGTACTCATCCCAAAGCCAAACCCCTTGCTTGATCACCACAAATATAGCATGGCCTGAAAGAGGAAGAATAGGCGAAGACGTGGGTATAATTTAAATTAAAATTGGCCTCCTAAATCGGCCCAAAAAATTGCTTTAAGCCCGCCCATGATTTTCAAATGGGATTGCTGGATATGAATTTTTTCGCGTCATTTCTTACAAATTCCACAAGTTCCACTCGTGTTTAAGGGGTGAAGGGTTCATTTTTAAATTATGTATTTAGACTCGTTTGAAACCTTAAGGCTGAGTGTTCAAAATGTTTTGTAAACAAGAAATTATCGTACTTTTTGGACGAAATTAATTAATTGCTCGTTCCACAGCCACAAAGATATAAAAGGGAACAGATGAAAAAATCCTAAAAAATACGAGCTTTCTCTGAAAGCTGTCTATTTCACTTACAGATTTACAACTGTGCTACAAAATGGGCTTAAGGCTATTTATCCAATTTTTTTAAGGTAATAATATTTCAATGCAGAAAATATAAACTTCCTGCGAGAACTTGGATTTTCTATGAGCTTTTTATCTGTTCACTTTGTTATCTTTGTATCTGTGGAATGAGCAATAAATTATTTTCGTCAAAAAATCAGCAAAATTTCTTGTTTACAAAATATTTTGAACACTCAGCCTTAAATCATACTGCTTCTAATGAGGCATTAAAAATTAATTTCGGTTGAAAATTGCAGGCTGTGGAATTTTTTTACTCTCTACATGTAATTGGAAGAGTACCCTTTGAACCTGTTTTCCGCCGAAACACGGATGGCTTATACACTCACCTGAGACGAAAGGAAGAGACGGATAGTAAAACTGAACACATGTCTAAAAAACGTCATGTCAAAAAACGCGGCCGAAAAAGGCCTATTTTCGCTGAAAATGGGCACATTTGGGCGCACCTCCTCATGTTTCCTCCCCCCAAAGTCGAACCCTTTGCCCTATCACAACAAATATAGCATGACCTGAAAGAGGAAAAACAGACGAAGGCATGGGTATAATTTAAATTGAGATAGGCCTTCTACGTCTGCCCAGAAATGAGCGTAACAAGGCTTTTCTCCCTACGTCGATAAAGAAGTTTCACTTCAATAAAAAAAAATACTTTTCCCGAATACAATATCAATACACAAAACACTCTTATGTTCCATATTTCGAACCACAGTGACGACTATGAACATTCACTGAAGTAAGATATTATTGCTTTCCAATTTATACGTAGTATAAGGAAAGCTTTGTGACGGTCGAAATTTTCGATTCCGAGATTTCAACGGATTTACACGTTTTGGGGTCCCAGGAACCCAAAAAAGTGTTTTTTACGAAATGTCTGTCTGTCGGTCTATCTGTTCGTCGATTTCCGGGCAAACTACTCGGTGGATTTGAGAGTTTTGGCATGTAGGTTCACAAAAATCATACATCGGAACAATTTTTTTTATTTGGGGCTATCTCAATTTGGGGGGTTTCATTCTCAAAAAACTCCAAAAAAACGTCTAAAAAAATTATTTCTCAAAAACGGCGCCAACGATTTCTTTTAAATTCACATATATTGTAGTTGTTATTTATGTTGATAAAATGCGGGGGGGTCGCTTGCCCCTTGATAGTTTGCTTCTGAGGGTTAAAAAATAAAAATAACTAAATTTTCATGAAAAATGACTAAAAAATAGTTGTTCTGCGAAACCTTTCTATCAATGATTTTTACTTTCAGGTATTTTAGGTATTAAATTGAGTAACGAAACTGGACAGGTTGCTTTCCCAGAAAAGTATTTGGTTTTGTACAAAAAAAAAAATTTTCTTTAAATGATAGAAAATTCACGCTCAAATGCATTGCGTGCCCTGCCAGTATTGCTTTGTGGTAATGTGTTGGTCTGACCTATCTAGAATTTACCTCACCTCCTGTGACGTCAGGTGGACAACCCCCCCCCCCCAACCCCCCCCCCCCCCCCCCCCGAGTTATCGGAAATTTAACCATAGGAAAATTATTTACCATGAAATTATTCATTTTCTCTATCTATTAATTTTGATAAATTAGAAAGCATGTTCGAGTAAACTCGGACCGGTTCTTTATATTTACAACTGGTAGACTATTGAATGAATGTTTCCGATTGGCCTCTTCAGCCGCCTCTGTACGCTAGTACCCGTGTTGAGTTACGATACGTCTTTGATCTCAAGGTGTGTTGAGACCAGTACAAGTGCAAGCACGGTACCATCGGAGCGTAGTTTGAATATGATATAATAATAAAAGTTTCTTATGAAATCTTGTTAAAATAACTAGAGTTTGTAAAACCCTAATAAGCGTAAAGAAACTAACTTTGTCAAATAAACCCAATAGGGTTAATACGAAACCATCAACGCTTTCGGCATCTACAGTACAGCTACACATTATCAACGATTGATTTGCGCGTTTCTCAACTTGAAGGGAAGATGCAAATGTGGTTTGTGTTCATTGAAATTTAATACTACGAAGACATTAATCTAAGTTTTCCTATTAATAGCAGGCCTACTTTATAAAAGTAATATGCAATGAACTTACCTAGTATTATTTTGAATTCCTTCAACGCCCTGACGTTTTCAGCCCATTTCTACAATTGTAAGATACGTCTATTATTGAATAGTGAACTGTCTAATGCTAGGGCTCCCAAACTGTGGTCCACGTGCCAAAGTAGGAAATAAGAAAATAAAGCAGCTGAGTTTCTAGAAAAAAATACAGTAAGTCTTGGCACTCAACTGCAAAATCCGATACCAGTTTTTAACATTTAATCAAATATTAGCACGTAATCTTAGCCACAAGTTACTTAATCTTGGTCCTAGAATTTAACTACAGTCAAAACCGTTTATAACGACATTGAAGGGACCGTATATTTGGCGACGTTATGTCCGATAGTCGTTATAAGCAATGTCATATACACAAGTACAGTACATATGTATGTATATAGTTATACTGTATTATCATTGTTATCTATCTAGAATAGGTAGGTATGGGTTATAATATGGTATGTTAATATTATAATATGTAAACGAGTCAAAAAAGAAACAAAAATATTTATTACGAAATAATTAGGTACAAAAGTAATCAGTCATTTTGTTCTGTTTTTTTTAGCCCAGTCTCAAATATCATAATATACTCACGCAGTCAATTAGCGAACTAAACATGTGTAAAGTATGCAAGGTTAAATGGACGGGAAGAGGTTCGGATGAGGTGGGAGAAAGTGCGTTGGTAATAATATGCCTAAATATTCATTCAATGCTTATTAATATTTAAAATCGTTTGTATTGTTTTGTTTTGCTGAGACAAGAAGCGGTTGGTCGTTATAGCCGATGAATATCAATAAAATTTCGTCGTTGTAAGCGAAATGTCGCTGTATCAGATGTTGTTATAAGCGGTTTGTTTACTGAATAGTTTACTAGGGATTCGGACGGGACCATACAATCTGGTTGTAATAACCGATAGGTCGTTGTAAACGATGTCGTTATAAACGGTTTTGACTGTATTTTCCTACCAAAGCCATGGGGGTCCACGGACAAAAAGTTTGGGAACCCCTGGTCTGGTGATTTACTATATTACTTTTCAAAGCAAAACCAAGGTTTGTAAAATTAACAAATGCTTGTCCTAATTTGTTTTAGATAAAAAATAAACTCGTATTTTTTTTAGAAAAACAATCTAAAATAGATGTGGGCTGGGCTGCTGCAAGGAGTCGCATGATGTTTTCCAAACTGTATTTAGTACAAAGTTTAGAATATATCAACGAGTATAGCAGTATTTAATATTGCAATGATTGTTGAAATAGCATTTCCGCAAGGCACATTGTGTTAACTTCTCATGTTCCCAGGTATATGTATTGCCAATAACAAATGGCCAAATTGATGCACCAAAAAGAAATAGTCAATTTTATGATTTACCATATTCGAAATGCAACGTATACAAGAGGATAAAAAATTCTATGAAATTAGCTTATTTCTTACCCCTTCAGTTGAAATCACGCTGAAAACAGTCACGAGGCACAAAATCAGAAAGGAATTCATGTCACTTAATACCGTCTTTTCGCTACGTATGAAGTTCACTACTCAAATCAGACTACTGGTATTGCAACTTACACACCGTTCCCGTCCCGTAAAATATTAAAATTTAACAATCATTTCAGTGCCAAGTCGTAAAGTTATATGGTTTCAATTATGAATTTAGTTCTGGTTACTGATAAGAACGAGGTTGTTACCAATAATTGGGAGTATTTTACTGTCAATAACGTTACTGAATGTTATTAATATTTCAATTACATAAATTAACCATCATTACAATGCAGAGTCGTAAAAAGTTTTATAGTTTCAACAATTAATTAATTGACTGGTATCTGATAAGAACAAGGTTGTTACCAATAATAGGGAGTATTTTTTTTCTTTCAATAACGTTACTGAATGTTATTAATATTTCAATTATATAAATTAATCACCATTACAATGCAGTGTCGTAAAAAGTTTTATAGTTTCAACAATTAATTAATTGACTGGTATCTGATAAGAACAAGGTTGTTACCAATAATAGGGAGTGGCGTCTGGCCTGGTCGCTGAATGTAGAAGAGCTGGACTGGAACTAGAAAAACGGCGCATATCTGTAGAGATTCTGTGGGTTCCAGGGCACGCTGGAATCGACGGCAACGAGCGAGCTGATGAACTAGCTAGAAAAGGCTCAACGGATAGCCCTATAGGGCCCGAACCTATTCTCCCCTTAGGATTGGCAGTTTTTAAGAGAACTCTCGTCAACAGTCTTTATAAAGAACTTGAAACGGTATGGCGGTTAACTCCCACATTGCGTACATCGAAGTTGTTCATCTACCCTCAGAAAGGATGGGGGTTACATAAACTGAATGTCGGTAGAGAGACGGCTCGAGCGACCGCAGCCCTGGTTACTGGGCATGGTTTGTTCAGAGCCCACATGGCCAAATTGGGTCATGAAGGTCCTACCATCTGCCGGCACTGCAATGAGGATGACGAAACCGCGGAGCACGTGGTTGGGCACTGTCCAGCCCTGTAGCGGGCGCGGTTGGACTGTTTTGGGGCTGCCTACATCGACCAAGTCGATCTGATTGACTTGCCATTGAAGGACATGGTTGTCTTTGCTAACAAGGTTAAGCTGCTGTTTTTCAACAGTTAATTAATTGGCTAAGGGCATAGTTTGAATGATTGGGATGTGATCCCAATAATTATGCTGTTC
This sequence comes from Psococerastis gibbosa, assembly GCA_963971405.1. Lineage (NCBI taxonomy): Eukaryota > Metazoa > Arthropoda > Insecta > Psocodea > Psocidae > Psococerastis > Psococerastis gibbosa. Next base: position 44,119,803 of record OZ020486.1, on the reverse strand, counting down.
AAAGGGTCCCCAGACCTATGTCAGCTCAACCTTCTAAATAATAATAATAATAATAATAGGGAGTATTTTTTCAATAACTTTACTGATTGTTATTAATATTTCAATTATAAATTAACCATCATTGCAATGCAGAGTCGTAAAAAGTTTTATTCTTTCAACAATTAATTAATTGACTGGTATCTGATAAGAACAAGATTAATACCAATAATAAGGAGCAATTTATTGTCAATAGCGTTACAGGTATTGCGATTTAATCTGAACCTGGGATTAAAAATGTAAACAAGATAATTTTATAAAGAAACTTGCTATTATTATTTGTGCACTGCTCTACGGGTCGTATCGTTTGACCTTTTTCAGTGAGCCTTTGCAGAAGCTAGCTTCAATCACAATCTGTGTGTTTATACTGTATGTAGCAGTAGCGTACATATGAGGAGGCTGTTTACAAACATGGCCAACTCCAAGTTGTAGAATTTTTCAGGAGAGTGGATTTTCTGTTGAAAATTGCATTAAGTTTATAGCTAACCCTAGACTTCTCAGCACTTCTGTGCGCAATCTGGCTGCTTTTGTCACTTTATTTTACAACGTGCAGGTGGACAATTTTCTGCAAGGTCAGATCAAAACCCCATTTTGTAAAAAAATGGAGTTGGCCACGTTTGTAACCAAGCTCCTCATACAATTTTATTTAATATATTCGGGGAGGGGGTTGGCATGAGCATGACTCGATCGCTTACGGCTATCAACTTCTAGAGGCACTGAATGAATGGATGGGACGATTGCGTAGTCTATATGTAACGGAGGGACCAATATAAGACAACACAGTAATAATGACAGGGTAATACAATGTACATGTTCTTTCAGAAAGAATTTTTAAATTCAAAACCAACAATTTGCTTGGGAAAGCAATCTGTTCGATTTTATTACTCTATTTAGCAGTTGACACCTAAAACTTACCTGAAGTTGGAAAGCATCTATAGAAAGGTTCTGCAGAATAAATATGTTTAAGTCATGTTTATTTTTATTTTTGCCTCCAGAACCAAACTAGCCAGTGACCTATTGCGTTTTGTGTACTGCAATATTTGTGAATTTAAAGAAAATCGCTTCTGAGAAAGATGTTTTTTTTTTGGCAGAGCTAAACCCCAATTAGACGCGGTTTCCACCGACCTGCAAGTGCAAAATACACATACGGTGACGTGGTAGCAGACATTCAAGAGTTAGGTGGGGTTTCCACCGACCATGCGTTGCAGAATGCAAATGAAATTGACGGAAATTAGAATTTTTCTTTTTATAGAAATCTATTAAAATGTTTGTACTTAACATATCCTATGACGCCATTTTTTAATTTTAGTTTGTTTGTTTGTGATTTTGCTCTATGATCATTGATCAATTTTAACTATGGCATGGAGTAACACAAAAATTTCCGTCAATGTCATTTGCATTCTGCAATGAGAGGTCGGTGGAAACCCCGCCTTTATTAATGATATCTGCTACCACGTCACCGTATGTGTATTTTGCACTTGCAGGTCGGTGGGAACCGCGCCTTATGAGATCCCATAAAATAAAAATAAAAATGGTCTTGAGATATTATTTTTGTGAGCCTACTTGCCAAATTGCATCAATATTGATGAACAGACAGAAAGACATTTATTTAAAAAAAAAGAACACTTTTTTGGTTCTTGGTACCTCAAGACGTGTAAATCCATTGAAATCGCGAAATCAAAAATTCTGACCATAACAAAGCTGTCCTTCCACTACTTATAAATAGGAAATCAAAAATGTAGAGGAATATTTCTTATATTATATGACATTTCATTCATGGATCTACAATCGAACGTTCCTATGATAATTTTTAACAACGGGCTGTCTGATAGTCTTTATGGAAGGAGGCCTTCTTTAAGGACAATGGCTTGATGGAGGCATCCCGCTGGCGGTTAAGTCAATCATGATGGTTCCATCACCTTGATGGCCTCAAAATAGACCGTCATGGAAATTACCTCATCTCTTTATATATACAATATGCGTATGCTATACCATCTTTACATGGTATCATTTTCATCTTCCTTGGGATTATTTGCAGTCATATTTGCATACTGCGCTTGGTATCTGATCTGAAGTAATCATTACGGGTTTCACTACTGGTCCGCAAGTGGGGAAGCCATCAGAACGGTGACTGCTCGTCTTTCTAGACATGTTCCTTTCCGTCGATGGAGTGCGAATGGAGGGCGTGAACCACTGCCGGATTTGGCCTTGGATGGGGGCCTGGGGGGCCCGAATTGTGTGGGGGCCCTTTCTCGGGCAGAAAAGTCGAGACGAATATTCCGGTATCAATTATAAAATGGAGACACAGGATGCAAAATAGAATAGAGTATGGCGATTAGTCATTGATGCTAAAATGGAAGGTGGTCCAACATCAATATCCCAGGGTTGTAATGTACAAGACAATGCAATCAGATTTACTGTTTATTGTAGATCAAAAGGATTACTCCGCAATATCAATGTGAGCAGTTTTTGCGATCCAATCCAAGTATTTCGTAACTCTTGTGAACATTGAAGGAATCAATGTAAGTTGACAAAATATCGTGCCTTCTGAAGTCAATCCCACCAAAATTTGCTGCCCCTCTTCGTCAGTAACTGTCAATGGTCCGCCGCTGTCCCCCTTGAATAAATAAATACAATTTAACATTGTTTACCTTACCACCCAATCTTATAGTTATGTGGTAATATGACCACTCTCAGCGGGCTTCCTATGCTGCATTAACTTATTCCTGTGGCTAAAAGTGCATACAAAACTATTTTCAATAGCACTCTCCATTGTAAAATTATCTCGTTTACATTTTCAATCCCAAGTTAAGATTAAAAATAATTGTCATAGTAAGTCCGCTAATCAGGGGTCTCAATATTATTTTTCACTTTATACTTTCCAATATTTAGCTTACCGAGCAGGTGTTGCGGCCATTTTCACCGTCAGTGCACAGCACCGTTGGTGGAATGGTTAAAGATACTGAGTATGACTTTTGGCATTTATCATTGGATAAAATTGTCAATTCAGTCATTTGCAGCACACTGGGAAGTTTCGGCTCCGCTGAAAAAATTGTTTTCATTAAACTGAATTTTTCAGAATTTTCATAATCGTGGAAAGATTTGAACAGCAAAACAAAAAACTTTGATGCCTACAGACATGAGACAGCCTTGCGTAGCTCGGATAGATTATTATGGGATTACAGGATATATTGTTGTGCTCAGCACCAAATTCAAGCAGACCCTACACTAATAGAAAAGCTCCCGATAAACTGACAGATTACTAATTGGTGGCGTCGTAACTGGTTGTAGCATCTTATTTTGACTTTCATATATTTTTTTTTTTTAATGAATGAAATTGAACAAAGGGTTAGTTGAACTTGCGTTGTGTTAATGGTCTTTAGAGGCAGGAGCCTCACCGTCATTGAAAAATTAGGGCGAACCCATTGTCAGGGGAAGGGGGTGACGTTTCAGGAGTGGGTGCTACTACCAGCATCAGGCTAAGTCCTGAGAAGGACTGGTGGAACAGAATGAAATGATTTTTTTTCCACCAACACGTAATAATAAGTGCTATCTTATATATATATATTCAGTATATACCTAAATTCATTTATGTAATTATGAAAATACAAGGTAGGTACTCATCAAGATCAGCCGATAAAATTTCTATCTCATACCTAGAAACCAACTATCGTGTATTTCTCCCCATCCGGTGGCTATGGCAGTTTTGCCGGCAAAATCGTTGTCAGCATCCTTCAAACTTGGCAGCTTGATGGTCTGAACAGCTGAAATTTTAAAATAGTTGATTGAGAAAAATCATAGAGGAATATATTGGAATAATGGAAGTACTTGTAAAATTATAGTTGGTAGAGAACTTAGTACTTCTTCTTTAAATGCCTCTTCTGTCGAAGATTAGCGATCATCATGACAATTTGGACTGCTGCTCTGAAAAGGGAAGTCGTGCTCTTGCCAAACCACTGCCTCAGGTTTTTTAACCAGATGTTCTTCTGCCGGAAGCCCAGAGTCCTTCTATCATCCCTTGTATTATTACATGGATTGCGATATTTTTCGATTCTCTTCACGTGGCCGAAGTATGTTAACTCTCGTTTCTTAACCGTCAGCAGCAACTCTGCTTCTGTATCCATTCGGCTCAGGACCTTAGCATTAGGGATATCTCCAGGATTCGCAGCATTTGCCTGTATATCCATATTTCAAATGCACTAATTCTGTTCATCATAGCTTTTGTCAACAAAGTGTTTCTCTCCATACCATATAGAACACATAGGCCCTAATATGGAACTATGTTAGTAGTCATTAATGCTATGTTTATGAAACAATAGTTGTGTATAAGTTACATGTATTATGCATGCAGTGACAAGTAATGGAAAATCATGCGTTATCCGAGTAGTTAACTTCCGACTGATATAGCTGATAAGGGATGATTCCGTATCAGATACGATATCTCAGTTGGTGGAGCTACCTACGCTTAACTGGAAGGTTGCGGGATCCGCCAGTTGCTGCAGCCTTATCTCTAATAATAATAGTGTTATAAATATATCACATATATCCCCTTGACCAAGAGCTGGCGGCGTTCTTGAGACCCAATTTTAGGTGGAACTGGAACTGCAGCCTGATCGGGGCGTTTATAATACCGGTATTTATTTAATCCACTGGTAAACAAGATAATTTTATAATGGAATGTGCTATTCAAAATTTGTTTGTTTACAGTTATAATCCTAGGGTATTTATTTAACCCCGGTATTATAAACGCCTCGATCAGACTGCTGGACGACTGGAAAATATTTTTGGGATTATGCAATATTCTCACCTTCGCTGAGTGTGGCATTCTGTTTTAGGAACAAGATGCATATATCATTTTTGGTTAGTGGGTTCGCGTAGCTTGGATCATCATATTTTTCATGAAGTGCGATCCTTTTTACTTCTATTAATTGTTGGGTAGGTTCTTTCTTCGTTATGTTATGGGCCCCGAGAATTACATAAGTTCCTGTCGTGTTGCCTCTGTAAAAAATTAGAATATGCAAACATAAAGGAAGTTTGCGAGGAAAGTAATCATTAATTTCCTTGCTGTGGGCATACTACTGAGGCTATTATTTTTATTGTTAACCTTGGATTAAAAATGTATAATTTTTTATTGGAAAGTTCTTTTCAAAATTGTCATATTTTCATTCTGAACCCCAAGAAGAAGTTTATAATGTACCATACGGCATAGTTGGCCCACTAGAGGAAACGATTTATTTATGAGCCAGTTAAACTTCTAACTCGTTCGTGGAGGGTTCGCACTGATGTTAACACCTCGTATTTACGCCCCCTGTTGAGTCACGCAAAGCCTGGATCTGCGCCTGACCTTATTTAATATCTGGTAAGTTCCAGTGAATAATTACCTAGTAGTGTTTTTTATTACGAGTGAACGTCCCGTTGGAAATTAGCAGCCCGAAATTTAATACTTATTATTTTTTTTAAATTGAAATAAGCAAGCAAGTTATTAAAATATTGCTTCATTTAACATTTCATTTTTTAGTTTTTTTTTTTTTTTTTTTTTTTTTTTTTTTAAAGGCGCGGGACTCTTTCGAGTTGTTTCATGGTATCTACTTCAATTACCCCCAATCACTTTAATGGAAAATTAGAAATAAATTATATGATGCTAAAGTATTCTACTACAAATTAAAGAACCGGTCCGAGTTTACTCGAACGTGCTTTCCAATTTATCAAGTAGTAGCTAGAGAAAATGAGTAATTTCACTGTAAATAATTTTCCTATAGTTAAATTTTGGGTCTGGGGGGTCCACCTGACGCCACTGGAGGTGAGGTAAATTCTGGATAGGTCAGACCAACAAATTACCACACAGAAAAAAATGGCAGGGCACGCAATGCATCTGACCTTGAATTTTCTATCATTTTTTCAAAAAAAAATTTTTTTTAATAAAATAAAATAAATAGTTTTTTGGGAAAGCAATCTGTCCGGTTTCATTACTCAAATTAACACCTAAAACATTTTCGTTTCGCAGAAAAATTATTTTTTAGTCATTTTTCATTAAAATTAAGTTATTTTTATTTTTTTACTCCCAGAAGCAAACTATCAAGGGGCAAGCGACCCCCCGCATTTTATCAACATTAATAACGACTAGAATATATGTGAATGTAAAAGAAATCGTTTGAGTCGTTTTTTAGAAATAATTTTTTAGACGTTTTTTTGGAGTTTTTTGAGAATAAACCCCCCCCCCCCAAATTGAGTTAGCCCAAAATATTATTTTTTTTTTCCTGAGGTATGATTTTTGTGAACCTACATGCCGAATTTCACCCAAATCCACCGAGTAGTTTGCCCGGAAATCGATGAACAGACAGACATACATACAGACAGCGACAGACAAACATTTCGTAAAAACCACTTTTTTGGTTCCTGGGACCTCAAAACGTGTAAATCCGTTTAAATCTCGTAATCAAAAATTTCGACCATCACAAAGCTTTCCTTATACTACGTATAAATTGGAAAGCAATCTTCAATAGCTTGCTTTGTTAATTAAATAAATAAAAAAATTGGCTGGTCTGTAAAGTCGGTTTACAGACGATAGTTTAACTTGACAACGCCTAAATGACTAAATATCACTTAAAAACAAAATGCGCCCATTTCGTATGGATGAAGTAGTTGAATTTTTTAAATAGATATAATACCGCGGCCGAAAGAGGCCTATTTTTGTGACGTGACGTTTTCACCCCCCAAAGCAAACACCTTGCTTGATCTCCAAAGATGTGGCATGGCCTGAAAGAGGAAGAATAGACGAAGACATGCGTATAATTTAAATTAATATAGGCCTTCCACAACAGCCCAAAAAATTGCTTTAAACCCGCCGATGCAATTGAAATGTGATTGCTGGAAACAAATGTTTTCGCGTCATTTTTTACCAATTTTGTGTTCCACTCGTGTTTAAGGGGTGAAGGGGTGATTTTGAAACTATATATTTATACTCGTTTGAAACCTTAATTCATTCTGCTACTAATGAGACATGAAATATTCATTTCAGTTGAAATTTGCAGGCTGTGGATTTTTTTTTTTTACTCTATGCATGTAATGGGAAAACTACCTTTGAACCTTTTTTCCGCCGACACACGGATGGCTTCTACACTTACCTGAGCTTGAATGAAGGAACTGATAGTAAAACTAAATATATGTCTAGAAAGAGTAAAAAGGGTGGAAAAGAACTGAAGTAGTTTGATGTTTTCAAATATATTAACACTCCCAAAAGCGTGACCGAAAGAGGCCTATTTTCGATGAAAATCGGCAAATTCGTGCCAAATTTGGGCGCACCTCCTCACTTTTCCACCCCCCAAAGTCGAACCCCTTGCCCTATCAAAATAAATATAGCATGGCCTGAAATAGGAGGAAAAGACATGACATGAGTATAATTTAAATTGAGATAGACCTTCTACATCTGCCCAAAAAAATGCTTTAAACCCACATAATGTATGCGAATGATGCATCGTGTAACGCATCGTGGTAACACTTTATCGTACGTGCACCCAGTATTCCCGCCAGCGCTCATCGATTTATTAGACGTTGTCACTTCAAAAATAAAAAGCCTGTAATAACAACGGATTAATTGGTTATATTATTTCCTACGGGACGTACACTCTTAAACGCTGGTGTGCACATGATGATGTAACTATTGACTTGTACTGTATGTGGTTAGCCCCAAAGGCAAGTTCTAGGTTTGCCTTTGGGTCCCACCATCTCTAGAAAAGTATGGAGCTGTGCCCTTATTTCTTTCCGAGACTTTTCTACACGCCCTTTGAAGTTCCTTGTTCTTACCTTGCGCAGCAGTGGCCTGCCGTTATCACGGTTCTGACGGTCAGTAAAGAACCACCACATTGTAATGCGTGGCTGGAATTTATCTGTGTCCTTACGTAGGCTTGCCATGGAACAGAGTGCGGCTTCACATCTTTGCCCCCTGTGATGCGGCTCTGAGCAGCTGAAAATCCCACACAACTTGTGAAATCAGAAAAAGCAAAATAGCAAGTTTATCTGTTCATTAATTGAACGGGTTTGAATCCAATGTGTACAAGTGACATTTTCTTACTTTTTGAGTTAAGAGCGCCATGGGAATCTCCGAGAGATAAAGTAAGTAAGCAGCTAAACGTTATATCTCTATCATGAAATCATGTCTATAGTTTCTGTGTTATATGGGGGTGAAAATATTGTCCACCGTTAAAAGGATACAGCACACTTTCAAACTTCAACTGCGTTTTTCTCGCAATCAACCTGTCAGTAATTGTATCCATTGGCTTGTAACTTGTGTTAGTGTGAAAAGCCATGACCGTTTTTGGCACTTTCAATAAAGAAAGAAAGAATATTGTATTATTATCTATGTAAGCGAGTTTTGTGCCTTTCGGCCCACTCTACAAATATCTACCTTATCTTATACAATACACCGATCCCTATTCATTTTACGAGCTGTGACTTGTCTTCGCGATGATAAATGCAAAAGTCAATTTTTAACATAACTGACACTACCTACGCTCAGTTTTTTTTTTTTAGTTATTATGGTGAAGCTTTGTGATCCATTATTCCTCCTGCTTGGAGTTACTAATGCTTTTTTAAAATTGTTAATAGCTTACATGTCAATTTTCGAAAACTTATTTTAATGTACTGTACAAGTATTAGTAGATTTATATGAACCCATGAAAATGATACTTTTTCTTTAAAAAAAAAAAAAAAAAAAAGTAATAAGTTAATATAAATAAAATAAAATAAATATTGACTTTTTTGTTCATTTACCTAGCCAACCTAGCGGAGTTAGGGCTATAAGCCCTCTCTTATACACTCAACTAGGAAAACCCAGGACCGTCTGATTTACATGCCCTCCGAAGCATGGCCAGTAAATATAGCAAATGTGTGACTCGAACCAACAACCTGTCGGGTGAAAGTCGGAGTCTGTACCTCTACTCAGTGTCTAATGACTAATATAAGTTTCATGGTTTAATAGCGGGTCACTTGGGTTTGGAGTCTGACGTCATATAGGTGATGCAGGTCCACCACCTCATGATGACAATTGGACTGGGACGTTTTTTTTTTTGTTTTTTTTATTAATTTAAGGGCCCGAGGCCACGCTTGTGGCATATGCGCTAAGACTCTAAGTTGTCTTAGTAGTTATATCGCTTTTAGAAGCTCTGTGTGGTGGAGAAAGGCTGAAAGTGAGACGACATTACTAACGTCGTCTCCCAGGATTAGAGAGAGAGTTGATTGTATGTTGTACATTGCACGGGCTGTTTGATAGTTGGGGCAATCTGCAAGTATGTGTTCAATAGTAAGTGGGCAAGCACACTGGTTACATTGGGGTGGTAGGTCTTTGCTCATTAGGTACGAATGAGTTAGATGCGTATGTCCTATGCGCAATCTCGCGAGCGAGACTTCAAGGCGGCGCGACCTCTGGGATGATGTTTCCCACTCGCCTATTTTAGGCTTTATAATGTGATGGACTGGGACGTAATTTTCATGTTAGTCCTTGTGTCTCTTGTAATGCACAGCTAAAAACACTCACATTTATTTATTTATTATTAAATATTTACAATTTTTTCCCCGAATGAACTTATATTATTATTTGTGTTAACAATAATCTACCTTGTCTTACATGTTTTATATTTTATTTTTGCAACTGTGAAGTAGCCTATTGAATGAATGTTTCCGATTGACCTCTTCATCCGCCTCTGTGGACTAGTACCCGTGGTGAGTATCGACACGTCTTTGATCGCAAGGTGTGTTGCGACCCTTACAAGGGCAAGCATGGTATCACTTTGCGACCGGAGCGTAGCTGTTGTTTCCAACGTCTGCTTTCAGCATTTCTGCTTTAAGCAACTCTGTCAGCCTGGCTATGGAAGCGAGTCTGTTTGTTAACATGACGCACCCTATAGGCAGACTCCATCACCTCGGGAGTTGACTGCCCGGGTGGACCTCCTGATTGTAGTTGATTCCGAACCACTTAGGGAACATGGTAAAGTCACACGATTAAATCAAAGGTCACCCGGACTCGACACGCGCGTTATCATGTCCCACCATGTCCCCTGCCAACGCTGTGAACACTACCAAGTTTTCCGCAATTTGAAATATTTTCTGCTCCCATGGAATCAACATGGTAAGGCCATTGGCACCGGAATGTAGCTTGAATATGATGTAACAATGAAAAAAGAAAATTTTGTTTTATTGTTTTATTAAATCTTGTTAAAATAACTAGAGTTATTGAAACCCAAATAAACGTTAAAAAGTTAACTTTTTGAAAGAAACCCACTAGTGTTAGTGTCACTGTTAGTAAAAACCCAAAACTGCCATCTACTGCTGGAACCCTACTTTATAAAGCAATAAGCAATGAACTTACATAGTGCGCTCTTCTGCGCCCTGATGTCTTCTGCCCGTCCCTAAAATTGTGAAATGCGTCGATATTAGACAAATTTGTTCTGGGAATGATTAAATAGTCTGAAGTGTAGCTTGTCTAGTGGCCTACTATATTACTTTTTAAAGCACAACCAAGGTTTCTATAGCTATGGAATGTTTGTCCATAATTTTTTTTAGATAAAATATATATTTGATTTTTCTATAATATGCGTGGACTGTGTACCCTGCAGCCGGGGGTAGCTTGATGATGTTAAACAGTTTTCAATGTTTAGTGTAGTAATACAAGTATCTTCTTCCGGCTCTACAGCCCTTGGTGGGCTTTGGCCTGCTCGACAACACTCCTCCATTCTTCTCGGTTTTGCACAACGCTCCACCATCTGGAGACTCCCAACTCGCGAAGGTCATTCTCTAACTTGTCCTTCCAGCGGTTTCTTGGCCGTCCTGGCAGTCGTCTTCCCGTCATGCTTGCTTTGTACATTTTTCGTGGCATGCGTTCTTCAGACATCCTTACAACGTGTCCCAGCCACCTTAATCGTTGTGCTTTAATGAACCTTACTATGTCTTCTCCATTGAGAGCGGCGTCGATTTCAGCGTTGTTTCTTATACGCCATTCTCCGTATTCGTAAAGGGGTCCATATATCCTCCTTATTATCTTTCTTTCGAGTACACGTAGTTTGTTGGCATCGTTTACAGTGAGATTCCAGGTTTCCGATCCGTATGTTGCAACTGGTCTTATAAGGGTTTTGTATATTCGTAGTTTTGTGGCTCTAGAGATAAGTCTTGACTTGAGCAATTTTAGGTTGGCAAAATATGCTCTATATACAAGTATATCTTCAGAAATTGCAATGATTATTGAAGTATCATTTACTGCAAGGCAACGCCCGTTCCTTGTGTTACCTTATTAAGTTCTCTGGTGGAAACAGGGAACGCTTTTATTGCCAATTACAATTACAAATGTCAAAAATGATGCAACAAAAAGAAATGGTCAATTTTATGATTTTCCATATTCGACATGCAACATGAAATTATCTTATTTCTTACCCCTTCAGTTGAAATCAGGCTCAAAACAGTCACAAGCCACCAAACCAGAAAGGAATTCATGTCACTTAATACCGTCTTTTCGCTACGAAGTTCACTACTCAAAGGACCTGCAGGCTTTGCAACTTACACACCGTTCCCGTTCATATGAAAATTTAACAATAATTTCAATGCAAAGTCGTAAAAGTTATATGGTTTCAATTATGAATTAAGTACCGGCAACTGAAAAGAACAAAGTTAATACCAATGATAAGTATTATTTCATCGTCAATAACGTTATGAATATTTCAATTATAAAATTTATCGTTCATTTCAATGCAGAAACGTAAAAATTGTTATTGTTTCAAAAATGCATCATTAACGGGTAACTGACAAAAACAGTGTTATTACCAGAATCGTAAACAGTTTTATTGTTTCAAATATAACATAATTGACATGTAACTGGTAAGAACAAGGTAAGCAGTATTTTATTGTAAATAACTGTTCAGAAAGTTATGAATATTTCAATTGTAAAATATAGCGATCATTTCAATGCAGAAACGTAAAAATTGTTATTGTTTCAAAAATGCATTAATTAGCGGGTAACTGATAAAAACAGTGTTATTACCAATGATAAAGAGTATTTTATTGTCAATAACGTTACAGAAAGTTATGAATTTTTCAATTATAATATTTGGCGATCATTTCAATGCAGAAACGTATAAATTGTTATTGTTTAAAATATGCATTAATTAACGGGTAACTAATAAAAACAATGTTATTACCAATGATAAGGAGTATTTTATTGTCAATAACGTTACTGAAGGTTATTAATAGTTCCATTATACAATTTAACAATCATTTCAGCATAATCGTAATAAGTTTTATTGCTTCCAATATGCCATAATTAACATGTAACTGATAAGAAGATGGTTATTGCCAATTATAAGTAGTATTTTATTGTCAATTACGTTACAGAAAGTTATGAATGTTTCAATTATAAATTTTGGCGATCATTTCAATACAGAAACGTATAAATTGTTATTGTTTCAAAAATGCATTAATTAACGGGTAACTAATAAAAATAATGTTATTACCAATGATATTAATAGTACTATTATAAAATTTAACGATCACGATCAATCAATCTACCTACAGGTATGGCAACTTATATGCTGTTCCCGTAAAATATTAAAATTGAACAACCAACATGAATGCAAAGTCGTAAAAGTTATATGGTTTCACTTATTTGTTAATTACCGATATCTGAAAAGAACAAGGTTATTACCAATTATAAAGATTATATTTTACAGTCAATAACAACGTTAAATTTTATAATATTTCAGTTCTATCGTTCGAAAATTACTTAATTAACTGGTAACTGTTATGAACAAAGTTATTTCCAATTATTAAGAGTATATTTTACAGTCAATTACAACGTTAAATTTTATAATAATTCAATTATATAATTTAATGGGCATTTCAATGCAATATCGTTAACAGTTCTATTGTTTCGAAATGCGTTAATTACCTGATAAGAACAAGGTGATTACCAATTATATGGAGTATTTTACAGTCAATGTAACTGCAAAGGCTTTCACGGCCGGAGTAAAATGAGGAACCAGTAGAATCCGGGCCCATCAGCCCGGATTCTACTGGTTCTTTATTTTACAGTCAATTTGTAGTAAATTTGATGATATTTCAATTATAAAATTGACATTTTATGATAATTCGATTATAAAATATAACTCTATAAAGCTGATCTGAACGATGTGACGCCTTCGTGGCTTGCGGCAAAGCTGCGTTTCAACCTATCCCTTCATATCCATTCAAAACAGATTACCCCTCCTTCCTTATGTTTGGCCCACTTTGTTGAGTTTAAAAATGGACACCCTGAACCTAAGTGGACCCATTTTTACACAGACGGATCCAAAAAAGATTACAGAGTCGATGCAGCCTTTGTGATAGGAAAGGAAAAGTATATATATACTCTCTTGCCATACACAACGGTGTACTCTGCGGGATTATTTGCAATATTACAGGCTCTTTTGTGCATTTATGAGCATCGTTTGGAATTCTCCATTATTTTCACAGATAATTTTAGTGCCCTATAAGCCCTAAACAGTAGTTCCACTTAGAACACCCTCCTTATTTCAGCCATTCAGGCAAGGTGTCGCGAAATTCGGCTGGGTACCTGCACATGCAGGGATCTCGGGGAATACGGCAGCAGACAATGGCGCTAAAGAAGCAGCAACAGCAATTTCAGTCCCATGGCCATTTACTACCTTGTACGATGTGCGCACCTACATTGATCAACTGGTCAGGCTTGATTGGCAGGGGGGATTGGAGGGGTCCATCGCATGCTTACAACATGCTACGAGACATTAAACCCCGCCTGGGGTGGTGGGCAACAGCCAACCGCCCTTACAGACGAGAGGAGATACTGCTGTCGCGCATGCGTCTGGGCCACTCCAGACTTACCCACGGCCACCTTATGGCAGGTGAACCGCCTCGGAACTGCCAGTATTGTAGCGTCCCACTGTCGGTGGCGCACATCATACTGCCCTGCCCGAGTTACGCTGGCCCCAGAGCCCTTCTGCCGCTCCAGCTCACTCTGCAACACCTGCTCGGAAATGACGAGAGGGTCACCTCTCTCGTCATAAAATTCATAACGTCAACCCCCCTCCTCGGAACACTCTGAGAAGGGATGTTATTACCAATGATAAGGAGTATTTTATTGTCAATAACGTTACTTAAAGTTTATAAAATTTAATAATAATTTTTTCAGCAGAATTGTAAAACGTTTTATTGTTACAAATATAACATAATTAACATGTAACTGATAAGAACAAGGTAATTACCTATGATAAGTTGTATTGTATTGTCTATAACGTTACTGAAAGTTATTAATTGTTCTATTATAAAATTTAACGATCCCGATCAATCAATCTACCTACAGCCTACAGCCTGATCGAGGCGATTATAATACCGGTATTTATTTAATCCCCTGGTAATAAAAATTTAAACAAGATAATTTTATAATGGAAAGCGCTATTCAGAATTTGTTTGTTTACGGTTATAATCCTAGGGTATTTATTTAACCCCGGTATTATAATTGCCTCGATCAGGCTGCAGGTGTGGCAACTTATATGCCGTTCCCGTAAAATATTAAAATTTAATCATCTGAATGCAAAGTCGTAAAAGTTATATGATTTCAATTATTTGTTAATTACCGGTAACTGATAAGACCAAGGTTATTTCCAAATATAAAGAGTATATTTTACAGTCAATAACAGCGTTAAATTTTATAATAATTCAATTCTAAGATTTAACGATAATTTCAAATTGAAATTATGGTTAAATTCAAATGCAATTTCAATGCAGTATCGTAAACAGTTCTATTTTTTGAAAATTACTTAATTAACTGGTAACTGATAAGAACAATGTTATTAGCAGTTATAAGGAGTATTTTACAGTCAATATTATCGTAAATGTGATAATATTTCAATTACAAAATTGAAATTTTATAATTAGTGGAGTGCCGTAAGCTTTATGCCTCGGAATCCAGGGATAGTCCATGAATATGTGTAAAAATTTTGAAAATGTGTTGTTATTAGTATGTAGAAAAAGTTTAAAAACATTTTTTTGCCCACTCAATTTTTAACTACATGGTGTGATCATAACTTCCTCTTTTTGTGATGCGCGCCATTCGGTCGGTTGATGTCGTAGCGGAGTGTTAGTGGTCTCGTTCGAGCGGCGGGACTATACACTTTTGTCATAGGCCTACAAAGTTTCGAAGATCAAAACATTTAGATCACGTCCCCCATTCTTGATACATTGAGTATTAGTGGAGCGCCGTAACACAAAAAAAATGTAAAAGCCTCGGAATTCAGGGACAGTCAATGAATATTTATAAAAACTTCGATTTCGATCATCAGCAGCCTGATCATGGCGATTTTAGTACTGCGGTTAATATAATACCATGTCTTGTGATTGTATTAATTCAATCGCATAAAATAAATTAACAGCGAATTTCAGAATTTTTTAATTTTTGATGTTGGCAATCGTCGCAAGAGTGCTAAGCGTGGAAAATTCAAATTGTGTCTATTTAAGCAATTGAATGATCTTCGGTTATATTTTCTTCATTTTTTCTGCCCTTTCATTATAATCCGTAATATAATTGAATTAAAATTCAAAATTAAAACTTGTTTATTTCTAGGGTGATATGTGTTTATATTTGCTACCGCAGCGTCGCGTCAGTTCTGTTCTTCAGTATTGCCAACATCACAATTTAAAAAATTCTGAAATCTACTGTTCATTTTATTTAAACAATTGAATTAACACCAACGTGACATGGTATTATATTAACTCCGGTTTTGCAATCGCCTTGATCAGGCTGCAGAAAGCTCTCCTTGTACTAACTTATACATATGAAAGCAAAAAAGGAGTAATTGAATATAACTTCCATATTCTACCGTTGGATAAGCTACAGTGTAAATGTGTAGTACTGAAGATAAGTTGGGGGTAAGTGTAACTAATATTGGACAAAAGCAGATGACGGGTCGAGTTAACAAAGCTCGGGCAAATGTTTAGTGTCTCACGTGTTTAAGCATTTGCATCTGTTCATAATTTCCCAAAGCAATGCCGGTAAAACGCCGGACTTACGTTGTTTTCTCGCAGTAATTCCACTGCTGTTGTACAGAAGTTACGTTGAGTTGAGTCATATTGCGTGAGAGCCCCGATTCATCTTCTACGTTTTCTTTAGTCGCAATTCACCGATTCTACTTCTTCTTCTTTATAAAGCCTCTTCTAACGAAGATGAGCAATTTAGACGTCGGAGACTAGGAGATTTGAGAGCTGCTCGCCCTGTTCTGGAATTCTATAAAGACATGATGACTCTCCACATAATTGTAGTTTTTTAGTTAGCCAACGGCCTTACCATGTTGATTCCATTAGAGCAGAGCATGTTTCAAACTGCGGCAACTTGGTAGTGTGCACAGCGTTGGCAGGGGAACCTGGTGGGACATGATAACTCGCTCAGGCAGTGTAAGTCGAGTCCTGGTCACCTCCGATTTAATCGTGTGACTTTACCATGTTCCCCAAGTGGTTCGGAATCCACTATAATCAGGAGGTCCACCCTGTTAGTCAACTCCCCTTTCCCCGAGGTGAAAGAGTCTGCCCTTAGGGTGCCTCAAGTTAACAAACAGACTCACTCCCCCCGCCAGGCTGACAGGGTTGCTTAAAGCAGAAATGCTGAAAGCAGGCGTTAGAAACAAGAAACAACAGTTTTTTTCTCTAATTACTGTAATTCGGAACTTATTAAAAAGTCAACAAAGTTGACACTACTTAAATCTTAAATGTAAAGTGATTCAACATAAATATGTTGTAATATACAAGACATTGCAATCAGATTTACTGTTTATTGTAGATCAAATAGATTACTCCGCAATATCAGTGTGAGCAGTTTTTGCGATCCAATCCAAGTATTTCGTAACTCTTGTGTACGTTGAAGGACCCAATGTAAGTTCACAAGGTAGCATGGTGGTAGAAAACAATCCTACCAAAATTGGCTGCCCCTCTTCGTCAGTAACTGTCAATGGTCCGCCGCTGTCTCCCTTAAAAAAAAATTCATTTTAACATTTTACCTTACCACCCAATCCTATAGTTATGTGGTAATATGACTCCTCCTTAGCTGGCTTATTATGCCGTTTAGTATTGATTTATTCATAAACCCTTTAAAGTGTATAATAATTGACATAGTAAGTCCGCTAATCACGGGTCTCAATATTATTTTTCACTTTATGCTTCCCAATATTTAGCTTACCCGGCAGGTGTTGTGGCCATTTTGGCCGTAAGTGCACAGCTCCTTTGGTGTAATTGTTAAGTGTGAATGAAGCTCTGGGTTAGCATTGAATTTCTTTTGGCATTCGTCATTGGATAAAATTGGCAATTCAACCATTTGCAGCACACTGGTAAGTATCGCCGGCTCTGAAAAATTGGTTTTCATTAAACTGAATTTGACCGAATTTTCATAAACATTGAAAAATGTTAACCGAAGAACTAAAAAATTTAATGCCTTCAGGCAAGAGACAGCCTTGTGTAACTCGGATAGACTAACCTGGAAAAAAATAAATGTGATCTTGAAAAGGGAAATGTTGCGTTATTTTAATGTACACAGGCACGGTCATTTACTGACAATATAAAAAATGTATATTTTTATGCTCAGCACCGACTTCAAGCATAACCTAAACTCAATGAATGAATGTATTAAATATTAAGAACAATTTAAATACAATAATTGTAAAGCCCCACATGGAGACCTATAACAATTTACCCTACTCTAAAACTAAAGAAAACGAAAAAAAATCAATTAGACTTAATTTAACTTATTAAACTACACTTACATATTAATAACAGATCTCTCGTAAACAAATAACAGTCTAGTCCACTATTTCAAATAAAGATTCCACCTCTTCCCGTCTCATCAGCCATTCCCGGACGAATTTGGAAAATTTATTTATTGACAGCGACCCAGGACAAATATTAAGTAAGTTAAATAATTTTGGTGCTATATATTGGTAGGATTTGGTAAAATTTGCTATGTATGCCCTTGGTCCTACAAGGTGCTAAACTAAAACTAAACTAAACTAAACCAAACTAAAAGAAAAGGTCCCGATAAACTGGCAGGTAATAAATTGGCGGCACCGTAACTTAGCATCTCACTGTCAGCTTACATTGACGTTCGTCGGACATTTTTTGAAATGAATGAAATTTGACAAAGGGTTAGTTGGACTTACGTTGTGTTTGTTAGTAGAGGTAGTCTTTGAACAATCGGGGCGGAACCCATTGTCAGGGGAGAGGGGTGACATTTGTTGCTACTCCCAGCATGAGGCATAGCTCTGAGATGGATTGGCGGAAATGAATGCAATGATTATTTTTCCCGAACACGTAACAATTTGTGCTATTTTATGTACTGTACATATTTATATTTTATTACATTATTATATACTGTAGGTATGTAGTAATGAAAATACAAGGTACCCATCAAGATAGGCCGACAATATTTCCATCTCATACCTAACTCCGAACCTTTTAGCTTCCGGTTGTGAATCTAGTTCTCTGCTCACTGAACTATACCTGTTAAGAGGATATGCTACGTAGAAAAATAGCACCCCAAAATTTGTTGTTTTTATTGACATTTTATTTTTTATTTAATTAACAAAGCATGTCATTAAAAATTTGGCTCATGGAAGTTGTAGAAGACTGCTTCATGCATTATGTAATAGGAAATATTAAATTTTTGGTACCTTAGTTCTTTCATAAATACCAGAACGGACTAAAATTATGCGTAGTCTGGGATTTTTCGAAGAACTGCAAAACCAAAATGTAAAAATACCCGATTATATGATGCACGAAGTAGTCTTCTACAACTTCCATGAGCCAAATCTTTAATGACTTGCATTGTTAATTAAATAAAAAATAAAAAGTCCATAAAAACAACAAATTTTGGTGTGCTCATTTTCTACGTAGCATGTCCTCTTAAGTACAACTGGGCAATGCTCACCATATTGTTGTAATCCCCATCCAGAGGCAATGGCAGTTCTGCCGGCAAAATCTTTATCAGCATCCTTTAAACTTGGCAGCTTGACGGGCTGAACAACTGGAATTTTAAAATAGTTCATTGAGGAAAATCATAGAAAAATATATTGATATAATAAATAAGTATACTAGTACAGCTGGTAGAGAACTAGGTTCCTTTTTAAATATCACTACAATCGAAGATTCGCGATCATCATGTTAATTTGTACCTTGGAGACTGCTGCTCTGAAAAGGGAAGTCGTGCTCTTACCAAACCACTGTCTCAGGTTTTAGGGAGATTCATCTACCTATTGAGATGGCAACCAATGTTCGACTTTCGGAAAATTTCTTCACAACTTTTAATTTAAATTTGACTGAAAGCCCGTATTATTATTATCTACGATAGTGGTTATCAACACTTTTTACAACGAATCAACGATTTCATTTTTCAAGATGACGTCCAGTCAAAGTAAAAAGAATTTAATAGTAGGGGAGCCCGTGATGCTAAATGGGGATTTACTCGAGCGTCATAGAGACCTACTGGGTTGCAAAGCTTAGATGATAAAAAGAAAAAAATGTTATATAATGTACAGCTCTTCAGCGGTGGAGTAAGCGGCTATAGATTTTCAAAAATTTAAAAAAAACTGTTGCGTGGACATACTCGAGCGCGTCAGATATTGATATATTTGGTTCATCTATATATTCTAGACGAGCTGTGTGGTAATCTGACGATTATCTGGAGGGATCTGCCTAATCTGACAATTAAAAGAAAAAAAAATTTCCTTCGATTTTTTAAAATCATTTAACTTAATTATTTGAAAAGCTCAGGAATTATTAATTATAATATTATACTATATTCATATTAATAATATTAAATAGTAAATATTTATAAACTTTAATTCTTATAACTTTTATTAAAAATAAATTAAAAATAACCAAATTAGCCAAAACGTTGGAAATACGCTGTAAATAATATCATGGCGTCATGGCAACTGAACTCAAAGTGGGGACGCAGTGAGAAATATAGGCATCACGCAGCTGCACATCTTTAAAGTCCTCCCGTTTCTTTAGGTCACACTCAAATGGTCAGATTAGTGAAATATACACTACTTAGCATGTAGTGAACTTACCATACCTTAATCTGACGCGCTCGAGTAAATCCCGAAATCCCCGCTTGGGCTCCCCTACTATAATAAGAAATAGTTCATAGTCGTCATTGCTTGGAACACATGAGTGTTTTGTGTGTTGATGTTGTGGTCGGGAAAATAATTAAGATTTTTTATTGCATACATAGTGTGGGTAGTGTGGAGGAAAAACAGGGTCTGCGGAATCTCCCTGCACCTGATCGGCCAGAGCCGAAAGGGAATTTTTAACCCTAGTGTTATTACATGAAGAAACGCTATTTTTCGTTCCTCATCTCATGGCCGAAGTATGTTAACTCTCATTTCCCAACAGTCTGCAGTCGCTCGCTTTCTGAATCCATTCGCCTCCGGACGTCAGCAGTAGGGATATCTGCAGGATATGCCCACATTCGTCGGTATATCTACATTGCAAATTCACTTATTCTATTTTCCATAGGTTATGTTAACAATGTCCATCTCTCCGTACTTGTATATAGAAGAATTTGGAACGCATAACATGGAACTAGGTTGTTAATCATTGTTTATGAAACAATAGTTGTATATAAGTTACATGTATTATGCATACAGTGACTTGTAATAGAAAAGCATGCGTTGTCCGAGTTGCTAACTTCCCACTGATGTATAGCTGATAAGTGATGATTCAGTATCAGGTACGAACAACCAACGCTAACCTGGGAGGTTGCGGGATCCGCCAGTTGCTGCAGCGGTATCTCTATTAATAGTGTTATAAATATCACATGTACCCCCTTGGCCGAGAGCTGACGGCGTTCTTGACACATAATTTTAGTTAATTCCACTAGAAAATATTTTTGATATTGTGCAATCTTTTCACCTTCGTTGAGTGTGGCATTCTTTTTTAGGAACAAGATGCATATATCGTTTTTGGGTAGTCCGCCTTCAATTATTTCACCATACTTTTCGTGAAGTGCTATTCTTTTTACGTCTATTAATTGTTGGGTAGGTTCGCTCTTCGTTATGTTGTGAGCCCCGAGAATTACTTGTGTTTCTCTCGTGTTGCCTCTGTAAAAAATTAGAATATACAAACATAAAGGAAGTTTGCGAAGAAAGTAATCATTAATTTCCTTGCTGTGGGCCTACTACTGAGGCTATTATTTTTATTGTTAACCTTGGATTAAAAATGTATAATTTTTTATTGGAAAGTTCTT
Source organism: Psococerastis gibbosa (assembly GCA_963971405.1). NCBI lineage: Eukaryota > Metazoa > Arthropoda > Insecta > Psocodea > Psocidae > Psococerastis > Psococerastis gibbosa. The sequence goes on along the minus strand of OZ020486.1, from coordinate 44,098,484 downwards.
TTCAAAATTGTCATATTTTCATTCTGAACCCCAAGAGGAAGTTTATAATGTACCATACGGCATAGTTGGCCCACTAGAGGAAACGATTGATTTATGAGCTAGTCAAGCTTGAAACTCGTTCGTGGAGGGTTCGCACTTGTGTTAACACCTTTTACTTACTCCCCCTGATGAGTCTGGATCTGCGCCTGACTTTATTTAATAACTAGTAGGTTCCAGTGTATAATTACCTAGTAGTGTTTCTTATTAAGAGTGGCCATCCCGTTGGAAATTAACATACTTCTTATTTGTTTTATTTAAATAGCAAGTTATTATATATTCGTTTAACATTTCGTTTTGTAATTGTTTGATGATATCAATTCAATATTCAATCACCCTCAATCGAAAAATTAACAATCCTTTATTATATTATGATGCATGAAGTAGTCTTCTACAACTTAAATGAACCAAAATCATATAACTTAAATAACTAAATATAATAAATAGCTTTGTTAATTTAAAAAAAAAAAAAAAAACTTGTTACAACAACGGATTTCCTACGGGACGTTTATTCTTAAACGTTTGTGTGCACATGCTTTTATAACTATTGACTTGTACTGCATATGGTTAGCCCCAAAGGCTAAAGTTCTAAGTTCGCCTTTGGGTCCCACCATCGCATGAGAAGTATTGGGAAAGAAATACTGGAGCTGTGCATTATTTTTTCCCGAGACTTTTCTAGTGTCAATGGGACTCACCCTTTAAAGTACCATATTCTTACTTTGTGCAACAGTGACCTGCCGTTATCACAGTTCCGATGGTCAGTAACGAGCCACCACAGCCTCCTGTGATGTTGAAATTTTTCTCTAACACTATGAAGGCTTGCCATGGAATCGAGTGCGGCTTCACTTCTTTGCCCCCAGTGATGCGGCTCCAAAGGCGAGCAGCTGAAAATCCCACACAACTTGTTTAGTCCCACAAAAACAAAAATAGCAAACTTGTTTATCTGTTCATGAATTAAAGGGGTTAGAGGCCAATGTGTGCAAGTGACATTTTCTTACTTTTTGAGATAAGTGCACTATGACAATCTCCGAGAGATAAACTAAGTGGACTGCTAAACGGTATATCTCTATCATACCTAGTTTCTGGGTTATGAGGGGGTTGTAAATATTGTCCACCGTTAAAAGGTTACAGACTTTCAAACTTCAACTGCGTTTTTTTCACAAAATCAGCCATGACAGCTTTCGGCACTTACAATAAAAAAAAAGAAAAAAAAATATTGTCTTATTATCCATATAGGCGAGTTTTGTGCCTTTCGGCCCACTCTTATGCAATACACCGATCCCTATTCATTTTACGAGCTGTGACTTGGTCTTTGCGAAGATAAGTGCAAAAGTGGATTTTTATCATTACTGACACTTCCTACGCTCACTTTTTTTCATTATTTTGGCGAAGCCTTGTGACCTATTGTGCATCCTGCTGGCTGGGTGGGCTATTATTAATATTAATAAATATTAGCGTTTTATTAAATCATGTTAAATAACTAGATGTATTAAAATCCAAATAAGCGTTGCGAAATTAACTTATTGAAAGAAACCCGCTAGTGTTAGTGTGAACCGCTGAGCGCTTTCGGCAATAATTGTCATCCACAGATGGAACCCCCAGTACAGTTACACATTATCAAAGATTTGGGACTTGCTCAACCTGAAGAGAACATGCAAATGAGATTTATGTTTGTTCATTCAAATTAAATACCACGAAGTTATGGGTAATCTAAGTTTATCGACTTCGATGGCCAGGTGGTAACGTGCTTGCACTTGTGCGAGTCTTTACACGCCATGCAATCGGAGACGTGTCGTACTCAACACGGGTAATAACCTACAGAGGCGACTGAAAAGGTCAATCGGATACATTCATTAAATTGTTTGTATGCGATTAATCTTTATAAAAAACAAAAAAAAAATCTGTTCAGAAGCAGGTCTACATTATGTAGCAATATACAATGAACTTACATAGTACATTCTTCTGCGCCCCGATGTTTTCTGTCCGTCTCTAGAATTATGGAACACGTCGATTATTGAATAGTCTGATATGTATTTATCTAGTAGCTTACTTTATTACTTTTTAAAGCAAACCCATGGCTACTAATACTAAGAAATGTTTGTCCCAAATAATTCGTTTTTTTTAGAAAAGCAATCTAATGTATGTGTGGTTGATTTTTTTCAAACTCTATTTAGTTCAAAGTTTAGCATACTCTTATATCTTCAGAATTTATTATTGCAATGCTTGTTGAAATATCATTTACTTTAAGGCAACGCCCGTTCTTTGTGTTCTCTGGAGAAAACAAAGAATGCTGTTATTGCCAATAAAAATGGTCAAATGGATGCACCAAAAGGAAATGGTTAATTTTAAGATTTTTTTATTGTTGGGAATGCAATGTATTCAAGAGGAAATTAGCTTATTTCTTACCCCTTCAATTGAATTCACGCTCCAAACAGTCACGAGGCACAAAGCCAGAAAGGAATTCATGTCACTTAATACCGTCGTTTCGCTACGTATGAAGACTATGAAGTTCACTACTCAAATCAACCTACAGGGATGGCGACTTACATACCGTTCCCGTTAAAGAATAAAATTTAACAATCATTTCAATGCAAAGTCGTAAAAGTTATGTGGATTCAATTATTAGTCAGTTACCGGTCACTGATAAGAACAAGGTTATTACAAGTGATAAGGAGTATTTTATTGTCAATAACGTTACTGTTGTTGTTGTTGTTGTTGTGTTGTTTCCAACGGCTGCTTTCAGCATTTCTTCTTTAAGCAACCCTGTCAGCCTGGCGGGGGGAGTGAGTGAGTGCTTCCAGGTGGACCACACCACCCCCCCCCCCCCCGAGATATCGGAAATTTAACCACTGAAAAATTATTTACCCTGAAATTACTCATATTCTCTATCTACTAATGTTGATAAATTGGAAAGCATGTTCGAGTAAACTCGAACCGGTTCTTTAAATAAAAAAATTAATTGTTTTTTTTTTAAATTTTCTAAAATAAAATATGTATGATATTTTTAAACAGTTTTCAGTGTATAGTATACAACCCAACCAAATTAAAGTTCGTCCGTCCATGATTTTTACGCTAAGTTTGGATTTATTTTACATCTAAACTAATTGAGCTATCGGAATAATGATAACTAACATGTAATAGTGATTTCACACATGGAGGTTTGTTTCCCTGTAACTTTGTTCCATCTAGCGCAGAAATTTCTTTAGTTGTTTTCCTTCTATTCTTTGAAATTAAACGTCTTAAAGGGGTTAAGTCACGATCAGCGATTTTCTTCAGTGCGCCTGGACGTTTCTTTGGCAAGGGGGACACACTTGTTTTGAAACGGTTTATAACTGACTGGATGGTGGATCGACTCAGCAACAACTAGGAACCTATTTTTTGCTGAATCATATCTTCACAATGAAGAAGAATTGTTGTTTCGGACAAATCTTCGGTCAAAGGTCTTCCTTGTCCCATTTTCACAATTTGACAATAAAAGATAGCGCATAAAACAGATATTCTTTGGGGCTACATATTCATTCGTTTTTAAATAAATTAGAATCATTTTAATGACAGCGCGTGAATTTATTCAGTGATAAGAGAATGGACGAACTTCAATGTGGGCGCAAGAGTCCGCGATTCTGTCCTTAACTTTCTCGTCTGTTTTCTTTTAAATCTTTTTGCTCCAGTTTAATGGCAGTCCATCTATCACAATTAAATTTCAGATATCATTATTTTGATTCATTAGTTTAAATAAAAAATAAATCCAAAGCTGGACTGCAGAGGAATCCAAAGCGTAAAAATCATGGGTGGACGAACTTCAATGTGGTTGGGTTGCAGCATTACAAGTATATCGTCAGAAATTGCAATGATTATTGAATTATCCTTTACCGCAAAGCCCGTTCTTTGTGTTAACTTCTTAATTTCTCTGGTGGAAAAGAAGAACGCTTTTATTGCCAAAACCAAATGACCAAATTGATGTACCAAAAAGAAATGGTCAATTTCTTTTTGATTTTCCATATTCGAAATGCAACGTATTCAAGAGGATAAAAAATTCCATGAAATTACGATACCTTATTTCTTATCCCTTCAGTTGAAATCAGGCTCATAACAGTCATGAGCCACAAAATCAGCACTTAATAGCGCCTTAACGCTACGTATGAAGTTGACTACTTAAATCAACCTTAAGGTGTGACAACTTATATACCGTTCCCGGTCCCGTAAAAGTTATATGGTATCAATTATTTGTTAATTACCGGTAACTGATAAGAACGAGGTTATTGCCAATTATAAAGAGGATTTTACTGTCGATAGCGTTACTGAATGTTATTAATACTTCAATTATAAAATTTAACGATCATTTCAATGCTAATTCGTAGAAAGTTTTATTGCTTCATAATTAATTAATTAACTGGTGGCTGATAAGGACAAGGTTATTATCAATGATAAGGAGTACTTTATTGTCAATAACGTTACAGTGGGTCTACTATGAAGAATAATTTTAATCCTAACCTGGGATTAATAATGTAAACAAGACAATTTTATAATGGAAAATGCTATTCAAAATTGTGCTTTCATTTTGAACCCCAAGTAAAAGGTAATACTAGTCTTCATAGCAGGTCCACTGAAAGTTATTATATTTAATAAAATTTAACGATCATTTCAATGCAGAATCGTAAAAAGTAAATATTCTCATATATTATTTATGTGAACAAGTAGCTTTTTTTTGCTCTTGCATATGGGGTAACATCGGTCCTGCAACGCCTGTGACCCCCTGAGCCTAAAACCACCCTCCGTTCAAAATGTTATAAATAGTATAGATATATATATGTATATCGATTTTAGGAAGCACTCTAATTTCCGTGAATAATGTCTGAACTGGATGGAACTTGGCATAAAAATTGATCATATAAATGTGTTGATCGAGTTCGTAAACCAGCTAGATCCACTACTTAGTTACAAGATGGCGGCCGATTGAAATCTTACATAATTCATATCTCATTTAATATTGGTCGCAGAAGAATGAATTAAAATGTGACTGAAAGCCCGTATTATTATCTATGATAATGGTGATCATCACTTTTTACGACAAATCAACGATTTCAAGATGACGTCCAGTCATAGTAAAAATAATGTAATAAGTAAATGTTCATAGTCGTCATTGTTTGGAACACAAGAGTGTCAGTTCAGTTCTTTAGTATTGCAAACATCACAATTTTAAAAAAATCTGAAATTTTCTGTTCATTTATTTTAAACAATTGAATTAACAGCAACGTAACATGGTATTCTATTAACTCCGTTATTATAATCGCCTTGATCAGGCTGCAGAAAGCTTTCCTTGTACTAACTTATAAATTGGAAAGCAAAAAAGGAGTAATTGAATATAACTTCCATATTCTACCGTTTGATAAGCTACAGTGTAAATGTGTAGTACTGAAGATAAGTTGGGGGTAAGTGTAACTAATATTGGACAAAAGCAGATGACGGGTCTAGTTAACAAAGCTCGGGCAAATGTTTAGTGTCTCACGTGTTTAAGCATTTGCATCTGTTCATAATTTACCAAAGCAGTGCCGGTAAAACGCCGGGCTTATGTTGTTCCGTTCAATGTTGTTTACTCGCAGTAATTCCACTGCTGTTGTACAGAAGTTACGTTGAGTTGCGTGATATTATGTGAGAGCCCAGATTCATCTTCATCGTTTTCTTTAGTCGCAATTTATCGATTCTACTTCTTCTCCTTTATAAAGCCTCTTCTTACGAAGATTGGCGGGCAAATTGGACCTTGGAGACTGCTGCTCGTCTCCTAACTTACCTTGGATTATAACTTTGCAGGAGGTGATATTTTTCGTTTATCACATGGCCTAAGTTTCCATATCCTAACCATCAGCAACAGCTCGACTTCTGCATCCATTCAATTCAGGACTCATGATGTGTGCAGGATTCATCTGTCTATCCACATTTCAAACGCACGGATTCTCCATAGCTTGGGTCAACCTCCATCCCACTATTGACTATACCGTTCAGAACGATATGGAAGATAACATTTCGGCATTCTCAATCGAAGGTTTGACCGCAAATTCCGACACCGAAGTACTTTCCGCATTTTGGTCTATCAATTGGCAGTGGCGTAGCCAAGGGGGGGGGGTCAGTGGGGTCCAGAATTGCAAAATTATAGTATTTCGTATTGATTGGCGTACGTAGATTTGACTCTGCTGTATCATCGGAACCAATTGGGCAACATATCATCACATGTGGTCAGGAGATGTAGAGTAGTGGTAGGTATTGGTACGGACTTACACCCAAAAGGTTGTTGGTTCTAGTCCCACAGTTGCTAAAATTTCTGACCATGTAAAACGGGTGGTTCCAGGCCTTCTTAGTAGAGTGTAAAAATAGTATGCCCTTTACTACATACTGTATATTGTACTTTGGGGCGAGTTAGATGCACCGGTTAGGTTATATTAAGAAACCAGTTTCGCACAGTCCAAGAAGGGAATCACCCCTTTCTTAGGGTGGGGTAAATTTAAATACGAATTGTACGCAATTGGTGTAGCTTAGTCCTTCAGTGTCAAAATCAGTCCTGTACTTCATCTTACAGCGACAGTAGACCATTTTCCCCGTTTAGAATATGCAGGCTCTCGCGTAAGTGATTATTTTTTACTGGAATTACTATGATGAGAAGTCGGAAATTTCTGTGAAAGTTTAGCGAAGTTATCGTGGGTCGAATGTATCTTAAAAACGGTCGTAGGCGGCCCTGCTGTTGCTTGTTGAAGAGTTAGTTGTTCACTGACTGCCGCCGTGTTTTGCTGTGGCCAGTGTTTTTACTGTTGCTGTATCAGCTGTGTTCTGTCGGGTCTGTGCAATGGTACAGTGTCGGTCGACTTGATTAGTGACCGGAAATTTACCCTCTTTCGGTGACCCCCTAATCCGTATATATTAACGGCTTCTTGTGTTCACCTGCATGCTATTGACCACAGTAAACTGTTGTTCATTAGCCAGTGTTTTTATTGTTGGAATGTCAGCTGTGCTCTTTTCGATTTGTGCAAATTAACCCCTTTCCGCGACCCCTAATCCGTGCATATCCTCTCTTGTATTCACCTGCATGCTATTGTCCACAGTAAACTGTTGTTCATTAGCCAGTGTTTTTACTGTTAGAATATCACAAATTTACCCCTTTCCCCGACCCCTAATCCGTGCATATCCTCTTGTGTTCACCTGCATGATATTGTCCACAGTAAACTGTTGTTCATTAGGCAGTGTTTTTACTGTTGGAATATCAGCTGTGTTCTTTTCAATTTACCCAATTGTACAGTGTCGATTGACTTTGATTAGTGAACACAAATTTACCCCTTTCCGCGACCCTTAATCCATATGTAGACTGTTGTGTTTTAGCCATTATTTTTACTGTCGGAATATCATCGTTGTTCTTTAATCTGCATGTTCTCCGCCATAGTAGCTGTTGCGCTGTGGTTTTTGTTTTCTTTGTTTGTACAATATATCGGCTGTGTTATTTTGGGTTTGAGCAATGGTTAAATTTCGATTGATTTGTGAACGGAATTATCCCCCTTTCCGCGACCCCTAATCCGTAGATATTAACGGCTTTGTTTTGTGTTCATCTGAATGCTATTATCCACCATAGACCGTTGGCTGTGGGTGGTGTTTGCTGTTGGTATATCAGCTGTGTTCCGTCGGCTCTGTGCAATGGTACAGTGTCGATTGGCTTGATTACTCCTTTTCCGTCACCCCTAATCCGTACAACAGCTTCCTTACAGCTTCTTGTGTTCACCTGCTTGCTCTTGTCCACCCTGGACTGTTGTGCTGTGGCCAGTGTTTTTACAGTGGTATGTCGGCTGCGTTCTTTCGGTTTTGTGCAATAGTTCGATGCCGATTAACTTTTACGCAATCCCAATGCATAGGTATACTGTATTTACAGCTTCTTACGTGCTTATTGCCATCTGTAGTTCCATTAGAAGCCTTATGGTTCAGTCATCAGTGACAGCCGTCGTGCTTTGCTGTTGCCAGTGTTTTACTGCTGCTATATCAGCTGTGTTCTGTCGGGCTTGTGCAATGGTATAGTGTCAATTGACTTGATTAGTGACCGGAATCCACCCCCCCCTCCCTTCCACGATTCCTACAATATATTCATAGCTTCTAACGTGCTGCATGCTGTGTTCATTCCTGTAACCTGTGCTGTTAATTTTTTATTCTGCTGACGGTTTTAGTTTTTGATTCTCCCACTGTAACTATGGACACGCAACCAGAAATTATGGAGCCGAAACTGTTCTTCGGACAATTATAAAATGTGGCTTTGTGGCTTATAATTAATAGAAATCGTCTCATGCCATGCTTAAATTTTGGACGTTGCTGACGAATTCTAAGTGGCGTAGTTATGTAGGGCCTACTGTTCGATTTCCCCGAATACCCCCATTTCGTGATGTTTACATATGACGTCATGAAAATTAACGATGTGGTCCCCTCGACGTCACCGCCGAGTAGTTCCATTAGAAATGTCTTCAATGGAGTCCATAACCAGGCTACAAGGTATGTTTATTTGGGTCAGTATTGCTTACCATATGATGAATAATGAGTTTTTGTTCTTTAACTCAACCAACCTGGCGAAGTTGGGGATGCAAAGCCCTCTCTTACCCTCAACTAGGGTGGCCCGTGACCATTTAGTTTACATGCCCTCCTACTTGCATAGCCAGTCTGGGACTCGAACCGACGATCTCTCAGGTGAAAGACGGGGTCCTTATCAATTCACTGCATGTCCTCCTTATGTTGTTGTCTGTTTGGTTCTTTGGGTCTCCTTACAACCGAAGTTGACTGCATTTCGAGGGCAGTTCAATTAGTTTTTAGAAAAAGGCAGAAAAATTATTAATTTCACATGATTTAAAAAAAAAAAAATACTAATTAGCATCTTTCTTTATTAGAAGGTAGGTAAGCATTTTCCTATATCTTGCTCGGTCAGTTTTCTTCTTGGATCATTTAACATCCAGAAACTCCGTATGGATTTTACCCATGATATCTGGGTCGTCTGTTGACATTAAAATTCAAGGCTATCGTTATCAACTGGCCTTGACTGCCATGATTGCGGACTTTTTAAATGCCAATACAAAATGGCTGAACTGTTTATATAGATTCATTTTAACGTAATGTGTAATGATAAAGAATGGATAATGAACATTTGTTCTATTTCTGAACCAGTCTTAGAGGAATAAGAACTGTTAAGATTCCTGTAGAATATGGCTTGGCGAATGTTTGGTGCAAATCCATTGAGTCTACTTCAGAAGATTTCTATGATCTCGCGTGCCTAGGGCCACCACGCCGGGACAAATCGTCAAGAAATCTTCTGCTAACTCCAATGGCTTCAATGGAGAATACGTCGGCAAATGTCCGTGTGTACCGGGCCTTAAGCCATCTTTTGCTGCACTTAAGACATGATATATAAAATTGTCTCTTTTGCAACTTTGTAATATTTCGAACACATTATAATAAAAGTTAACTTAATAAAATATTACACACAAAAACACATGTGAAATTATGTTGAAACAGCTGTGACATAATTTTATATGTGTTTGTGTGTAATATTTTATTAAATTAACTTTTATTAAAACAAGACATGGATTACGACTAGGTCTAGTACCAGCCTGGGGTGTCATTCGGGTACCCAAAATACATTAACCCTGACAAATTTGTTAAAAAATGTGCCTAATCGTCATATTCCCCCTCCTCCTGAAAAATATTGGAATGACGCTCTTGGTAGTAGTAGTAGTATGGTTTGACACAGCCCCAGGCCACGGTGTGGGCCCATAGGACTCCAGTGGACCTCCTGATTATAGTGGATTCCGAATAAATTAACTTTTATTAAAACAAGACATGGATTACGACTAGGTCTAGTACCAGCCTGGGGTGTCATTCGGGTACCCAAAATACATTAACCCTGACAAATTTGTTAAAAAATGTGCCTAATCGTCATATTCCCCCTCCTCCTGAAAAATATTGGAATGACGCTCTTGGTAGTAGTAGTAGTATGGTTTGACACAGCCCCAGGCCACGGTGTGGGCCCATAGGACTCCAGTGGACCTCCTGATTATAGTGGATTCCGAACCACTTGGGAAACACAGTGAAGTCACACGATTAGTTCGGAGGTGACCAGGACAAGTCCTACCATGTTTCCCTACCGGCACTGTGCACACGACCAATTTATCTGCAGCTTTGAACCTGCTCTGGTCCGCTGGATTCAACTTGGTATGGCGGCCGGCCCGACGCTCTTGGTGCTAGTTAACTTCACCCGTAGCTGGTTTTGGGCAAATTTCTTTATAAATCAAACCTACCAAAAATACAACTGAGCCTTGTGATATGCCTCTGTAATATTCAGGTTAAGAGAAAACGAGAAGGTGGAAAGTCCTACGGGTGTAGAATATCAAATTATAAATATCAAATATCGTTAGTTTGTTGTTCGTTTTCCAACGCCTACTTTCAGCATTCCTGCTTTTTAATCAACCCAGTCAGCCTCGCGGGGGGAGTGAGTCTGTTTATTAACTTGAGGCTTCCTAAGGGCAGATTCTTTCAGCAATAATAATATATGTTTTATGCACAAAATAAAAAGTAAATTATCATGTTTTTAACTGTGGATTACAAGAGCCGTAGACATTGGTGGCAAGAAAATTTCGCTATTACAACTGGTGGTAGTTCCCCAACTGTCAGCTACTACAGCAGTTACGTGACCCCCTTTTTCAACCATTTAACTTAAAAGTTGTTTGGGAATTCCCCCCCCCCCCTACTAAACAACGTTTTTTTTTAAAAATAACTTAAAGATGTATAAAATAAATACATTAATGCATAGATTTCTCAAAATTGTCAATTAGCCTATTGCTGCCAGTCGTGGCTCTAAACTTTTTCCTGTGAAATAGAATTTTACTAAAATAAAATAAAAACAGGGGTGGGGGAGGGGAGTCGGATTGGCTTAAATTCGCCATTCGACAAGATCCGCCATACAGGGTCAAATCGTTATGTTATGTGTTTTTTATGGTAGTTTTTTCCACGAACAGGGCTGATTTTCAAAAACCGTCTGGTTGCACGGCTCTCTTAAGTTTTTGTAAACAATCAAACATTACGATGTTCTTGAACTGTTTGGCCCAGATGTGAATCGCTTCATGCGAAAAACGTGCCTCAACTTCGTTTGTGGCCAGTTAAGTGGCTAGAGAGAGACCATTTAACCCGTGGTGATGAGGCATATTTGTCGTGGCAGTAAAATTGGTTGTGCACGGAACACTAATCGGCATTCTATTTCTGGACTCTTGCTGATCCATGCACTATGTAGGTTTTTTGAAGGGGAAGGAAACGCCTATTCAGCTGCAATGGCATATAGATAGAAAACCGAACTATGACACTGGAGCCCAGCTCTACTATGCGGCACTGCGTCAAATGGCCCACCAGCCAAGGACGGGCTTTGGCTGAAGAAGACGAAAAAGGTTTTTTTGTTTTATACTTACGTGCCATGGCTTCTCTTCTTCACGGTACAGCCGGCTGGTTGGCAGCAATATGTAGCTTCGATGCCTCCACTCCCCTCGTTCCTAGTACGCCCTCTTCAGCTCCACGTATGTCTCGGCCCCTATATCCTCCATCTCTTGCTGCAAATATTCGTTTCTTGGGCGCCCAGGTCGGTCGACGCCTTCTATAGTTCCTTCTATGATGCAGCTCACAAAGTTCTCGTGTCGTAGCAAATGTCCGATCCAGTGAGCTCTTCTTGTACATATTGATGCAACCAGACTTTTGCTTTCGCTTATCCAGGCCACTCTTTTTTGTACAAAGTCTAATTCCACTGTGAATATTTACTGTGCAGCTGGAATAAAGATTTTAGATATTAGAAGAAATATTTCTTGACATTTTGATACATGATATGTGGCCGTCACTACACAAATCAATTCTGACGATTTTGGCCAATGGGTGTTAAAGTGTAAACAAACAATAGGTAACGCGTCCGAACGCTATTTTTGTACATATCAACTCTGACGATTGTGGCCTATAATGCTAGTGATTGCCGCATATCACGTATCAAAATTAAAAAAAAAAAAATTCTAATGTCTAAAATAGAGTATTTCTTTTTAGCCCTGTAATAATAAATAATTTATAATAGGAATATAATATAAATTAATTTAATATTTACTGCGAATTTGACTTTGTACAAAAACGAGTGTCGTTAGTATCCAGCGGGAACGGGCGGGGGACTGCGATTGCGCATTAAACTTGGGATATTTAGCCGATATGGAGTAACAATATTTATTTTCTCGCTTTTCCTCACCCAGCATAATAATAAAAATACAAGTCTTTATGGAAAAAAAGAGTAAATACAGATATAGCGACATTAGGGCCTAGGGCTCTCTCTTCCACCTAACTGTACATGTCAACTAGTTTAATTTATAATATTTACATACAAGAAAGAACTACATGCATACCATTAATGGTATTTTTTCTCCCATTGTGATGAATCCTCGCGGTAGTTTGGCCTGACTAATGATCATTTCCATGCCATCTCCGTGCCCTATATTCTATAACAGAACTTAATGAAACCATTGAATAGTACTCAGCTGGGGCTTAAAGAGGAAATGACCAATTAGTGCTGCACTAATTGCCGCATTATACAAAACCTTGATATTGACCTATCCCGCGCCGTGCTGCAAATTCCGGGGGCAATCCCCTTTTTTCTATGATAGTCAAGTTCGTCTGTGTCAGTGTGGTAACATTTTTAGAGGGTTACCTTAAGGTTTCACCGTTTTTATTTTGGTCGTATAGTGATATTTTACTGTGATACCTCGAGATACCAGTTTAATTTTTCCGTAACCTTGGTCGTATATTTGTTCGTATCTCAAAGCAATTTTCGTCATTGAATAAATAAATAACTATTGACTTTTTGTTCTATTACTACGCCAACCTAGCGGAGTTGAGTTGAGTGTAAGAGAGAGAGAGCTGGTCAGCTTCCCAAATAATATCATGTGCCAAATTTAATTGGTTTTGAGGCTCTAACATACAACATGAAGATAAATAAATCCAAAACCAAAGTGATAGTAGTAAGCACTGACGAGACAAAGAGCACAAACATACAACTGAATGGCACTCCACTCAGCAATATTAAAGCCTTCACATACCTAGGTAGCAATATTACCTCTGACGGCAGGTCAATCCAAGAGATTGAGTATAGATTGCACCAGGGAAGAGTCGCGTTCAATAAAAAGTCGAAAATTTTTCAGTCTAACAATATAAATATCAGACTCAGGACAAGAATGCTTAAGTCTCTTGTGTGGAGCATTCTACTATACGGATGTGAAACATGGTGCATAAGCGAAAAATATGTCAAGAAAATAGAAGCATTCGAAATGTGGTGCTATCGCCGCATTTTGAGAATACCTTGGCAAGACCATGTAACTAATGAGGAAGTCCTAACCCAAATAAATGAAAAAAGGACCCTTATTGCATCCATATCTACTAGGAGGGCACGCTGGCTCGGACACCTGCTTCGGCATGATAACATAGTCAGCTGCGTCATTGAGGGGACCATGGAAGGCGTAAATCGACGGGGACGGCCACGAGACGAATATCTCCAACAAGTTAAACATGATTTGGGGAAACGTCCTATGTGAAGCTGAAGAGGGCATGTCAAAATCGCGGAGATTGGAGACATCGCTGCAGTATGTTGCTGCCAACCAGCCATCATCCGGCTGTAACATGAAGAAGAGGCTGGTCGACTGGATAAATGGTTCCCTTGGATGCTGGAATGTATCGTATTATCACTTATTTACTTATGAGCGTGTCACAGTTTTGGCAGTTCTTATTTTCTACTGCATTGGTTAGGACTTGATCCGTGGCGAGTTGTTGCCTTAATTATATCACATGCCAAATTTAATTGGTTTTGAGGCGGTTCAACTGGCTAAATGGTTCCTTTGTATGCTGGAATGTATCGTATTATCACTTAATTACTCATGAGCGTGTCACTGGTTTGGCTGTTCTTATTTTCTACAACATTGGTTAGGACTTGATCCGTGGCGAGTTTTTGCCTTAATTATATCACATGCCAAATTTAATTGGTTTTGAGGCGGTTCAACTGGCTAAATGGTTCCTTTGTATGCTGGAATGTATCGTATTATCACTTAATTACTCATGAGCGTGTCACTGGTTTGGCTGTTCTTATTTTATTATTTTATCACATGCCAAATTTAATTGGTTTTGAGGCGGTTCAACTGGCTAAATGGTTCCTTTGGATGCTGGAATGTATCGTATTATCACTTAATTACTCATGAGCGTGTCACTGGTTTGGCTGTTCTTATTTTCTACGACATTGGTGAGGACTTGATCCGTGGCGAGTTTTTGCCTTAATTATATCACATGCCAAATTTAATTGGTTTTGAGGCGGTTCAACTGGCTAAATGGTTCCTTTGGATGCTGGAATGTATCGTATTATCACTTAATTACTCATGAGCGTGTCACTGGTTTGGCTGTTCTTATTTTGTTATTTTATCACATGCCAAATTTAATTGGTTTTGAAGCGGTTCAACTGGCTAAATGGTTCCTTTGTATGCTGGAATGTATCGTATTATCACTTACTTACTCATGTGCGTGGTCTAATTTTGTACAGCATTGCTTAGGACCTGACCCGTGGCGCCTCTCATCCCTCATAATATCATATGCCAAATTTAAGAGTTTTTGAGTCGAGTCAATTGGCAGAATATCGTTTGATGTTGTATATGTGGTGGGCGGGGAGGAGTTGGCAGGTTGTTAACCATTGGCTGAGTTATTGTTTAGTGATGACCTATTTATACTCAGTTTTACCCGTTCATCAACGGCAACACTGAACGGCAGCCCTCTTATTTGATTCATTGTCTCCTACTGACAGACGATTTGCTTTAGTAGACGAGAAAATCGAAGGCAGCAACTGGTCTGGAGTGGGGCGAATGAAATTTAGTTCTATAGTAAATTCCGGAGTTTTCTGCGTCACTTTCGTCACCAAATTATGAAAGTATGTATGTATATAAACTCAGGGAGAAACTGCCAGCTTACGTTTATCTTCTTCTTCTTTATATGCCTCTTCTAGCGAAGATTGGTGAACATGGCAATTTGGACCTTGAAGGCTGCTGCTCTGAAAAGGGATATCGTGCTCTTGCCACACCACTGTCTCAGGTTTGTCAACCAGGACGTTCTTCTTCTGCCGAGAGTCCTTAGTCCTTCTATTTTCCCTTAGGTTATTACATGCAGAACGCCTAATTTTCGTTCCTCATGACATGGCCGGTGTATGTTAGTTTCCTTTTCTTAACCGTCAGCAGCAACTCATCTTCTGTATCACTTCGCTTCGGTAGCTGGGACCTCAGCATTAGGGACTCGATCTCTCCAATATATGCGCAGCATTCGTTTGTATATCCTAATTTCAAATGCACTGATTCTGTTCTCCATAGCTTTGCTCATTGTTTATCCGTCCATACCATATAGAACTATTGGGAACACATAACGTTTCACCATTCTCAATGTTTATACTGTTGATAAATAAGTTTATAGCTTCCTCCTTGTTTATCAAACGGTATATATTATTTGTCTGAGATTTTGCTGGGTATATAAATAAATTGTCTTATTTTACATTTCCACCATCATCTTGCTGGTATCGTAAGTTATCATATAATAACAATTAGGTGTACAAAGTACCATTATTTATATTGGGATGCTGTAGTCAGTATCATGCCTGGCTGCCGTGTTTTTCCTATCAGTGAAGTTAAGGTCTGTTAGAAAATTTTTCCATCCATGCCGAGTCTTTCACCTTCACCTTTTGGGGTTTGGCATCCATTTGCTCAGCACTGCATACTCAGCACTGGACAATCTAAACGTAGTTGACGACGGTACACCATTGCCAAAACATGGATTTTGAATGAGCGGGGCCCGCGAACCGTTGGCCAATAGCCCAGTGTTCAATATTCACAGATTTCTGTGTAAAGAATCAAGTTATTTTTACTTGCAACTCTATTTCGAGTCGGGTCCCGCGTCACACCTAATTTTTCTGACCTGGCATTTTTGATTGACCTATGGATGAACACAGCGTATTGGAATGTTTATCGTTTTTATCGGCCGTTATTATTCGTCCTGCTGCGGGCCTATTATGCCGTTTAGTATTAACCTATTCCTGGGGTTAAAAATGTAAACAGATCAATTTTGAGTAGCATCCATTGTAAAATGATCTTTTTTACATTTTTAATCCCAGGTTAAGATTAAAATCAATCGCCATAGTATGCCCATTATTATCAATTTATTAAATTGGCCTAATGTAGGTTGAAGTGGCAACCTCGTTGTTAGCCGAAAGTAAAGAATCAAGAAAGATTTGAAACAGCGAACTATGCCTTGCTGGGGCGTCGAATAAGTGGTAGTACAATGCACCTGGAAGGCATAGAACGTGGGTTCGAATCCCGGCAAATCCAGATTTTTCTCTAATTTCGGCACACATGGTATAATGGGATTATTAATTTGAATGAGTTTCTAGATTTAGTTGAATAGTAGAATCGTCCAAACGTTTTGTCAACGTCTGCGGTCGACATCATTAGTGTAACTGCGTAGACTTCTAAGAATGTGGGAGGTTTCTAGAATAGTTACTGCTGCTGCAATATTAGAAGTCTAGGCAGTTCCACTGATGATGTCGACCGCAGATGTTTGCAAA
Source organism: Psococerastis gibbosa (assembly GCA_963971405.1). Classification (NCBI taxonomy): domain Eukaryota; kingdom Metazoa; phylum Arthropoda; class Insecta; order Psocodea; family Psocidae; genus Psococerastis; species Psococerastis gibbosa. The sequence goes on along the minus strand of OZ020486.1, from coordinate 44,081,785 downwards.
ACGTCTGGAAGTACACTTTTCTAACGACCTCGGCTTACCTTCCCCGATTCTACTGCTTCTCACGTAACCTTGGGAATATTAGTCTGAGTCTATACCATAACAACCGAAATTAGAGGATCTTGAAAAGTCCAGATTTATTCTCGATCCCGTAATACCGCTACACATTTTGTGACATTGTTATTTCTGTTGTTGCAGATGGTTACGCCACATATCAGACGCAGCTGATGCCTACAAGAACAGAAATGGGCGGGGCGGTGTCCGGCAGGAGCCAGGCTTGTCGAGTCAGGCGCCTGCCGCTGAGCCTGATACGCCTGAAGATACCATCGAGAAAACCAAAGAGTAAGTCTTCAAGCCTGATAGCACAATTGAAAGTTAGTCCGATTAAGGGTTGCCATGACACTCTCCCTATAGATTGGGTCTGATCCATCTTTCTAACCTGCGAATATGGCGATTATTTTAGCGAGATTCATCTACCTATTGAGATGGCGACCAATGTTCGACTTTCGGAAAATTTTCTTCACAACTTTTCATTTCATGACCCCCTGAGCCTAAAACCACCCTCCGTTCAGAATGTTATACAGTATATGTATATAATTATATTTAGTGGAAACAAATCTAATCACAGATACATTCATTTACTGTCTTGTAGATCACTTCAACTTAGCGACCGTTATGGAGCTCTTAGTTCCAATTATTTTCAATCATATATCCATGATAAAGGGATTCAACTTTTATTCACTTCAATGGATTGCCTTCAATCAAATGGAGTGAATGTAAGGTTGAATCAAACATTAGTAAACATAATCCGATGTCGGATGAACGCTCCTCAAAGTTCTCACACATCTTGGACTAAAATCGCCGACGTGTGTGTAAAGGATTATTATAATACGATTCATAGTGTCACTAAGTTTGCCCCCGAGTACTTGATGGATGGCAAACAATTGAGCATTATTCTTAAGGAACTCCATAAAAGCTCCAATTTAAGAGAAGATCGTCAAAGGGTATTTAAAAATTCACGAATAAGCTTTGAGGAGAAAGCGTTTTGATAAAAAGAGAAGAGAATATGACTTTAAAACAGGTGATTTGGTTTATGTTTCTAATGGCAATAAGTTAAATCGCAATAAATTAGATAAAGTGCGTATAGGACCATTTCGTGTAATAAATAGAGTTTCACAATCCATTTATGAAGTTTCTAGCGGACAAAGAGGCAATGGTACAAATTTCTTTCACTCAAGTGAACTTGTTTCTTCCTAAAAATTTTCTAAACTTGCTCAAGCGAACGCTTTTTCTCCTCTTGCACCGGGTTACTGTACCGACTCACATGGAACAACTGATGTGACCACTACAACGATCGGTAGCCACCTGACGTTTGTTGGAAAAATTCACTGACATTACTTTCCGGACAAACCCTGTATGGTCGGGAAAATAATGCAGTTTTTTTTAATTTTTTTATTACACACATTGCGTAGGTAGCGTAGAGGAAAAGCAGGGTCTGCGGAATCTCCCTACACCTGATCGGCCAGAGCCGAAAGGGATTTTTTATCTTAACCTGGGACTAAAAATTTAAACAGGATAATTAGAGGATAGAAAGTGCTGTTCAAAATGTTTTTGTTTGAATTTTTTACCCCAAGAATAAGTTAATACTAAACGGCATGATACTAGACTTTTTATGTGGTGAGTTGAACTGAAAAGTACGGGGCTTTTAACCCACCGGTCATAATTCATTATGCCTGCTTCCGAAATTGAGTTCCTATTTCCGGGTTGCAGATAATTAAAGAGCTTTGTGAAATTGGTGAGATAGTCCGTATGAATGGCCGCAGTATCTGGTTGTGATACGGCAGACTTCAGAGATAAATACTTAACTGCCTTTTCAGTTATCTTATGTGTTCTACATGACTGGAAGCGTCCTGTTGTTATGACATTGAGTAAATTACGTGACAAGGGACTTTCAGTCTTTTGACTTTTGACTTTCATCTGGTTGATAAATTAAGGCGGGGATTCCACCGACCTCGTATGTGTTTGGCAGCGTGACATTGACGGAAATTTTTGTTTTAAATACAGTCTTTAATGTCTGCTACCACGTCAATGTCACGCTGCCAAACACAAACGAGGTAGGTGGAATCCCCGCCTAACCGGGCACCAGCGTAGGCCAGTCGGTAGAGTACTAGACTATGAATTTCTAGACTTGTAAAGGACAAAAATCTCCGCTGGTTCTGGGTCCATATTGCCGTTCCACTGACAGTGGCGCATGTCCTGTTACAGTCTACGCTGGTCCCAGAACGCTTCTTCCCGAACACCTTCTCGGCAATGACGATAGGGTCGTGCTCGTATCTCTTCTCATTGTGTACCTCAAATCACCTCCCCCCCCCCCTTAAAAGCACTGATAAGTCTATGGTTGGCGCGGAAGTATTTTTTTAACTCCATTATTGGCGGATAAACGCGGCTTACAGACATTTTGCTGACCCCAACATTCTAAATAGAGCAGAAAGAGAATCATCTACCAGTCTTCAGAGCTAAGCCCTTTGATGAACAGCTTCGGTGGCAAGGTGGTAGCGTGCTTGTACTTGTGCGAGTCTCTACACACCATGCGATCTGAGACGTGTCGCAGCTCAACACGGGCGCTAACCTACAGAGCGGATTTAAGAGGTCCATCGGATGCATTGATTAAATTGTTTGTATCCGATTAACCTTAAAAAAAAAATAGTTGTCATGATGTGCTTTTCTAAATGTACTTTAAGGCTGACTTTTTTCTTGTCTTCCAGACACGACGACAGCGTTGAGCAGGGCAAGAGCGATGAGCTAGACACGACACCAACGAGTCAAGAAAGTAATGACTCCTCGTCTCCTTCGTCAGCGAATGCCTCTGCAACGCTTACTCCCGGTCAAGACGCCACGGAGCAGCAAGGTCGGAAATCAGGTAAGATAATGGAGGTCTAGTTGATAAAGGATGTATAAAGCGGTCGAGCCCGGAAGAAGTAATTAATAAATAATCATATATTTGCAAACAGACCTAAAAGTAAGCCAACGGCCATACCAAGTTTAATCCACCGGAACAGAGCCTGTTCCAAACTCCGGCAAACTTGGTAGTGTCCACAGCGTTGGCAGGGAAACATGTTGGGACATGATAACGTGCTGCGACTCTACCAGTCAGTCCGAGTGCGTGTCGAGTCCTGGTCACCTCCGAATTAATCGTGTAACTTAACAAAGTTTCCTAAGGGGTTCGGAATCCACTATAGTCAGGAGGTCCACCCCGTCAGTCAACTCCCGTTCTCCCCGAGGTGAAGGAGTCTGGCCATAAACATAATAAACAGACTCACTCCCCCCGCCAGGCTGACAGGGTTGCTTAAAGCAGAAATGCTGAAAGCAGGCGTTGGAAAAAAAAGTCCTAAAAAGTCCACTAAAATGCAAATCTTATACCGAAAATTGAGTACAATTTAAATTCCTTCGTGGTACAATTTTGTAATGATTCATCGTCTTCTTCGTTAGCGAATGCTTACCCAAGGCCAAGATCAGGGACGATAGTGTAGGCCTAGTCGATTGTAGAAACGTGGACGCTAACAAAGATAAATCAGTTTGAGGGCGAAAGGTCACGCCAAGCCTTCGAGTATCACAAATTGAATTTATAAAAGGTGACTAGTCTCCTTTAAAGAAGAAATGAAATAATATAGGGACAAATGCCTTGAAAAGGATAGGAGTAACAATAGCGTCTCATATTGCCACCCTGCGCTTTTCTCTATGCCGCATCGACTGAAAGGTAATTACGACAGAACTAATTCGATTCGCAAGAGCGAGGGTCAGGTTGGGATATTAAAAATTGATTTTATATCTTTAGCTACGTGGAGGTCTATACTTTTATATAGCCGTGTCCATTGCGCGCCACATGCTATTCTTTTATTTTGGTATTAATTACGATTTTTCGTAGTAGTGACTGTGTTTTTTGAAGGGGAATGTTCCAAATTTTTGGAAAACAACATGACGTGAGAGCTAATTAATTAAATTCTCTTTCCACAGTGGCGATATTGGGCTTCGAACACCACCTAAAATATATAAACTTTGATTATACGCAATTCATTTATTTATAGGCTATGAACTGTTGTTAATGCATGACATAAAATAATCTAAAAGGAAGAAGCAGACGACGTATTCTAAGAATAAGACTTACTTTATGGATTTTTATGAATTAACAATAGTTCAGTTAAGGCCAAACCGGAGGGTTGTGGCCTTGACCGTTGAGCGTTGAATACATAGAAATATAATAGAACTGGAGCGGCGGGAGTCATAATATGCCTTACGAGGCACCCGTTAACCATAAGCCAACTATCAGAGATAAGTCTCAACGCAAAAAATATCAAAGTCTTACACATTGCAGCATAGCAAAGCGGATACCTGGACCCGGTCAAAAACTCTGTAGTTTAGTAGTTAGCTTGTGCAGGCTATTTCCCCGCCGAATTGCGTACTTATCTTGTGCAGGCTACACTAGCAGCCATATTGATAACGGTCTCCAGCCATGGGATCGTTGAATATCAATTTTATAAACAAAGCCCCGCGTCTCGTACCTGTTCCGTATTTGACTTGTATTATTTCAAATAATTGCAGTTTTACCTATTTCTGGCCCTTTACTGTATAATTAAGCTTCTGACTAAAGTGCATTTCATTACAAAATTTGGAGGTTTTTCTTCCCTGGGGGCACGTAAAAATTATGTAAAAGGTATGTTTTTAATTGCTTCATGCACAAATTTTAGACCTAATGTAATTGTAATTATTGGTTTAGTCAATAGTGTAAGCATGTCTACGCGTATACTATACCGTTCTATCGATTTTTACTATACCACTGCGGTTTAAAACTTGTATTACGAACCCTCTGCAAAGACATTTCCAGGCCAGTCACGTGACCCACTCCGGTTTGGCCTTAAGAGGTCAGCTTCTAATGCGTCCTTCGTGTTCGTCCCTGTCGCCTTCTTCCCGTCATGCTTGCTTTGTACATTTTGTTCAACATGCGGTCTTCGACATTCTTATGATGTGTCCAGCCATCTTGGACGCTGCGCCTTTACCTTGTCATTATTATTATTTTTCATTTTGTTTTGTTTGTTGTTCTATCAGTAAGAACTATATTGTAAGTCTACTCACAGGTACAGTTTAAAAAAATATTGTTAGTGTGACGAACTAGTAAATAACCTACTACAGTAAATTGTGTGGTGATCCCAAGGCGCCTTTTTGGTTTTGTGGCACCGGTTCAGTAAAATTTGTTATGTTTTTTTGATAAATACACACATAATAATAATAATTATTATTATTATTATAGCGGACGCGTCGACATTCTTATGACGTGCCCCGGCCATCTTGAACGCTGCGCCTTTACCTTGTCATTATTATTATTATTATTTTTCATTTTGTTTTGTTTGTTGTTATAGCGGACGCGTCGACATTTTTATGACGTGTCCCGGCCATCTTGGACGCTGCGCCTTTACCTTGTCATTATTATTATTATTTTTTTTCATTTTGTTTTGTTTTTTGTTATAGCGGACGCGTCGACATTACATTTTTATGACGTGTCCCGGCCATCTTGGACGCTGCGCCTTTACCTTGTCATTATTATTATTATTATTTTTCATTTTGTTTTGTTTGTTGTTATAGCGGACGCGTCGACATTTTTATGACGTGTCCCGGCCATCTTGGACGCTGCGCCTTTTCCTTGTCATTATTATTATTATTTTTTTTTCATTTTGTTTTGTTTGTCGTTATAGCGGACGCGTCGACATTACATTTTTATGACGTGTCCTGGCCATCTTGGACGCTGCGCCTTTACCTTGCCATTATTATTATTATTATTATTATTATTTTTCATTTTGTTTTGTTTGTTATAGCAGACGCGTCGCCGTCGCAGCGACGAGTCGCTGACCCGTTGCGGCTGACCACCGTGGAGAACCCGCTAATCAGCCCATCGGAGATTGTTGTTTCACACAAATCTGTTCTCACTGCTCATCCCGTCTATACACCCCTTGGTAAGTTTCGAAGTTGACTCCAAATTTAAAAAGGGTGATGATGACCAGGTAGGCAGGTGAGCAGAATGGATCCTATTTTTACGGCTCATTAAATAAGGACTTAGTAATTTGTAAACTTAGTAATCTGTCCATACAGGCACGTACAGTATACATGTAATAAATTCAGTATGACGTTATACGATTCAATCTAGAAGAGATATATTATATTGTTACATAAATACAATTACAATACAATATACATTATAGACAATTAAAATATAAAGGAAGAAAGAGGTCTTACATACCTAGAAGAGAATTGAATAACAGTCATTTTCAACACCTCTTTAGGCATAACAACATTTTGTAAATCATAAAAATAATAATGGAATAATAGAATTAACTGAGCATAATGAATAATTATAAATAATAATAATAAAATTTTTCGACTTTCACTAGATACAATAGGCGAATTAGGGGACTACTTCAGGCCTCACGCTTGGCCTGTCGTTGTATATCAAACACCCCATTATTTAGTGCCTATTTATTCAAAAAATTCGGTCGGTTGAAACCCTCGAGCCCCCTGTTTGGGGATTGTGGTTGGTTTACAGCAATTTTCCCCCTCCGTGTTTCCATTTTCGTGCCCTGGTTGACTTCCCATCTCATATCTTCCTTCCGGTGATCAATTTGGAAGAATTGTTATAATAGTAATGCTAAATTTATCTATTTCAGAGCAACTGCGGCTTCAAGACTCAGCGATTCGACGAGCATTGATAGAAAAACAACAGTTAGTTGCTGACATTCTCCACGTACCTCGTGAAGACTTCTTTACTATTGCTGAGTTAGCGGGAGAGCCTGGCGGGGAGAAAGAGGCTGCTGAGTTAGTTCTTGCTGCCATATGCCAAGGTAAGCAGTTAAGTACATTACTGTAATGGGTACCTTACCTGTTTGGTGCAAAAACACGACTGCCGGTCAAGTTGCTGACTAGAAAATTATGGATTATGTTATAAAGACAATGTTCTTTCTTTCTTTCTTCGAGCCATTTATCAGCATTTTTAATCATCTTGCAGCAAATCAACTCACGGGTGCCCTGAACGAAGCTCTTCGCGTTACTGAAGAAGACACAGTCTCAGCCACGTCAGAGGTGACACCAGGTTGCTCGCCCCGCGGTCGGCGCCGTGTCCGGCTGCCGGGTCTGCCGGCGCCCCGTGTCCAGGGCATCGCGACGGCTCTCAACTCACAGCTGACGCAGCTGCTTGAGATTGTGAGGGACCGCGAGGAAGAGCGAGAGCGCCTGCGCAAAGAGTTGCAGAGGTCACGTGAGCAGATCCATGCGCTGCACGAAGCACAACGGAAACAGGCGACAGCTTGTAGGTCGTGCGGGAAAGGCGATGAAGCTCTTGATTCTGGTACGTTATTGTTTATTGTGCCTGTTTTGGAATTTTTTTTAAATAATATTTTTGTTTTTGATTTTTTTTAGAGGTTTTATTGATTTTATGTGTTAATTTTCTACTAGAAATTATTGCCTGTGAAGCAATCGCTTTAAATGCCAAATGATGGAAATTTAATTATGAATGGCCATTTCTTTTCTTACGTTTTTTCGGGTATTCCTTGTCAGATTCACTGTAACCCAGGAAGCTCAAATTAATTTCATTGGCAGCCATAGCCATGAATTGACAAAAAAAAAGAATAACAACAACAAAACAGAAAATGCCAATGAAGATTTATTGAAAATTGGGCCTGCTAAGCCCATTAGTCAGACCGGGCTACATGTCGCTATTGGTCTCCGTCAGGTTCTTGACCACCCAAAGCAGGCGTCTCCATGGGATTAGGCCTAAAGCATTCAGGTTCTGTTACATCTGTCTTACGCTTGGGGAGGTTTTATCTGCATATTGAGGCGGGGACCAATGGCGGCCGATCGGACACTTTAAAAGTTAATATTGGCCGCAGAGGTACATCATAAGACATGACGGAAAGCCTAAATTTTTATCTAAGATAATGGTAATTTACACTTAGGATAAATCAACGATTTCATGATGTTGGTCGGTCAAAGTGAAAATAATTTGAAACTTGCGCAAAATTTCACAATCGTCTACATAGCGTTTTTAAAGGGGGAAAAGCGGGGTCGGCGCTTGTGCGAAATGCGTACTTTAATGTACTTTAATACTGCAACATGTTACCATATTTTATAAGGGCAGGAGAACCCACCGCCCCGCGATGCGGAGTCGGTGATTTCATGACATCTCCCTACACCTAATCAACCACAGTCGAAAGGAATTTTTTTAATGACAATTTGTATCAGAAATGTGACTATAGTACTAAATATTTAATAATAGGGTACTCAGCTAGCCATCTTTGTTGCCATAACACCCGCAGCTTTTACCAGCCCTACCGATTAACTCGAGGGTTTTTGTGTGATTTGAGTGTGTTGTTTGATTTGTCAGGATGTATCGAAGAAGGCTCTCCGCCGCCACCAAGTGTCGATCCGAGTGCGGGGGGCGACGAAAACGAAGTCGATAACCGTGTTGTAGACGCTGACGATCAAGGAGATGGTGCTGGCAACTTCGGTGAAGAGACACTTGATGGTTCTGGTGAAGCATCGAGTGAACCGCAAACGGACACAGGCCCTGAGGTATGTTATGGTCATAGATGTATAGGTTATAGGGAATATGGAGGGCGACGAAAACGAAGTCGATAACCGCATTATAGACGCCGATGTTGATGGAGTTGATTGATTGGAAGGTTGATTGGCAAGTTCTAATGGCGCTTTAAGTTCCAATCTTGAATGAGAATGGGAATGCGAGCCCTTTCGCTTCACTTGCTAGCATAAATATTAATGTATTTGCTCCAACCCAGCCCATTGCTACTAATCTATGTAGTGTCACTGAAACTGCAAACGAAACATTTGTAGTGGTCTTCCTAGGTCGACTCCGAGGGGTTTCGGTACCGGTTATGGTCACAATAGTTTCGGACAAACACACGAACGTTCCACTCACGCTGCGAAATTTATCATGGAAACACATGAGCTGGTTGGTGCGAAGAAAAGTTAATTTCTGAACGCACTTCCGAAAGTTTTGTGACATTGACGCGTGTTCGGGGCGTGCCTAGGGGGAACTCCGTGCAGTGTCAGTGCCAGCTGGCGAAATCATCGTGAAAACGACAAGAAATCTTCTACTAGCTCTATGTCAGGACATGCAGAGTAATGGAACGGACTCCAACTTTCACCCGAAAGGTTGTTGGTTCGAGTCCCACACTTGCAATATTTTCTGGCTATGCTTCGGAGGGCATGTAAAGCAGGCGGTCCCGGGCTTTCCTACTTGAGTGTAAAAGAGGGCTTATAGCCCTAACTCCGCTAGGTTGGCTTAGTAATAGAACAAAAAAAAGTCAATATTTATTTTTTTATCAACGCGCGGGCCGCGCGCGAGCCAAGTTCCTACACACCCCCGACATCATATCAAACCATATAAACCCACCATCAACTGTTTCAAGCAACCTCAATTTTGAGCGCTGCCAAGAGTAGTCTTTCTCTGATTTATTTATGTCTACAATGGAAAAGACGTTAGCAAATCGCGACTGGCAAAATCGTCCGTGGCATTAACGTTGTTAATTCAACGTTATTTCAAGAACGACGCATTTCTCCGGATTCATCTGTTCCAACTTCCATCACAATAGTCAGTGACTATTTTTTATTTGTTGCAGGTGTTCGTTGACGCTGTCGCCGGGGACCGAATAGAAGAAGAAGTTGTCCACGATGTGGTGCCCGAAGGAGAGGAGGAGCCTGCTGCTGCCCCCGCGGAAGAGAAGGAGATCAGCCCTGCACGAGACGAAGGAGCTTGAGGTTAATCGCTATGTCCTCCACTAGGATAATATTGGACTTGAGCTTGAGGTTCTCTTATAACCAATAACTATAATGTTTTAGAATTGGATAGCTCAGCTAAGGGGTATTACGTTCTCCTTAAATAACAATTACAAATTGTAAAAGGAACTTGAAGTTGTCCTTAACTGACAAAATTGCCTCCAATTGGACGCCGGGCTAAGGAGCAATTAATAATTTGCCACGTCCTCCAATTAGATGGCTCAGCTAAGGAGAATTTTTTTCTCCTTAACTAAGAATTAACTAGTATCTCGTAAGTGGAAGAGGAACATGAGGGTCTCCTTAACTGCCAAATTCGCTTACAATTGGCCATCCTGACAAAGGTGCTTTGGGTTGGAAGTTGTTAATTAAAAATTTGTCGTGTTCACCAATTGGATGGCTCAGCTAAGGAGCATTATGTTCTTGGAATTAAAAATTAACTAGTATGTCCTGATGGTAAGAGGAACTTGAAAGTTCTTCATGGCTTGACTTGACTTCATAAATTATTAATAATTGTGAAGGCTTGTCTATATCGTTTATCTTCAAGTTCTTCTTACGGCGAAACTTTCCAAATTTTTGGAAAAAGTAATATGGCTGAATTTTTTCATTATGTGCCCTGCAGAACAAGGGTCGTCATGAACAGTTTAAAAAATCTTTGTTATCACAAAAAATGCGTAGTTGTTCCTTTAATTAAACAATTCCTTAACGACAAGTTTGGGTAAGGCCACCAGTATATACCTTCCCATTAGAAAACAAATTAAAGGTGCTTAAGCGTTCCTTTACGCTAGAAGAACTCCACGTATTTAAAGCCTTTAAAAGGATGTTTCTCCAAAGAACCAACAGTTTTTTAACTTTTAGAAAAATAATAGTCAAGTTGATGCAAATTAATTCGCAATTATCGTGGAACAAGTAGAAAAAAATTAATCTCTGCCATTTTATTTTTTTAAATTTGGATCTCTTCGCATTAACCGCCATATCTTCCAACCTGCTCGATCACGTAGGTACAGATGGTGTTGAGCGCCATTTTATTTTTTACTATCGGCACAATCCTCTTTAGCAAGTGCAAGTGTGTGTTTTGTCTATTAAATTTTTCTCGTTGTGGGTAGTCAAGATACTTTCATTGTGAGTTTAAACGGGTTTAGGAAAATGGAAAGGGGGTGTGGGGTCTGAATTATATCTTTGACAAAGGCGTGTTCGAAGTATGACCTGTAAGTAGTCCGAACATCTATTAGATCTGGCAAATTATGCATTAAAACAACTCAATTAATTTCGTCGTAAATTTTCCCATTTTGGGTGGCTTATATACACCGCTGAATCTTACTCGGCAAAGATCTTGACGAATTTCCACTATCACTTTAAAGACCATCACGAATTTCAATTGATCTTTTCTTTATACAGCTACAAGTTTCTTACTAGGCAACTGTTATTAAATTGAGCGTTCTTCAACGATCAATCTGTCACGTTAAGGTGTAAATAAAGATTGTAACTTGTATAGGCTCTTGAGATGTATGAATTATTTGGGCTCTACGCTGTAAATTAAAATATTGGAACAGGTTAATTTAAGGCAGATGTTTCTAAATCGTTTGTAATCAAAGGAGGCCTGAGAATTGCTGACGAAATTAGTTAATTCCTGTTGCCACAGCCACAAAGATATGAAAATGAAGAAAACAAATTTAATTTATATTTTCGCCTGGAATATTATTACTCTAGACAAACTATACCGACTTCATAGAATAGTCGTAAGTCAGTCGGGTAAATAGTCTGCTTTGAATTTTGCATGCGACCATTTTCATATCACTGTGGAACGAGGAATTATTTATTTTGCCAAAAGTGGTGCATTGTTTGTTTCCCAATATTTGGAAACATCTACCTTAAGGAGCGACCAAGCAAAAGCTAACAAATGCTTGAGATTAAATTTTTCTTCAGTAAAGAACAAAAAACCTTTTTCCGTTTCTATGTCCCGGGGCCCACAATACCGATCAAACAATACCTGAGATTTTATTTATCTTAACAGCACCCAATTTGTAGATTCTTCAATTAGTTGCAGTCCTTAAATAGTTTTGTAAATAATGTTAACTGTTGTATAAATCTTGAAAACAATGTTATAGCCTTTTATATTTAAATATGTCCTAGTTTAACAAATGCACTTGCTAAACTGCATAAATATAACCTACATAAACGCGACGCTCTCCTTCATTTTGACGTAATTGGCTCCGTTTGTATAAAATCTGGCTAAAACGTCTATAATACGGCAACTAATCAATTCCAAGTTGTGGCCGTCAGTCGAAACTGGAAATAGTTGCCACCTTCTGGCGGAAATACGGTTTAAAGGACTTACTTCCAATATGCACCCGTTGTACCATCGAATGTTAACAAATGCTTACTTCGGCCACAATGTATTAGATGTTAAACAGGGCCGGTTCCAGGCTTTCCATGGAGGTGTAATAATTCAATATACCGTACTGTACCATGTAAAAATGTATTGCACATCGTTTAAGAACGTATCGTACCCCCACTGTCGGTTTCTTTGTCCAATATCAAATTTCACAGTAAATATTGATCATTGAGCCATCTATGAGATGTTCCTCTTCTGTAATATGCAGCATGTGGCCGCCACTATCTCACTAAGGCGTGGGATACTCATTTAAAATATTAAAAAATTGTTAGTTTGGTTTCCAAAATAAAATCAATAAATATATATTTCTGTTAAATTAAACAAACAAGTAATTGACAAAAAAGTATAAAGTAAAATCGTCTCCGATTTGCCCTTAAATGTAGTTTCACTGTGTTATCGATCAATGGCCTACCTCCATTAACGGCGGATGCTCCGGGCATTTTTCCAATTAGCCATTAAATAATTTAAGTGTTTAATTCAATATTTAATTGATTTTATATGCATATTATAACCTTTCCAAGATTTTCTGCCACTATTTCGTAGTCGTCGTTGCTGTTTCTATCTAAATTGGAACCTTGAACCGACCCCGATTGTAAGTTATTGTCTAAACCGCTGTTATACAAGTAGTGTACCGATCTCGCCATACTACAGTACTAGTATTACGTATATTTTTGTTATTACATTTGAAAAAAAAAATGTAAAAATGTGTACCATATTTCACAAAAAATTTGTACGGCTTATTTGCGACGAGCTATTGAAAGATTTATCTGATCCAGCGTAACTGCCTCGATTATATTACAACAATCAATGGGTCGCTGAATGCTTGCATAGTTGGGAGTCTTCTTATGTTTACTTTCGTTGGCTCTGCCTTCAATTGAACGTTCCAACCCTCATTTTCATAAATGTTCAGGAGTGATTCAAATGTCACACCTACAATAAGTCGCAGAGTGGATTGAGCTGCCATCTGGCGGTATATTCAAAAACAAAAAATACCGGCTGGTTTGGAAATCCCTAAATAGATAATTTGTCTATATTTAACTCAGTTTTGAAGACAAATGGGGGTTATAACGTTATTCGAGGAAACTATGCAATTAGTGACACACGTTAAGAATAATTCTAACTTGGAAGCTTTTATATTAAATTAAATTTTTGCCATTTCGCATTCTGTGGCGTCTTTTCTATAAGAAGAAATAATCACAAATGTAAACAAGTGTGTGTTTTGCACATGGTTCTGGCGTTTGGGGTTGAGGCCTAACGCCGCTTTACCACTGCTTTATTTGGGACGTCACGTTACAAATCTATCTAAAAAAAAATACGCGGTGGCACATCCCAATATATATATTTTGGGATGTTGTTGTAAGCAACAGACCTGGCAGCCGATTTTTTTTTATCCGACCGGTGAAGGTAAATTACGCATTAGAGTTGGGTAAAATCAAGAGCGGCGTAAATTTTTTTCTTTTTATGTCGAGTTTCGAAGCCCGACCTTCCGTTTCATAGTCCAGTTTTCTACCAATTGGACTACAACAATGACAACAGTAAGAAAGTTTTGTTTTTATAGTCTTTGCGAATAAGTCTTACTTTAAGCAATGTGCCCATCGTTGAAGAAATACTCCGGTTGTAAGAATTGTGGATTTAGGATGGCTGACACAGGCATTGATTTAACTAAAAAATTCCTTATAGGGAAGTTCGAACTTTCTTTTCCTATGAAATTCTCCATTTGAAAGCAACTTATTGGTGCTTTTAAGCATTCCTTTAAAGTAACGCCTGTGTATGCCGACCTTATAGAAGCCTTAAGGCCCAGTCCCATCGTCGCTTGAAGAGTATTACTAATGAATACTGGACGGCACCGCCATGAACCAATGCACGGCAGTGTCGTGCAGCATTCGTTACGGAAACTTTTCAAGCTATGATAGGAACCTACCTTATGGAGTGGTGGTTCCATGCCCGACATCCCCAGTATTGACACTCCTGAAATAAGGACACTAGTGTCCTTATAGCAGGAGTCGACTGTGCTAGGCGTATCCTAGCTGTAATTATGATAAACCCGATGTAATATTCAGTATTTATTTACCATCAATCGTAGGTAATGATTGTTATTGTAACTCATTATTTCTAATGTTGAGTTCAGGGGACAAGGAGTCAATTCAATCAATGTATTAAAAAAGTGGTGAAAGCATTTACTCTAGGGTTCATAACCTGAGGCGATTAAGGGGGGTTCCCATCCTCGATTGAAAGGCTCGGGGAGGAATACTAAACGGCTTAGTCATGCTTTTGTAGATTGCGTTAGTAGTGAGGTACTTCGCCAAAATCGTGACTTTGGGAGCCTAGATATCAAACCAGGAAGTGAGAGTGCTCTGAGACTGCATTCCCTGTAGTTTTCAAGCGGTGGTGGGACCGGACTTTAGTGAATATAGAGGAGAAAATGGCTTTATTCACAAGCGGCTAGATGCGCTGTGAAGGAATTCGCATGGCTCAACGAGGCAAGGGCCTTAAGAAAAGTAGGGTCGATTCGGTATGAATTAAAGCGGCCAGAAAAGACACGACCGGGTTTGTTGAATGAAAAAAAGGGCAGAACGCTTGAAGTCCACAATGCTCTGTTACTATTAAAGTCGAAAACACTGTTATGCATTTGCCCTTTTGCAACCTTTTGCCAACATGTGAATCAGGGGCCTCATTTCTATATAATCCAGGGGGGGGGGCAAGATTATTAAAATTTCGGTACATTTTTAAACAAGGTAACGATGTCCTCGTTAGTCAGAGTCAATGTCGTACTTTATCCTAGGTTGGGGCAATTGACCCCCCTCCCCTAGGGCCACAAATGGCGCCCCTGGTGGGGAAATTATAAAGTTTATGAGTTTGGACCAGCGCCTACCTCCTGTGGAGCAATATGTACTGTGAGCCAGCTGCAAGTTATAATTAGCATGGTATTGAATAGTCTTATGGGTCTATTGGGTATTCTGTTCTGTCCAAGATTTCTTTTCAATTTCTGGTATCTGCCGCGTCTTCTTCGAAGCACGTCTTATACGCTTCCAAACAACAACAATAATCCTGTCCTAGCTGCAAGGCATACTCTGAGTGGTATTTTATGCTATCATATAAAAACAATCAGAGACTTATTTAAATTTGTAGAAAGCCCATACAGGTAGGGACGTTAGGGAGAAAAATATTCAAATTAAACACTAAATTGACTTTTGGTTAATGAGGCATCTATCTTCCTTAGGACATTATATTAGAAACAGGTTATCAAGAAAAAACTGAAACCTGTGGGACCCGAACCCACGATTTACGCCTTACCGGAGCATTCGAGTCCCACCGGAATCAGTTTTTTTCTTGATACTGAAACGCCTCTTCAGTCAAAAAACAATTAAAGCCCGATCCGACAACTGATACTTATCGTTTAAGAGACTCTTGTTATTATTTTTGTTGTTATTATTGAGTCGGCCGACGTAGTTAAGTGAGCCGATTCAATAAAAGTTTCACTTAAATAATAAATACCATCGGGATCGGGCCTTAGTGTTAAATTTTATGATCAAATAAATCTTTGTCTTTATACAGATACCAGACATTTAAAAAAAAACGAACATAATTCTTACCAACAGTTTCAGTGTGTTAAATGTAATATGAAAACCTGACGTATCTAACCAACTCAACCATAATTATCAGACACCATCGGAGTGAGCATATCGTATCATTCGTCAGTGTCTATTAAAAAATAAACAACAGAAAAACCTACGATGTTTGGGCATTATTAAAATGTTGTAAATTTCTCATGCAGTGGGAATTTTTATTTTGTAAAATAATATCATATAGGATGTTGATAATTCACCATGCTGTATAAAATCACAGTGCCAATCTACTTATTTTTCAACTGATCATTAAATAAGTTGATGGATCAATGAGCCAGTGAAATAAAAAACGAAATAATACTAACCAGCTAAGCATTTTCCGCGACCATTCTGATGTTACTTGATGAGCTAAGCTACTGTCAACGCAAATTAAAGAAAGTTTCACTCTTAGTTGGGATTTGAGGGTTTAAATATATTTTTGCTATTATTCAGCACTGAAAACCCAAGTCCCAATTCAGAGTGAAACTTTAACTTGCGTTGACAGTACAATAAGGCAAAAAACTTGAAAATCTAACAAAATAAAAATTCCAACTCAATGCTTCGGCATATTGTAGGTAATCGTATGCATATTTATGAGCCGTTTTGTAATTTTAGTTTATACCAAGCATCACTGTTTCTCAATAAATTTTATGCCCGATGGGCCCTGTCACACGCTCCAATATTATAATAAGTAATTAATTTATTTATTCAACCTATTTATTATTAATTGGAGCGAAAGTAACTTGGGGGACTTGGTGACTTGCAATTTGAACTTTTGGATTTGCCAGATAACAACATTCACTTAATAATAATAATTTATGTATTTTTTTTATATCTAGTGGAATGAGGATTAATTATTTTCGCACGTAAAAAAGGTCGTCAGCTGTTCACGAAATATTTTGAAATTTAAGCGATAACCACATTTATTATGCAGGCTAGGTAAAATTACTGGCGTTAGTTTCTAGCAATGGTTATTTATAGAAAGATTAACTAACGTTTAATTACGTAAGTTACCTGAGTAATTGGCTGTCGATCCATGGTCAAAGCAGCATGTTTCCTCCTTTATACTGCAGCTCCATTTTTAATATTAGGTAATTAGGCCTCGAATTGTTTCACGTATTATTGGAGTGTTAGTGGTTTCAGCCAAGTATAGGCTACAAAAAAAATATTTTATAAAAATACCTTTAATACTGTTTTTTAGAGAGGTTGAAAGATGATGGGTACCTCTTTGGTTTTGTTTGGAGTATATTTTTGTGATGGCTCAATTTCATCTTGTAACATAATGGCCTTGTTCCTGCTAAACGAGTCGAAATTGGTTAGAGTTGAAAAAGGGAGATGTGGCTCAAATAAACAAATAAATTCTCTGCTGAGGCCAAAACATTTAACATACGGTGACCGTGAAAATCTACGTAAATATAAACCTGCTACCGAAAGGCGAGTCGGGTGTTGAAAAGGATTATTGCATTTATTATTGTATTTATTCACAGGGGAGGAATAACTGTTTCGGTCTTTGTTTACTTACTATACGCTGTACATTGGACAATGTTTTTTCTTTTTAACGTAATGAATATTTTTTTCAAAATTACACCATATAATACGCTTGTTTGATTCAAACTATATACAGGAGCAAGTTCATTTTGTGACCATTTAACATTTTCCAGTGACTTATTGTTTATTAAACTGTACGTTAATATTTAAAAAACTTACGAGGTCTTCATAGTGCAGCTCTTGTTTACAGTCTAATTCTAACTGGCTTGACTTACTTTTAGTTTTTAATTTTATTAAATAAGACAAAAACACTTTTTCACATTCCTTATCGTGATTTGTGAACGTTTCAACACAAAGTACGGTATCTAACCAAAGTTTTTTTTATCTGGCTATATAGTTGTTCGCAATATGAGTATTTTAATGCCTTGTCTATGTATCTTTAACTGCTAACACAGCGCTTTCAAATCAGTGATTGATTCGATTACTCTCGCTGCTTGATCGATTCGATTGTTTTCGTTGCTCTTGGTTTTATTGCATGCTTTTATCGGCGTGGCTAGAATTTTTTTATTACTTTTCTCTTTTTTTAATAAGAAAAGAGGCGTCTTCGATACCTAAAGCATGCCAGGAGTTTCGAAGCATATTTAACCCATACTTCTTCAGTTTACTTAAGCCGTACGTATATGCAAACTCACCTATAATGTCTAATTATGTTATGTACATTTTAATGTAAAATATAGGCGATTATGGTAGATAATAAATTTATTATTTTCAAACTTATAATGTGTTGTTTTTTGTGGAGCTCTGCCTTGCTCGGCTGCAGGCCTACCATGGCGTTTAAATAATAACTTATCCGGGAATAAGATTAACTTATTCTAAATAAATCCCAATGGATTTAACTTTACACGTGGGAGTTGAAGTAGGTTAATTATTATAACAGATTAATTTCTCAATAGAGATTATTTTTTTCTTGTTTACAACGTGCTTATAGTGGTACCATCATGGCAAAAACAAAATGAATTTCTTTTGTTGGGAGAGGGCAATTTAAACTCTGGTATTAAGAGTGTACAGCCCGTAGGAAAGTGGCAGCCCGAAATTTAATTATTTTTATTTTTTATTTAATTAGCCAAGCATGTTATTAAAGATTTGGCTCATCAAAGTTGTAGACGACTACTTCATGCATCATATAAGATATTTTAAATTTTCGAAATTGTAGTTTTTTCATAAACATGCAAATATTTTATAAACAATAACTTTTCACGTATTATCGATTTTATAAAAAAACTACAATTTCGAAAACTAAAAATACCTTATGATATGATGCAATAAGTAGTCTTCTACAACTTTGATGAGCCAAATCTTTAATAACATGCTTAGTTAATTTAATAAAAAATCAAAAGTATTAAATATCGTGCTGCCACTTTCCTATGGGCCGTACACTCTTAAAATGGTTTACATAACTCCCGGGGTATGTTATTATTTAAACGCCCAACTGGTGGCTTGGATTGGGCCAAATTAGACTATAGACTATAAGATCCACTTAGATGGTCTTGCATGGTAGGATACTACTGTCAAGTCTCACTGATTTTTGTGATATACTAACGGCCTACAATTGCATAGTAGGTACGCATAAAATCTGCCAGCAATAAACCCAAAGGCAAAAGTTTAAGTGGGACTGGCCCGCGGCTCTTTTTGTTGTGGCCCTCGGACTATCTGACAAAAAATTAAAAATTCTAGGAATAGCCTGCTGCGAGGAGACCGAATATTGGAGAAATTGTTGATGACGAAAATATTAAACCGTTTCACGGTTCTAATTAAATGAAAAAATTTATACCTTATCAATTTTCATGCTTTTTCATGTTTTACACCTGTAGCCCGCGGTAAAGTGCCTGGCCCACGGAGTGGCTCTCGAGGAAAAACGTTTGGGGACTGCTGGTCTGGAGCCTATATTGTGTACATTGTAGTATTTTATGATATATATAACACTGACATTAAATTAACTTTGGTTTAAGAGGTAACCTCCTCGTTATAACCGAAATTAGGGGATATGAAAAAACCGGGCTTGGCGGGATTCGAACCCACGATCTACATCTAATCGGGGCGTCGTCTTAACCGCTGGACCACAAGCCCACAAGGTTTTTCCATATCCTCTTATTTCGCCTATTGTGTATTTAATCTGTATTTTTGTTGCAATATACTAAATATTTGGATAGCCAGTTTTCGAGGACTGGGGGTCGTTGAGATTCACATAGATCTTTCAAAGCAACAATGCCATGGGTAGTACGGTAGTATTCTCCATTGTGTTAAAATAACTTATTGTAAATATTTAAATATAGTAAATCACCGATTGGACATCGCAATGAAAAGACATGGTCAATATCTCGATGTCTCATTTAGCATTCTCACTTCCATACGTCTTGTATGACAATAAGTAAGAAGTTGTGAAATTGTTTAAATAGCGTTCATACCAAGCTGAATCCACCAGCAAACTTGGTAGTGTGCGCAGCGTCGGCAGGGGAACATGGGTGGAACATGACATAGTGGTAGCTTGTTCGTACTTGTGCAAGTCTCTACACATCATATTGTGATCGGTGACCTGTCGTAACTCAACACAGGTATTACCTACAGAGGAGACTGAAGATGTTATGCGGATACATTCATTGAATTGTTTGTACATGCGAATAATTACAAAAACAACACACATTGAACGCGCTGAGACTGGCAGTCAGTTCAAGTGCGTGTCGAGCCCTACTCACCTCCGAATTAATCGTGTGACTACTATGTTCCCCAAGTTGTTTCGAACCCACCATAATCAGGAGGTCCACCCTGTCAGTCAACTCTCCTTCTCCCTGAGATGAAGGAGTCTGCCCTAAGGGCCGCCTAAGCAACTTAAGAAAGTCAAGACATGTAGAGTAGTGGAACGGACTCCAACTTTCACCCGAAAGGTTGTTGGTTCGAGTCCCACACTTGCTATATATTTTCTGGCTATGCTTCGGTGGGCATGTAAAGCAGGCGGTCGCGGGTTTTCCTAGTTGAGTGTAAGAGAGGGCTTACAGCCCTAACTCCACTAGGTTGGCTTAGTAATAGAACAAAAAAGCCGATATTTATTTATTTATTTATTTAAGGTATTATTGTGATAGAGTGACTGGGCAACTAATTTACGTACTTCGGGTACGGGAATATTAGTCAACAGATTTTTGACATCGAAAGAGACGAGTTTGGCATTGCTGGATAAGGAAAGGTGCTTAAGGCGGGAAACCACCTCGAATGAGTTTTTGACGCTGTGGCGGGGTGTGAAGTTTGATAGCTCGCGAATGTGTTTGTTGAGAAAACTAGCTACTTTGCTGGCTGGGGCACTGTTATACGAAACTACTGGGCGGATAGGCTGATTGGGTTTATGAAGTTTAACCAGACCAAAAAATGAAGGAGCTACGGGGTTCATGTTGGTAAATTTATAGGCTATATCTTGAGGTATCGTATTAGAGCTTTGTTTAATGGCTTTTTTGGTTGCTTTTTGGAATTTGTTTGTGGGGTCTACTTTAAGTTTTACGAATGTGGATTCATCAAAAATGAGGTCTAAGACTTTAGAAACAAAATCATGGGTAGGTAAAATGATAATAGAATTTCCTTTATCCGCCTTGGTGACAGTGGCGGCGCTAGAAATTTTAAGGTGGGGGGCCATGGAGGGGCATGACTTCTATCTGGGGGGGGGGGGGGGCAATGAAAAACAAACAAAATATTTTTCATTTAGAGTAGGTATACCGTCCAATAATTCTGCAATTTAACAAGATGTAAAATATCTCAAAACTGGGGGGGCCCCGGAGGGGCCGGAGAAACTTTTGGCGGGGTCAGGCCCCTTCGGGCACCCCCGTAGCGCCGCCACTGCTTGGTGAGTGTAAGGTTATCTTGGGCTAGTTTATTTTTTATAGATTTAGCGTTATCGTTTTTGCCTATCTGCTGCTATGTGTTTTTCATTATTGTGGTTTTTTAGGCTAAATTCAGTGTCTGACATTAAGTTGGTTAACGTGTTTTTGTTTAGACCTATATCGGGGCAATACTTGAGGCCCTTGTTGAGAAGTTGCATTTCTTTTGTGTTGAAAATCGCGTTGGATAAGTTGACGGTACGAGGATAGAATTTATGTGTTGTGATGGGTAGTGTAGTGAGTGTCTGCGCTGAAGGCGTGAGGCCTTGACCTACCCCAGTCTGCATCAATCGATGAAGGGGGTTAGACCGGGAACTCGCGCATCTGATGTTTCGTGTCGCGATGTGATGTGTGATGTATTCCGTTGGATTTGTTATTTTGGTTTTGACTCAGTTCTTTTATTTTTTTATTTAGTGTTGTGCGTTTTTTGTATGTGATGTCACTAATTTTTGTGTCAAAAACTCATTCGAGGTGGTTTCCCGCCTTAAGCACCTTTCCTTATCCAGCAATGCCAAACTCGTCTCTTTCGATGACAAAAATCTGTTTACTAATATTCCCGTATCCGAAGTACGTAAATTAGTTGCCCAGTCACTCTATCACAATAATACCTCGAACAGCCTTATTTCTGAGACCCTCCTTCTGTGAGACACATGCACTCATCAAAACTATTTCCGTTTCGAATCCGACTACTACCAACAAAAAATAGGCCTACCTATGGGTTCTTCCCTTTCTCCCCTTCTTGCTGAAATTTTTATGGATAACTTCGAACACAAACTTCTATTCCAAAAAAATCCCCTAGTTAAATGTATATATCTTTCTGGACAAGGCATGTGGATGATATCTTCTGCATTTGGACAGGAAGTAACAGACAACTAGACAATTTCTTAAGTTTTATCAACACAATTCACCCAAAAATCCAATTTACCATAGAAGTAGAATAAGAAAACAACTCCCTGAACTTCTTAGACCTCACCATCACCAAAAATAATAGTACCCTAGACTTCAAGATATTTCGTAAAGAAACCCATAGCGATAATATAATCCCTGTTGATTCATCTCACCCATTCCAGCACAAACACGCAGCATATTCCATAGTATGATTTTTCGACTCCTTAATATCCCTATGAATGAAACCAACTATAATAATGAATTAAATACAATAAAACAAATTGCCCAAAATAACAATTTCAATCTCAATCTAATAGACAGAATCCTACGACATCACAAAATCAAACAACCTCAAACTAATTTACCCCCCAGAGAGCTTAAACCCGGAAACCAATAAATCATATTTCAGGATACAATACATAGAAAAAATCACAGAAAAAATAAGTAACAGACAAAACACCAGCCCCGTACAACCGCAACAATTTAGCCAATAAACTCATGAACTGCAAAACCAAACCAGAAAAGGAAAAAGGCAATGGAGTTTATCGTCTAAATTGTAACGATTGTAACGCAATTTACATAGGCCAAACAGGCAGAAGCTTTAAAACTAGGGTCAGAGAACATATAACAGGTATAGGAGACACCAACACCAACAGCACATTCGCGAAACACATTAACTCGGAAAATCACACATTCGATCCTCACAATTGGACAGCCCTACACAAAATAAAGAAAAGTTACACTTTCAATTTTTTTGAAAATGTTGAAATCAAAAGAGCTTTACACAATAGGGAAAAATTAACAAACGACATAACATTCACACAATCATCTCCTCTAATAGATCTAGCTAGTAGGTTAGGTATAGGCAACCAGCCACTCATATAGCCTATGCTCATAGATTTTTTGTTTGAGAATTTTGTCAAAAACCTTACTTATCGCACACATAATACTAATCGGACGATAACTGGTAATCTCATCCTTTGACATACCTGTTTTGTGTATTGGAATCACTTTAGAAACTTTCCATACTTCAGGATATTTGCATCTTAACAGGCACATATTGAAAATATATGTCATAGGTGATACAAGTACAGTCGCACATACTTTTATTATAAAAGAGGGGATATGATCAAATCCAGTTGAGTTACTTTTCTTAATATTTTTTAACGTTGATAATACCTCATTCTCAGTCACCTGAGTTATATTTAATGTATCTAAATGGAGTTCTTGCGCAGGTAAAACAAAGATGGCGGGCTGTCGGAAAGGGAGGGGGTACCCCTGATTCTCGGACATCACCCCCTCATTTTAACATGGAGTGTATAGGCTTTCCAATGAAATTTATTTTATTTTAAGAAATTTTCGCTTTTAAATGGCAAATTAGTGCTATTTATATGTTCCTTCAATACTTGCGCGGGTACTGACAAAAAATTACGGCAAAGTAGCTGCAAATAATTGTCGAAAAATATTATTTACTTGTGTATCTAATTTTATTTCATTGTTTGTGATACTTCCGCGAGGGCAGAACAGATTTTTAAATGGGTATATGAGCCTAAGCTTGCTTATACATATTATAATTAATGTATTAGTAATGATTTATTACCATAACCATACAACTTTACTGCATAACTACCATGAAATATAGCCTAGTCGGCTGGGCTGTCGACACGCTAGCCTATCATGTTGTTTGTAAATATTAGTAGCGTAAAAAGGGTTATTGTCTCTCCATAATACTATCACTAGAATTCAATTTAGTATCTGAGCACCAAAGCAGTTAATTTTCATAGGGTCACAGGCCGTTTGCTTTTGTTTTCGGGGGGGGGGGGGGAGTGTCCAAACGTTTTTTAACGCAATTTATTATTGAGTTAATGGTCATCGAGCAATACAGGTTTACATAAAAAATTATTACGGGGGGGGGGGGGACCCCATGAACCACCCACCTGGGCACGGCCGTGGCTACTGGAAAGTAACGACGATATATATTAATATACATTATTGATCCAAATCAAGGCCGTAGCCAGGATTTTTCGGGGGGGGGGGGTCCAAATTTTTTTTAACGTAATTTATTATTGAATTAATGGTCATCAAGCAATACAGGTTTACATGGTTTACATAAGAAAAATTATTACGGGGGGGGGGGGGGTCGGGACCCCATGGACCACCCACCTGGGCACGGCCATGGCCACTGGAAAGTAACGACGATATATATTAATATACATTATTGATCCCAATCAAGGCCGTAGCCGGGATTTTTCGGGGGGGGGGGGGGGTTCAGAAATTTAATTGGATACTACATAGTAGTTTATATTTTTCCTCTCAAAATCCGATTCTATTTAGTATCAAGCCATTTCATCACGGGGGGGGGGGGGGGAAGGAGGTTGAACTCGCCCTTGGCTACGGCCATGATCTCAATCGACTGTCCTATTGGATTTGGAAAATCTTTTGTTGGCCCATTAGGATGAACATATATACAAGGCTGTTCCCAAGTTATGATTTCGGGGGGGGGGGGTCCAAACATTTTTTTTCGTAATTTATTAATGAATTAATGGATAAATTCTTCAAACCATACAGGTTTATCTGCAGAAATTTATTTCGAGGGGGGGGGGCGGACTCCATGGACCACCTCCTGGGCACGGCCATGCATATATATGTGTATTTTGTAACTTTAAATATTGTGGACTTCGTTCTGCCCCAAAGATGCAACCTCCACTTGCATTTCTTAATTTTTTCCAGTGGCTTGGGGAACGATATAATTCGGACCTCTCTCATATGTGTTCTGTCCTGGTGTAGGCTATCACTATTACACAAGCTATAGCATCAATGCTTGACCATAACGCTAGAAATATGAATAATAACAACTTAAAACTGTAAAAATCAATAGCGCTCAATGCATTTCATATCCTCCAATGGCCGAACAGCTGATTTTGTTTACATTATTTTCGCAATCACGCATGCGCTGTTAGCTCCGCCCTCTTACTGTGACGTCACTACGCAAGAACTCTATTGGCTAAGATGGGTTCTTCCATAATATAGCTTCGAGATCAATCGTAGGTTTTTCCTGACTATATACACTCTTAAAATATTTTTGGAAGGCATCACAGGCATCCTTTTTGTTGTCAAGTTTTTCACCATCATATTTCATTAACGATATTTGACCCTTCAAATTCCTTTTCAGTTTTACAAAGTTCCAGAATTTTTGTTTATATATCATGTAAGTTAGATTCACAGTATAATTTGTACGATTGTCTAACCATATTCTTTATCTTTCTACGTATGAAAGAGAATTGCTGATAATCATGATCAATTTTGTTTTTTACCCACTTTTTATGTAGCCTATTCTTTTATACTATATTGGTGGAGATTCAAGAATTAAGGCTGCATGATCTCCAACTTGGTCGTTCCAGAAACCAAACTTTAAGTCAGCGGCTACTAAATTGTGATCTTCGAAAACGCTGGAAGAATGAGCTGGAAACTGACCTTCGCGAGTTGGGAGTCCGTAAATGTTGGAGCGTGCACAAAACCGAGATGACTGGAGAAGTGTTGTCGAACAGGCCAAAGATCATCAAGGGCTGTAGAGCCAGAAGGCCAATAGCTTATATCCACTGCCGTCTGCTAACCTATAAGGCAAAACCGACGAGGTTCTTTAATATTACTGAGCTACAAGCAGGGGGTCACCCCACCCTAGCGGGCATCACGAAGCCTGCAGAGGTGCCTTAGACGGCCTAAGAAGAGGAGTTGGTGTCTATATCCTCTCGGACTGAGGGACGTCAGCAGTGCTGAGCTACAACAGTGCTAACGTTGCTGCATGGTTCCTCGTGCTGCCCGACCAAGCAGAATTGTTATGAGTAAGCAGGCTATGACCTCCCACTAAATTGCCTTTTCTACAGCCCCTGAATTCTACTAATGTCTCCAGATAAAAGTATGGCCCAGTAATTAGCAGACTGCATACGCCCTTGTATGTACGGGATATAGCTAATCGCTTCGTATAAGAACTAAGAAGGCCCGTTTAATGTTAAAGAACCGTTTCAACTGAAACCGTATATCGCCACATCGGAAGATAAAGAAGCCAACTCAAAAATTGTCGATTTCGACTTAATAACTCTAAAATATTTTTGAAATAATCTATTTTGCGTTAATGTAGTGTGTAGTTGTGCAGCTGCGTCGTGATTTATTTGGCGGGAACCGAATTCATTATTAACAAAAAACTTTAACTTCAATTTCTGCTAGTTAGTTTAGTGAGTTTACGTGTCCGGGCCATCAGGACACGTTCCGCCAGAAAATTGCGGCCTGGATGGCCTTGTCAGTTCCCTGGTCCAAGTCCCCTTGCGTGATAGGGCAGCTCATCCTTGGACAGATTTCTGCTAATTGATAGATTTAGAGTTGTGTCCTTTTTCTTCCGAAGTAGCCATACACTGTCTGCTTTCCTATTTATCAATTGGTATAGGTACCGTATTAGATAATATGAGGAGTTCCGTGGCGTTTAATTACCTAGCCTAAGGTTAAATTTCAGTTGCCTCAATAATTTTCCCTAACCTGCATTATTGATCGATGGAACCATTCCATAGTCTAGTGTCTAGAATGGCAGACCTATTGTAGTATAATATATATTATGCTATACAGTAATAATGGCAGGGCATGCAATGTATTGGAGCATAGATTATCCATAATGATTTCAAACCCAAAACCTTGCTTGGAAAAGCAACCTGTTCGGTTCTGCTAGTCTATTTAGCATGCACCAAAAATCATACCTGAGACATCGATAGGAAGGCTCCTCAGAAAAAACAGTATTTTTTTAATGAAATTAGACGCTTTTTTAAATTTTTTACCCCCTAAACTAAACAATCTACGGACTTGGTGGGTTTAATTTACATTAAAAAGGACTAGCCTGCATTCAATTAAAAAAAAAACGTTGCAGCCGTTTTCGTCAATTAATAAAAAATGAAAAAGAAAATACCCTGGACAATAATTATGTGAACCTACCGGTACACCAAATTCTATCGAGTAGCCTATATTGTTTGGCCGCAAATAATTGTAAAGATGACAGACAGACAAACAGACATATCGTAAAAACTGCTTTTTTTTTTTGTTCCTGGGAGCTGAAAGTCGCGTAAAAGTCCGTTGAAATCTCGAGAACGAAGACTTCAGCCACCAGAAAGCTTTCCTTAAGTTGAATGAGAGCATATAATACACTGCTTCATGCGGCCTTATATACTCACTCCAGTGCCACCCTTGAACAGACCAATAATAAGTTACTCATTGTGAAAAATTACTTCGTAAAGTTTTACGTTATAAAATAAATGCTGGACTAATAATAACTGTCCAACGATCCGTACTCAACTTTTCCAACAATCCCATTATACCTGTAAATTCCATCAGTCAAAGTTTAGAGTCAATCGGATTAGTGTACTACCTAGGTACCTATCTCGTAAACTTGGTCCACTAATTTTCAATTATAGTTGGCAACGTCTTCGGTGAGCGCAACAGGGTGCGGAATGTGGCAGGGGTGGTTGACATCGCTAACGTCAGCAATCGGGAGATATCTGGACCTGGAACTTGGTCCAGACAGCCTGCACGGCGCCACCAACTGGAGAAGTCCAGTCTCCAGTTCAGTTTCATATCGGCGTCCGAGTCGCGTGCGTTGTTCGCGTCTTTGTCCGCATCCCGGTCCTCGATTCTCGTAATTATTTCACTCTCCGTGTACATGATGCTACTCAGATCGGATATCACATGATTGCTTAGGCAAGTTATTGTTGTTTCTGCCTTGATGTTAGCTAGGGGAGAGATTTCCAAGTATCTTTCTAAATAAGGCAGATCTGGTTTTTTGGCTAAATTAATTAATTCCTATTTTCGTATGAAGAATTACGTATTTGAATTTCGTCAACAAAAATTAGGGCGTCAGTTGTTTAGAAGATATTTTTAAATATCTGTTTTAAGATGAGCAAGCTGTCCATTGACAATTCTCACTCCAGGAACACATTGAAATTTGCTGTTTTTATTTAATATTTAATTTCCTATTAAGTTACAATAGATTACGGAAAAAATGTGTATCCGTGAGTAGTGGTACGGACTCCAACTTTCACCCGAATGGTTGTTGGTTCGAGTCCCACACTTGCTACATTTTCTGGCCATGCTTCGGAGGGCATGTAAAGGAAGCGGTCCCGGGCTTTCCTAGTTGCGTGTAAGAGAGGGCTTGTAACCCTAACTCCGCTAGGTTGGCTTAGTAATAGAACAAAAAAATGTGAATATTTATTTATTTATTTTATTTATCCGTCTGTATCCGTCCCTGCTAGTTAGCCGATCATTACTACAATTGAAGGGCTTTTTATGGATGTAGGCCTACATGTAGTTTGGCCCACTGGACCTTGCCCTGCCCTTAAGGGCCCTATCGGCTTATGGATAATATTGGTATTTATTCCGAATGAATTTCTAGCCATTGGCAAACTGGTTCACTCCTTGACGTCAACCCACACCGACTGACTACGTCAATGGGCAAGTTCAGACATGCTTGCCATTGAAATTGTAACAGGCGTTAGCTCGACTTCACCAAGCATGGGAACGAGTCCACTGTATGTACCCATAAACTCATCTTAGACGATGATATAGAATCTGGTCGCGTTCTTGATACATCCGATATAGTTTTCAAAATTATAGACGTATTTGATGTGTGTTGGGTTTGTCTGGCACCACGAGTGCTCAATGCGTGATAAGTAGGCCTACAAACAAAATTTACCGATTCTTACCCAAATTTGGACACACCCCATTGTTCAAAGTTGACATTTTTATGAAATATTGATCATAGTGCCATAAAAGAGCGTAGAAAAACTAGAAGACATGTTCCTCAACATGTTGATACATAGTATGTATCCGCCACTTCACCTGCAACAACCCCCTAGCCCCCCTAAATGACGCCCTAACTCCCCTGAACCGGTTGAACTAGGACTCCCGCAGAAAGCTCTATTTTATTTTCGCGGCTGCTGCAGACATTTCTAATTTTGGTACCTTTTTTTTCTACTTAGTTTTGGGCGCTTTGGAGCACCATATAGCCTAGGTGAGATGGCATATATACTACCCGCCAAAAAATATATTTTTTTTTAATTTCTGGGGTCACCTGCCGCGTCTCCAACCAGCCGTTGAAATGCCTTAGCGGGTTGGGACCCACGATTCAAAATATATTTTTGGCGGGTCAACTGTCCCATCTCTCCCATCTAACTCTATGAAATTCAAGGTCCCATCAGCCATATCGAAGTGCGGTGTGTTGTGACTATAGCAAACTCACCCCTATACATATCGGTTAAGCTGTTTCTTCTCCTATAATTCGCAAAACCGGTACCTACCTACCGGTAGTTCACGTCGTGCATAGTGATCATTCTAGCCAAAGTGGCGACGGAAATGTCCATGTCCAGTCCAGGCCATCCCTTCAAGCCAAATTGTTGTTGCTGAGCCTCCTAGTCACAACCTAAGAAGTTAACGCAGTATAACTAAAGATGTCTACCGCAGATGTTGACGAAACGTTTGGAAGTAGCTAGTATACGCTTTCACATCGACCGCGGTTCTGTTGCTTAATCAAGTATTGATTCGGTTTACAGAAAAATTTACCCTCCGAATGGGGGTTAAAGTAAATACAGTAGGTCTAGTTTCCTTGATTGAGAAAGCAGTCGCTAAATTTAATTATCGAAAGTAAGTAAGGAAACGCAATGTTGAGACTGTGCTCACTCTTGCTCGAATTTGCATTCAAATCAGTCAGGAAAGGCGCCCTGGCTGCTCTCCCTTTAAATCTTTCACAGCACTGCAAACTATGTTTGTAAACTTTATTGCTACCGTACAAAGTTAACATGGTTTCAGGGCGGTTCCCACTAACTTTTGAAAAGTCTCAGAAAGGAATGGTAATTGATGTAAGACTATGATAAGACATGGTGGGGCAGTGAAGTAGGTATTTCCCACCAAGACTTTTCAAGCAATGACATCATGGGAACAGATCTTAGTTGGTTTTGAGATATTCAATAGGAAATGCATTGTATTGAAGGAAAATAAATAAATAAATACAATTTTTGTTCCTGATTTGATGAAATACCTGCTTGACTCCCATTACTGGTTTGTTTATTTGTGCATATTTTTTTATACGTTGGGTAATTTAGGTATAATTCGAGGGCTTAAAAGCCAGTTATTAAAAAAAATTGATAGGGACAGAGATCAGAACAAAAAAAGGGAATAAATGTCAGTAAAGTTATTTCCTGCTTGCTCTCAGTTTGAGAATACGATGTGTGTCTATAGGTCTTTATGTATTTTAGGGAGATTCATCTACCTATTGAGATGACGACCAATGTTCGGCTTTCGGAAAACTTCTTCACAACTTTTCATTTCATGACCCCCTGAGCCTAAAATGTTTAAGCTTTCAAAATGTTATATATACAGGGTGGTCCAGACCATCCGTCCACATACTTTTTCCCGAAAACGAATGACGTCAGAGGTCTGAATTTTTTTTATCATTACAAAGTGGGGGTTGATTCATTTCTGGAAATTAGTTTGGAATTTTTTGGGGACCTGGAAGGGGGGTTTTTAGGGGTCCATATGCTGTTTCTCAGAATAATCCAATATAAAGGTATGGCAAATTGCACATCATTGGAAAGCTTATTAAATCAAAAATTTTGATTGTATCTCTACAGGTTCAGGTACAGGGAGTCTTTAAAAGTCAAACTTTGGGTACCTGTGGGCTGTTATTACTGTGCTGAATGCTAGAAGTCAAAACCAGATTTTCTGATAAAGAAAAATTAGGAGTACATGATGATTTTACCTTGGTGTACCTGAGTTTTTCAGTTCAGGTAGAGTAAACAGTTAAAGTTGGAGATTAAATTTCTCTACATATTGCATGTTGTACCTTAAATGAAAGCTCATTACAAGAGTTGTCAAGTTAATTAAACAAATCGTACCTGAACCTGCACCTGAACGGGGAGGGAGAAGGGTGGGAATAGGTCACCCGAAGCATGACAGGCTGTACCTTAAGATAAATGAAAGCTTATTAGAAAAGTTATCAAGTTAATGAAACAAATCGCCGTACCTTCACAATACCGCACGAATTTTAAGAACTAAAACTGCACCACATTTCAGGTGTCACTTGCCATGCTTCGAATCACCTAATCCCACCCATCCCCCCGTTCAGGTACTAAAATTTGTGTGGCATTGTTAAGCTACTGTCATGTGCATTGATTTGAGTTGTCACACATGTAAATCGATTTTAGGAAACACTCTAACTTCCGTAAATATTATCTGGTTTTGATGAAACATGGCACAAAGATTGATTATACAAATGTCTTGATCGAGTTCGTTAACCAGCTAGACCCACTTGTTAGTTACAAGATGGCGGCCGATTGAAACCTTAAATAATTCATATCTCAGCTAATATTGGTCGTAGAGGAATGAATTTTGAAATGAAATGAAATTTGACTGAAAGCCCGAATTTATATCTACGGTAATGGTTATCAACTCTTTTTACGACAAATCAACGATTTCAAGATGACGTCATCCAGTCAAAGTAAAAATAATTTAATAAGTAAAAGTTCATGGTCGGCATTGGGTTTCGAAATTTGGAGCACAAGAGTGTTTTGTGTGTTGATGTTGTGGTCGGGAAAATAATGAAGTATTTTTTTATTTTTATTACATATACAGCGTATGTATAGTGTAGAGGAAAAGCAGGGTCTGCAGAATCTCCCTACTCCTGATCGGCCAGAGCCTATACGCTTACAATAAGATTATTTAAGTTAAGATAAGAATCGTCACATTTGCAGTAAAATGTTAAAATGATAGGTTAATTCTCCTCGATTGTACGGCGGTAACACGCTTGCACTTGCTGTGCTAGTCTGTTGTCAAATTCTCCTCGATTGTACGGTGGTAACACGCTTGCACTTGCTGTGCTAGGCTGTTGTCACCATACGGTCGGAGGCGTGTCGTAACTCAACACGGGCACTAGCCTATGGAGGCGACAAAAGAGGCTATTCAGATGCATCCATTCTATCGCTTGTATTGTTTTGAAATTGTATTTTTTCTTTTTTTGGTCGTGGGTTTGGTCAAAAGTCTCGCCCCGTAAATATTAAATATGAAGACGTTTATTATTATTATTTAAGCAAAAAGAATTGACTAAAATAGGGGGAAAAAATAAGTACATAATTCCAAATACAGACAAAATTATTATATAATTAATTAATTTTATTAACTAATTAATATAAAAGTAAAAAAAAACTATCAGATTATGACCTTCACGTTATTTTCCTTTTAAACTTAAAGTAGTGGGTTAAATTTAAGAGTGGGCCGAAAATTCGTCCATATAGAAAATTAATACAATTTTCTTTCTTTCTTTCTTAAACATAATAAGAGTCTTGTTAGCCATCTGGACATAGTAGATATAGTAGTATTAATGTCCTGAAGGACTCTTTATGGACCTAGGCCTATTTATAGTGGCCCACAGGTCCCTTGCCCAATGCCAACGACCCCACGGATTTCAGACATTATTTGTAATGTTTCCGTATGAATTGGCAAACTGGTATGCGTCCTCGATGTCAACCTACATCGGTTACAAGTGATAATGGACGCGCTGAGTGCTGAGACAAGATACCATTGACGGAATGAAACAAGTGAAAGCATGACTTAAGCAAGTGCAGATATACAAGTCTCATCTGGACATAAGTTATGCCTACTTTTTAAAAATCTTTACACCAGCAAACGCGTCAAAGAGAATATAGTCCCTTAAACTTATTTCAAGTCAGCATCGGCAGCCCTGTTGCCCTCCCGAGAACTGAAAATCATAAATAATTCACGTGACAATCTATCTCGGCATCACTACAACCAGCAGCAAAGTTCATTTTCGTCGCCATCGCTGAAATTTCCTTGTCTGCACTGCTACTGAAGTTGCCCCTGTCATTGTCAGAACAAAGGGATTGCGGCTTACCCCCTTATTTCTTGCCCCCCCCCCCTCTCGCCTGAACTCAAATAACGCTCCACGACGGAAACATATCCGATTGAAAGGTTCCACCTTTTCGTATTTGATTATTTAGGGCCTAATTGTCCGAATGGACTACTTTCGTACACAAATTTAAAATGGCTAAAATAATATATTCTATGTACAGGCCTATATTTGTTTTAATTTTCGGACTTATAAATGATAAGATCGTAATGTTTTTGACTGGTCGCCGTAACTCGCGAACATGCAAATAAATAAATATTGACTTTTTTGTTCTGGGCTGCAAATCTTCGAAAAGATTTTAATCCTTTTCAGATCAAAGGGATCAATTTTGTAATTGGTTGGTAGTAAGATAATAATTCTTCTATGACTGATTAACCACAACTCGAAAGCATTTTCTTTCTACATTAGGCCTATACTGTCAATCTTATTATTCAATATCAAATTTATTAGGTTGTATTTTTATTTTTATTTTATTTTGAAGGACTTTTTATGGACTCAGGCCTACTTAAAGTGAGTGGCCCATAGGTCCCAATCGCTATTTCAAAAATGATATAAGAACATAGTGTTGTATTTATTTCTGGACCCACACATATTTGTAGTTTTTTTTCTAATTCAAATCAAATTTCAAATCAAATTTATTAAATCAAGTCAAAACAACATTTACAATATTAAAAAAGAAATGGAGGAGGGGCCCAAAGGAAAAGTCCCGTGCTGGGCCCCCCTTTAAAAGTACAAGTGAAAAATTAGCACAAGTGAAAATTAGTACAAGTAATAAATAAATAAATATATATAAAAAAATTTAAACGTTAATAGAGAATAATTGTGCATTAACTGAATTAATGTAGGCTAAAAGAATAAAAAATGAAAATATTGGTTCACAATCGACACTAAGAGAACATCCGCACGTTACATTAGGGGTCTTCACAGTGTTCGTGTTATCGAGTTATACCTAGTTAAGTGTGTTATATCAAGCTAAGTTAACACACCGATAACCCGATAACCAGCTAACCAGCGTACTATCCTAAACCCACTTCCAAGTTGGTTAACGTGTTATTTACCTTGCTATAGCTCAGGTTTGACCGCCGCCATATTTGTTTTTTTCGATTGATTTGAAACACGAGTTTAAAATTTTGTAGTATTTAAATGTATTTGTGTAATCTATTATCACAAGCAATTACCGTAAATACTTAAAATTATAATAACCAAAATGAACAAAAAATATAAACAAATGTGGCACTAGAATAGAGTTCTGCCACTTTCTTTAAAGCCGTGCCACGAACGTCTGACTACTACCACGTTGTTTACTCTGTCGATATAGCATGATAACTCACTCCCGAGGTCCACTCACGATTGTGTGTTAAGTTGAATAGCACATCTAACTCGATAACTCGATAACACGAACACTGTGAAGACCCCTAGTATATATCCCAATTTTCATTAACTCTAGTTGCCAAGTAAGGACGCGATGTTATTAGGGTTGGAAGAAATTAGGTAGTTAATAAGAGTCCTGAAACTTGTTATGCTGACGTTGTCATTTATGTTGCCCGGTAGGGAATTGTACAACTGACTGTAAGTCCGAACTTAATAGAAAAGTGGTCCAACATCAATATATCATATATATATCAATATAGGTTGTGATGTACAAGACAATGTAAACAGATTTACTGTATATTGTATTGTATAAAATTTGAGGTTATGCGAAAAAAGTGTAATCAACAAAGGTTGCACATCTTCTTATTATCTACCTTTTTGCTATGACGCTTGACTTGTAACGGCGACTTGGAGGGCAATTCCGAGGCAACTCCCGAGAGAGAGAGAGAGAGAGAGAGAGAGAGAGAGAGAGAGAGAGAGAGAGAGAGAGACGGAGAGAGAGATACAGACAGAGAGAGAGACAGACAGACAGACAGACAGAAAGAGAGAGACAGACAGAGAGAGAGAGAGTGTGTGTTTGTGTGAGAGAAAGCTATTAGGGTAAGTGTATATTGCTATTGTATTAATCTGTATTTGTATATTAATTACAATTATAAGTCCATATTATTTGGTTTAACCCCCCAGGAGGTCAAATTGAACATAACAGTCACGTGTCGTTTCTGTTTAAATTTTCTGACTGAGCGGTCTTCTTCAGCGTTTCCAATCTTCCAAAACTAACAAGAAGTTCGAATTAACTTATCTCGGCGTCTCAACAATCCAGCTGCAGCAAAGTTCACTTTCGTCGCCATTGCTGAAATTTCCTTGTCAGCACTGCTACTGAATTTGCCCCTGTCATTGTCAGAACAAAGGGATCGCGGCTTCACCCGCCCCCCTGCCCCGTTTCCCCCCTCCGATCTCAAATTACCCTCTGGGACGAAGACAGATACGGTTGAAAGGGCTCCACCTTTTCGTATTGGATTACTTAACAGTCTGTAATTAGAGGACGCATAGGACGCCATGTTGGCGCTGTAGCGCTGCTGTCAACCTTCCAGAAAGATATTTAACCAACCGGAAGTTTCCAATTGTACCTGAAGGTTTT
This sequence comes from Psococerastis gibbosa, assembly GCA_963971405.1. Classification (NCBI taxonomy): domain Eukaryota; kingdom Metazoa; phylum Arthropoda; class Insecta; order Psocodea; family Psocidae; genus Psococerastis; species Psococerastis gibbosa. Next base: position 44,046,198 of record OZ020486.1, on the reverse strand, counting down.
AATCTTGAGACACGTTTTTTTAATTACACGGAATGGAGAGGGGACGGCGAAAAGGTAAATGATGGTGAGTTTTGGAAATTTTCTTTCCAAGTAGTGAAAACGTCAAATTCAAGTGTTGAATTTTAAATTAGTCGAGACGAGGGTAAATGTACTGAGGTCGGGAGGTGGGGACGGGCTTCGGATAAGTTTTTGGCTTTAGAAAGGAAATCCATCACTTATCGCAAAACTTCCTTCATTGTTAGATTCTTTGTACATTCCCATCACTGGCGCGCGTACTTCGCCTATATTGATCAATATCTCAAAACAGGGGCTAAGGGCATAAGATCTATAGTTTACCGTGGCGGTCCGTTTTTTCCTCCTAAATAAATGGGTTAAGAAACAATCAGAGGGGGGGGGGGGGGCAGAAGCCTTACAAGTGTAAAAATCAAAAATCTCACGAAATATCAATCGTAGGATTGTCTAAAATATCAGGACAAACAGAAGAAGATCAAAAAATGTTTTTATGAGCATTTTCATACATGATTGACTATGCGCCTCTTTCTTACACAGATTGCCACAATTGAATTGAATTTGTACGAAAAATGATTGGCTAGTCCCGAGCAAGGGATTAAAGAAATATTAGTAGCCTATTAGTGAAGGTCACATATTATGTTGTATACATGTAGAAATGAACGAGTCTAGAGGATCATTTCTGCAAATTAATGGGCATTTATGACGGCTTTACGATCGATATTTCCTGTGAAAATCGACTTAGTATTTAAAAAAATCCCTTTCTGGTCGACTAAGTTTAGGGAGATTCCGCAGACCCTGATTTTCCTCTATGCTATGTATGTAATAAAAAATAAAAAATACTTAATTATTTTCCCGACCATATCAACAACACGCAAAACACTCTTGTGTTCCAAATTTCGAACCACAATGCCAACTATGAACTTTTACTTATTAAATTATTTTTACTTTGAACGTCATCTTAAAATGGTTGATTTGTCGTAAAAACCATTATCGTAGATAATAATACGGGATTTCAGACGGATTTTAAATCATTCCTCTGCGACCAATATTAACTGAGATACGAATTATATAAGGTTTTAATCGGCCGTCGTCTTGTAACTAAATAGTGGATCTAGCTCGTTAACAAACTCGATCAAGACATTTTTATGATCAATTTTTGTGCCAAGTTTCATCAAAATCGGATAATATTTACGGAAGTTAAAGTGTTTCCTAAAATCGATATACATATGTACATACGGTAAATACATACATACAGTACATACAGTATATATATATAACATTTTGAACGGAGGGTGGTTTTGGGCTCAGGGGGTCATGAAATGAAAAGTTGTGAAGAAATTTTCCGGAAGTCGAACATTGGTCGCCATCTCAATAGGTAGATGAATCTCCCTAAAAGCATAGTGACAATACTCGAATAATTAGCTCTTAACATCTACGTGTACGAATTTTCTGTGCCCTGCACAGAAAAGACTGCATACGCTTTTCGCTCATCCCGGCTCAAACTCAGTCCTCTGTCTGTTCAGTCGCCATTGCGCGCTTCCATGTTCACCACGGGAAGGTACAAATTCGGGATTTTCACGTCTTCGCCTATAACTATAGGTAAGGCATTATACTCAGAAGCTCAGCTACTTTGAAGACAATTAAAGACCATTCTACCTTAATAACTTTCCCCTTAAGAGCCTTTACTGGAATTAGCATGACAATATTATCAGAAGCTGCAAATCGATACTGCGCCATGGTCTATTATATATAGCTTCAGCTCCGATAGCATTGTTGCAGGCGGGAACACTCCCCCTCCCCCTCCTCTTACGACGCCCCTCTCTTGTCTCAGCTCAGTCAGCGACTAATATTGCACCCCCTTACCCCTCCACCCTTGAAGGATGCTCTACCATTCAGGTTTATGACAGTTAGTCTCAGGCGTGTACCCAGATTTTGTATTTGGGAAAAGGCTAAAAAAAATATTTTGAGTAGGTAGGCTACATCTAGGATTGCTGCAGTTTATATAGTTGTAAATTAGGTTAAGTTGTACCTGTTACTAATGTGGCGTAGTCGGCAGGATATTAAAAAAAATGCGTCGTTATAAACCTGGTTTACGACATAACTGACAAATTATACTTCGATGATGTAACCATTGTAACCAAACGGTTCCAAAAATGTCTGCACATTGAAAAAAATCAGGCTTTCCAATTTATTCGATCCAATCAATATGGGTCTAAGAAAAATTGGAAGATGTAGGCCCAATACCTAAATTCAGAATCAAATCGTATACTTCAACATAAACAACCCAAATATTTCTTCAATCGAATCAATATTGGGTGGAATAATTATTATTGCTTACATATGTGATTATTATTTAAAGGGCCAAATTTGCAATGCTTTCTTTTGCATAAATTTAGCTGTTACTGTTACTCTGATTAATACCAAACTGTATACTATAGGTTACCCCAGCGATTCAAGCCTCTATAGACTAGGCTACTTAGTGCTGGGGTTGACATCTGAAATGTTAAATAATTATGTAAAATGTAATGTACATAGGCATTATTTACTTTTGCTTACTTAGTTAGCCTGCTAATTTATTTAAACGTATTGGCTGTATTTTGATATTATTTTAGGCTAGGCATGTTTTTATTTATTTATTAATTATTTTAATTGTACGGTAGTTCCTGGTACCGTATATATATATATAATTATTATTTTTATACCACCAACTACAAATTTACCTGTTCAACCTAATTTTCCCCCTTTATATAGGCTACAGTATATTACACGTGAGCTGCAGGCAGGGGTGTACAAGATTTTCCTGCGAATGTCTCTAACATGTCTCTTTGGCTTACCATATAGCGCACAAAAGCTCGTCAGCTACCTTTCCAGTCCGTTTCGCAGAAAAATGGGTTGTTCAATCATGATGCTTCTCAGACTACAACCCCCCCCCCCGCCCCCCAATATACTTTTCCCATGAAAACTTACTCCAAAGTTTACCAAACCTGGCAGCCCCATTTTTTCTATAATTCTTCACTCTCAGCTTCCCCCGCGTTTCTTCCAGATTTTCCGATTCGATATGAAAGTTTCGCAGCCTCTTTCCAATTTGTTTGCTCCCAATGCGAGCGATATTCGCATTTGATTCTGTGAGACGCGGAAAACGAATGGGCCATTTCCTCTTTCTCATGTTTCATTATACATTTCCTCCAATTAATTACCTGTATTCTCGCAGTGTAGTACGAGTATATTAATTAATTTGTTTCATTTTTGGTTTGTTAGTCATTAGCGCGGAATCAAGCGCGGGCTAAGGTTTTATTTGTGGGGGGGGGGGGGGGGGTGTTCAACGTTGTGAATTTAGGAGTGCTTCATCCTTGATGTATACATCATTGTATTTTGCCATTTGTCACTGGTTGCCTCCTACGCCGCACCTGTAGCCCGATCCTGGCGATTTGGGATAATTATAATACCGGGGTTTTAGTGGCGTAACAGAATGGTAGCAAGTTACGCAAAGCGTAAGGGCCCCCGACCATAGAGGGCCCTCGACCAAATAGGGCCCCCGCAGATGAGAAGACAAATGTAAATTTTTGGGGAGTTTCTGAAAAATAGATAAAAATTAAAAAAAAAAAACTAGTTTAAGAAAAGAAAATGAAAGTTTAAAAACATCAGAAACTAATTTGGCGCCAGAAAGATAAGTGTTACGCACGTGATTGCAAAAAATTATAGGGGGGCCCACTGCTCTGTCCCCCAAAATGTATTACGCCACTGCGGGGCTTATTCAATGGTTTTAAAATGAGTGCAACATGCGCGGGAAATTCAAATCGATAAATTAATATTTTTGGTGAGTTTTCAATTATTTCTCCCTGAGATGTACTGTATATACATAAATTAAAATACTTACTATTACTTACTATGTATCTCTAAATTTTATTCTTCCTGTACATTCTAATGTTTATTAGTATTCCCTTCAATTATTAAACAATACAACCATTTTTTAAGGCATACTAAAATCCGACCCCTCGATAATCCGGGTCTAGTTTTTTTGCTTCTCCGGATTCTCCTACTGTACCTTAATGGGTTGTAGTACAGTACTGTACAGTAGATATGTTAAGAGTCAATTTCGAGTGAAATTTCTGCTTAATAACCACACAACAAAAAGTCTATCCAAGAGTAAAAATAAAATACGATGGATAAAAAAAGATCTTATACTTATGGGGTCACAAAAGGGTCGTCGTTATTTCGGAGTATTCGGCTCACTGGTTTCCAAAAAACTTTGCCACGTAGGGGATTTGACTGCCCCTCGTGGCTTCCATTTATTTTTAACTTTGCCGCAGCGCCACGTAAGTTATTATTTACGTCGGTGCATCTTATGTTGCGCTCAGCGCTCAGCATGCTCAATAACCCCTTTTTACTTTGCCTTTTTCTATTATTTATTCTTCTTAGGAGCTTTCTCTCAAAGAAGCAGCCACGGCCGACATGTTATTATATAGTAATATTGTACTACTTGTGGCCCCTACGAATTTCTTAGCGCCAATGAATGTCGTGTCAGTAATTTCAATTTTCCCCCTTCCCCGTTCTGTATCAATGAATCCATATTGTAAACTGTTATTTTTGGAGGAATATATTTTACATTACTTTTACTACTCTACATATTTTTAATAGCGTATAAATAAATAAATAAGCATTTCTTCACAAACTCTTTTTTATTTGTATACGGTCATATTTATTTGGACTAAATTGGCTATAGGGTGGCAAATTTTTAGTGGCGGTAGATTTTCCGGCGCTAAGAAGTTAGTTTATAAAAATGTTGTAAGTTTTCCTCGTCTTTGTCTGTAAAATTTAAGGTTTTTTGCTGTCTAAGTGCGTAAAATTCGGCCTGTGTCGTACCTGCAGCCTTATCATGGCGATTATAATACCGGTATTTATTTAATCCCCTGGTTTTAAAAATGTAAACAAGCACATTTTGAATAGCACCTTCGCATTATAAAAAAATTATCTTGTTTACATTTTTAATACCAGGGGATTATATAAATACCTGTATTATAATCGCCATGATCAGGCTGCTGTAGTTTTAAAAACATTTCCACAGGGGAGATCCCAGAGCCCCTATTTGGAAAATCTTGGCCTATCTCGGACAGGCGTAGATCGTGGTTTCGAATCCAGCCAACTTCAGTTTTTTTCTAAATTCCCAAATTGTATTTGCTTAATTTTGTTTGTTTAAGTACGTCAACTTTTAACTTGTATCATTATTTACAAATTGAAAAAATTGAACTTAAATAAGGACTTTTTCGTTATATGACTAAGCCAACCTAGCGGAGTTAGGCTATATAAAGCCCTCTCTTACACTCAACTAAGAAGGCCCGGGACCGCCTGCCTTACATGCCCTCCGAAGCAGGGCCGGAAAATGTAGCCAGTGTGGAGCTTGAACCAATTCTGTACCACTACTCTACACACTGTATGTCCTGTAAAATTGTCGTGCCACTAGTTTCTTTTTTCTTAAGCTATAACAACTAACTATGTTATTGTAGTACAGAAACGAATTGTTTGGGTATAAAAATTAGCTGATAAGACATAACAGTGCCTTGGGAAACGCCCCTTGTTTGCGTGCTGGTTCCTCCGTTACCATCCGCGGAATCTTAATTTATCCGCGCACGACATCGAAAAGAAAACCGTGAGAATCTCGAAATGATCTTCATTTGAAGAAATCTAATAAGACTTAAAGGTGATAATGAGGAAATACTCACATAAATTAGAAATAGAAATGAAGAAGAAAAAAACAATTATTTTCTTACTGTATTTCTTGTTAACTAAAAAAATTGGTGTGGCACAACAACCCAATGAGAGTCTAGAGCCAGGGGTTCCCAGGGGATCACCGAACAAGCCAGATTACCGAGGCCCTACTGTAGTTGAATTGATGTACGATAATCCGCATACAGTATTATACAGCTTGCTCATATAATATGATTTAATGAGTAAAGACCGTTTTTAACATCCAACCTTTGTACATTGTAGCATTATATGGTATATACTGTACACTGACATTAAATTAACTTTGGTTGAGGAGGTAACCTCCTTGTTATAACTAAAATTAGAGGATATGGAAAAAACTGGACTTGCCGGGATTCAAACCCACGATCTAAGCCTAACCGGGGCTTCGTCTTCACCCCCTTAAGCCCAAAGGGTTAAGACGATGCCCCGGTTAGGCTTAGATCGTGGGTTCGAATCCCGCCAAGCCTAGTTGTTTCCAACCTGTGTGGTATCTTCTCCCGAACATGGAGAGTACAAGCCTTCGCCTACACCCAGTACGAGCGGAAACCTGGTCCTTCGAGCCGGATGAACTAACTCTAGGCCGTACCCATTAATGCCCAATCGGAATCGCCCCTCCCGCGGAACGCCACTAGTTTTTTGTAAAAAGTTGAATTGACTAATTTTACAGAAAATATGTTTTTTTTTTGCCAACCATATTTATCCGCCAGAACAGAGCCTGTTTCAAACTGCGGCAAAATTGGTAGTGTGCACAGCGTTGGCAGGGGAACATGCTGGAACATGATAACGTGCTGAAACTATACCAGTCAGTCTACGTGCGTGTCGAGTCCTGGTCACTCCGAATTAATCGTGTGACTTTTCAAAGTTCCCAAGTGGTTCGAAATCCAATATAACCAGGAAGTCCACCCCGTCAGTTAACTCCCTTTCTCCCTGAGGAGAAGTCTGACCTTAGGGTGCCTCAAGTTAATAAATAGACTCACTCCCCCCGCCAGGCTGACAGGGTTGCTTAAATCGGAAATGCTGAACTCAGGCGTTGCAAAACAAAACAACAAAAAGTAAATATTCATTGTAAAGCTAAAAAAATAACTTAGTAATATAAGAAATATTTCTCGACATTTTGATACATGATATGTATCTATGTCTCTAGCACCGATTGGCTGCAATCTTCAGAATTGATATGTACTAAAATTGTATCTGGACGCCTAACCAACAGTTTTTTATGCAAACCAATGTGGCCAATCAGTGCTAGTGTCGGCCACACATCATGTATAAAAATATTGAGAAGAATTTCTTCTAATGATTAAAATATTTTTTATAGCTCTACAATAAATATTTACTGTGATATTACAGGTAGACTTTGTAAGACAAGAAAAGAATGGCGGTGGTGTCCCTCGGGAGGAAGAGGGGGGGGGGAGCTCTCAGATTAGCCCCATCATTGCCATGTGATACCTATGAATCCTCTAGTAGTAAGCTTCACACATTACTTATCCCATTGCACTAGAATCATTAGATTGTCCCCAAGTCAAAGGAGACTCATTGACTCAGCAATGGGTCCTTTGAGAATACTCCATCACTCCATCTATGAGACATCTCAGCAGATTTGCTACCCTCCTGGGATTTCGCTTACACTGTTTATCAAACAGCACGTAGGGGGGCTGCAAACCAGGTCAGACTTATACCCTATATACAGGATATGCTGTAGAGATACATATAGTAGTTATCAACAGGTACTGTATTGAAAAACATACCGTCGACGTGTTATTTTGTATCCCAGAGGAACAAGAAACACAATAAAGTAATAGACAATAGAAAATAATTTATTCAGTTATTGTTTAACCCGCAAGTACATACGGTGTACATATAGTACATACGGTAGGCCGATACGTATAATGCCCCTTTCCCAAGAAAATGTTTTGCTTAAAAAAATATTTTCAGAAGATATTATGGATAATTCATGCCCCAATACCCTGCCATTGTTACCAGAGGCGGTCTTAGGGGGTGGCGAATAGGGCAATCGCCCGGGCCTCGCGCAACAACCCAAGCAAATTGAAAAAAATACAGATTTTTTAACCATATTTTTTATTTAAAACTTTTGAAGCATAGCAATTATTATTGTCTCTAATAAAAAACGTCAGGTTAGGGACTTTAGTCGTAAGAAAAGCCGGAAATATCTGTTTTAAAATTTTTCATCTCTGTATTTGTTAATTTTGTAAATCTTTCAATGTAAAATATTTTAAAACTACAAATACCTACTTAAACCAAACAACCAGCAAACCTACTTTCGCATTACATGCTTTTCACGAAGGAAAAAGGGCCTCGCAATGACCTGCCACCTGGAGCCTCGCAATGGGTAAAGGCCGCCACTATTTGTTACTCTGTTATAACATATTGCTGGATTATGAAATCGTTACATCGATCAATTCAGTGGTTTGGGATAGGGAAAGTCGAGGTAACCAAAATTCAACACTATGACAATTATTTACCATGGAACTACACATATTGTTTATCCCGGTACCTATACTATTTGATAAATAGGAAAGCAAGAAAGAAAGAAAGAAAGAAAATTGTCTTTATTTTCCATATGGGCGAATTTTGGGCATTCGGCCTACTCTTAGAACTAACCCACAATGTTAAATTAAATAAAAACTTAAAATTAAAACTAAATTAAACACTAAACTAAAAGCGACCATTTCCACACCATTTATACAACATACATACTCATAAAATAATTGTGACACGCCCTCTTAAACTTATATAAACATTTTTCATTTCTGATTGGATCCGGTAGGGAGTTCCAAAGCCTCACCACCTGCACCGAAAAGGAAGAAGATAAGGCCTGGGATGTATGGATTGGAAATGATAACTTTTTTTTTCTTTTGTATTCCGTGCATGGAAAGAGGATAATGGGCGGAAAAGGGGTGTAAGGTAGGGAGGTGTATGCGTCTCAAGCACGTTATGCAAAGTACGGAGGATGATATGCGCATTTCTTCTTTCGTTAATTTTTAACCAATTTAATTTTTTAAAGTATTTTGTAATATGTTAATCCCTCCGCACTCCCACCACGTCAGGGACGGATCCAGCCCATTTGGGGGGGGGGGGGTAGCTGAGGGTCAAAATAGGAAAAACTTAACTTATGTAGGATCGACTAAATTAGAGCTTAATAACTTAATTGACAATAGATTTACCAAATTTTGGGGGGGGGGGGCAGCGGCCCCCCCCTACCCCCCCCCCTGTATCCGTCCTTGCACCACGTACCTTAGACACATATTCAGAGATTTTTGGAGTTTATTGGATTGATATTGATTGATATTTAATTGGACCACATCACAGTAATCAAAGCTTGGACGGGTTCACTCGTACCGGTTCTTATTTAACGTGTCCGGGTATTCCGACTGACTAAATTTTGAGTTTTGGCAACTTTTGTGTTTTCCCGTGTAATTCTTATGGGAACTGGATTATTATACAAAAACCTAATTTTATAAATGGACTACAGTTATAACATCTGCCTTTATTGCTCTCAAGAGATGTATTTTTTCTCTTCTGATTGGCAGGGCCGAAAGAAATAGGCTATTTTTAGTAATTAGCACTATTCAGAGCAAAATTTTACCGTCTGATGACAGCCAGTTTATTTATGTATTTATAAATAAATAAATACTGACCTTTTTTGTTCTATTAATAAGCCAACCTAGCGGCGTTAGGGCTATGAAGCCCTCTCTTACACTCAACTAGGAACTAGTAAGGCCCGGGACCGCCTGCTTTACAAGCAGAAATTTAAAAAAAAATCCATGGCGGTCCCATTTATATCTCTCGTCAATACCAGATTATGTGCTGTATTGAGCTGCAAGGAAGCTGATGGCGTAATTAAAAAATATATATATTCCTCTTATATACAGTAGAACTTTGAAGTGGACCACACAGAGCAGTTAATGCGGCTTTCCTTAGAAAGCTGGGATTAGCTAAGGCGTTTATACGTTTAACTATACGTAGCCCAGCCTAGAAGGAGAACCGCTAAAAAGATTAGTCTTGCTCTATATTTAGTGTGTTTTTTATGAACATAATTTCACGTAGGCTCACCCTTTTAAAAACATTTTATGAAATGAAAAACGTCTTTCTATTACGCGAGCTTTAGCCCCGAAGGGCTACTCTACCAGCTAACCTGTTTTGGTTTACAATTTATTTTTCACATTAATATCATAACATTTCTCCCTGAAAAAAAACAGCAAAAGAAAAAGATAGAAAATAATAATGGAACTCATTCATTCACTCTCACACTTCACCTGAGGCTGTCCTAAATCTCCCCAAATTATTTTTTTCAATAAAAATAAATAAGGACATTTTATTGTTTCTATTACTAATCCAACCTAGCGGAGTTAGGGCTATAAAGCTATAAGCCCTCCGAAAAAAATATTTCCGGAAATACTGAATAATTGTCTTTTTTTCAACAATACCTACAATAAACAAAAAATAACAGAAACTTAGAGTTTTAGAAAAACTTGTTATAACAACCCGAATTAGTAAAACCCAAATAATCGTTAAGAAATTAACTTTGTCTAAGAAACCCACTTGTGTTAGTATTTTTAGGGTTTTATACTAACACAAGTGGGTTTCTTAGACAAAGTTAATTTCTTAACGATTATTTGGGTTTTACTAATTCGGGTTGTTATAACAAGTTTTTCTAAAACTAAAAGTTTTTGTTATTTTTTGTTTATTAAAATGAAATACCACGAAGTCACGAGTAATCTAATTATTTATGAATACCTACAAAGTGGCAAGTCGTCTGTCTCTTAGGGTTGGCTGAGGTTGTCGTTTATACGATAAGAGGTATTGTATATTACAAAATACAATATTTTAACCTTACGAATATACACCTAGACGCGCAGTTCAATTATTACTATCGCTCAAGGGCTTAATTAGTATGCATAGTTGCGTGTATGAAGCAAAGGCCTATTTAAGTTATTCATGTGCTGAGTGCAAGCAAGAGATTTACGGGGGTAAACAGCCCCTACACATGACATTAATAATTTAATGCCGTCATTGACGCAAAATGAATGATTGATGTCTTTGTTGGAGGATTCAATACCTAGACATCCGCTCTTGACTTCGATATTACACGGTAGGTGTATTTAAGTATATCAGTATTTAGCAAGCGAAAGTGGCCTTCGGCGCCCATTCCATCGACCGGCTAGGGCTATTTACAAAAACGGTGACGTGGTAGCAGACATTCAAGACTTAGGTTGCGTTTCCACCGACCTCGCATTGCAGAATGCAAATGACATTGACGGAAATTAGAATTTTTCTTTTTATAGAAATCTATTAAAATGTTTGTACTTAACATATCCCATGACGCCATTTTTTTAATTCTAGTTTGCTTGCTTGTGATTTTACTGTATGATCTTTGATCAATTTTAACTATGGCATAAAGGAAAATAAACATTTCCGTCAATTCTGCAATGCGAGGTCGGTGGAAACGCCACCTAAGTCTTGAATGTCTGCTACCACGTCACCATTTTTGTAAATAGCCCTAGCCGGTCGGTGGAATGGGCACCTTCAATAAAAATCCAAGATCCTGCAATCTGTCAAAATAAGATGAAGCATTAGGCAAGGCCGTAGCCAGAGGGGGGTTCGGGGGGTCCGGACCCCTCCCGAAATATTTGTAGCGTACACTAGATAGAATGGAGTTTTAAATATATGGAGGTTACCTCACCTCCGGGATCCCACCCGAAAACAATTTCTGGCTACGGCCTTGGCATTAGGAAGAAGTTCCTTAAAACCTGCGAATGGAGTATTTTTTGCTTAGGCGCCCATTCCATTGACCGGCTAGGGTTATTTCCAAAAACGGTGACGTGGAAGCAGACATTCAAGACTTAGGTTGCGTTTCCACCGACCTCGCATTGCAGAATTGACGGAAATGTTTATTTTCCTCTATGCCATAGTTAAAATTGATCAATGATCATACAGTAAAATCACAAACAAACAAACAAACTAAAATTACAAAATGGCGTCATGGGATATGTTAAGTACAAACATTTCAATAGATTTCTATAAAAAGAAAAATTGTAATTTCCGTCAATGTCATTTGCATTCTGCAATGCGAGATCGGTGGAAACGCGACCTAAGTCTTGAATGTCTGCTACCACGTCACTGTTTTTGGAAATAGCACTAGCCGGTCAATGGAATGGGCGCCTTACCTATTTATATTGTAGTACAAGGAAAGCTTTGCGTTGGTCGAAATTTTTGATTCCGGGATTTCAGTGGATGTACACGTTTTGAGGTGTGAGGAACCAAAAAAAGTGGTATTTACAAATGTCTCTCTGTCGGTCAGTCTGTCCGGTCTGTCTGCCGGTCGGTCTGTCCAGTCTGTCTGTCGGTCTGTCTTTTTGTCGATTTGCTACTACTCAGTAGATTTTGATGAAATTTGGCATTTAGGTTCTTCAAAAATTGTACCTCGGAACCACATTTACTTTTACTTTTACTTTTACTACGCCTTTTCCTCATGGAGGGTCGGCGGCACGGCAGCGTCGTTTCCGCATGGTCCTGTCCTGTGCTTCTTCAGTTGAGAGCCCCAATCTTTTCATGTCTTCGGCGATCTTTCTATCCAGTGTTAGTTTCGGCCTCCCTGGTAGTCTTCTTCCTGGCATCTCCAGTTCCATTACTCTTCTGTCTAGGTGGTCTTCGTCTCTACGTAGTAAGTGTCCCCACCAGTTCAGCCTCTTTTCCCTCAGTTTTTCTTGCACGCAACACGTTCTCATCTCCTGCCTTATGTCCTCGTTTCTGCGTCGGTCTTTCAGTGTTACACCGCAGGACTTTCTGAGCATTCGCATTTCTGTTCCGTGCATCATGTCTTCTTCGCGTTTTCGCACGGCCCAGCACTCAGACCCATACACCATGCAGGGACGCACCACTTGCTTGTATATGCGTCCTTTTAGCTTCTTTGGCATTTTTCGGTCTGTTAGGTTAGGTTAGGTTATAATATAATATAATATAAAATATAATATTTCTCAAAACGGCTCCAACTATTGTATTTTCTTTAAATTCAAATAAAGTATATTGTAGTCGTTATTAATTTCAATAAAAAAAGTAAATTCGTGTCGGGGTGGTACTACCCGTGGTACAGGAGTTTTCAGGTTGCATCAACAGCCTCCTGTTTAACCTATCGACAGTCAGGGAAGACTGCGGGGACCGCCGGCTTTACATGCCCTCCGAAGCATGGTAGTCAGAAGATAAATAATTGTACCACTAGAAAATTTTGGCATTCGGGTGGGATTCGAACCAGTCACCTTCTGGATGATAGTCCGAGTCGTTACCTCTACGCCATTCTGACTTTTCAATTTCAATAATACACAACAGGTCGCTTGCCCCTTGATAGTTTCCTTCTGGGGGCCAAACAATAAATAGGCTATAATAATAAAAAATATTCAAACCTAATTTTTCTGCGGAACATTCCTATCGATACTTTCTAACTTCAGATATGATTTTAGGTGTTAAATAGACCAACAAAACCGAATCGGTTGCTTTCCCAAACAAAGTGTTGGTTTTGAAGAAAAAAAATATTTTTTGGAACATCCCGGTAATGGGGCATGCCCTGCCATTATTATATTATTAGTATTATATAATATATTATATATTGGTATGCCCGTTCTAGCAATCAACGATAAATTCAGTGCTTTGGGAAAGGAAAAGTAGAAGCAACCGAAAATTAACCCTTGGACAATAATTGTTTTAATTTTGTTGTTATTGTTTCCAATGGAAACTACTTATATTATCTGTACCTATAATAATTGATATAAATAGTAAAGTATGTACGGATTCACTCGTACCGGTTCTTATAAGGCTGTGTTAGAGTGTTAGAGTCAGTGTTAGGCGGGGTTTCCACCGACCTCTCATTGCTGAATGCAAAGATATTGACGTGGTAGCAGACATTCAAGACTTAGGCAGGTGTTCCACCGACTTCTCATTGCAGAATGCAAATGACATTGACGGAAATTTGAATTTTTATTTTTATAGAAATCTATTAAAATGTTTGTACTTAACATATTTCATGAATCCATTTTTTAATTTTAGTTTGTTTGTTTGTTTGTGATTTTACTCTATGATCATTGATCAATTTTAACTATGGCATAGAGTAAAACAAAAATTTCCATCAATGTCATTTGCATTCTGCAATGAGAGGTCGGTGGAATACCCGCCTAAGTCTTGAATGTCTGCTACCACGTCAATGTCTTAGCATTCTGCAATGAGAGGTCGGTGGAAACCCCGCCTTTGAAATCATAATATGATGTGTATCAAAATACTCAGAAAAATGTCTTCTGTTTGCCTGATATTTGTGACAACTCTACGATTAATAATTCATGAGACATTTTGATTTTTACACTTATAATGCTTTTCCTTTTCAGTCTCTTAATGTTAGATTTAAGTGTTATATTTGAGAACATACTTTTAATTTTTCCTCGATTTTGTCCCTAGCTGGTGTCAGCGGTACGGCAGGTTCCCTTTCATTCCTTGCGGTTCTGTTGGCTACTTCGGCTTCAGTTGCTCCTTCAATTCTGAGGTCTTCTTCTTCTTCTTCTTCCCTTCTTTATATTTGTGTATTGTATAGTTTTTTTCCCACAGACCAATATAATTTATTCTGAATCTGATATAGGTATACTTTAACTCTCACAGAGAACTTCCTAATTTCACTGCAATGCGTTCTACATTTATTTTCAAATTTACCCGAAATTCCGCAGTACAGGCAATAAAAGCATTCGTATTTGGGGGTTATAGGCGTAGCTGGCTGCCATTTGGGTTGACGAAGTCAGCAGCTTTTTGCTGACTTCCGCCGTAACAACCCCCTCCGGAAATTGCTCCATCTAATTTTACATATTTACTGCCAACCGGGACACACACACCATGTATATCTTGAGATTTCTGCTGGCTTTGGAACAGTCCAGAGCTCAGCCATCCAAATGTAAAATAGGGTAACTTCAGTTACTTTATTTTTTCACTAAAATAATTTTTAATATATTGGATCCGTCATGATTACATTATGAATGAATGAATGAAATGTTATAATGTCGAGACAATTATACATTCGTCAATCTAGTACAATACAAGATACAGTAACCATTTCAAAACACACAGTATACCAAAACTACCTATCCTGTTGACAGTAAACCTACATTTCAAGTCATACCAAAAGTTCTATTAAGGTCAGAGAGAGAGGTGTAAGCTTTCCTTATGAGGATTTCCTTAAATTTCGACCCAAATGCGTTTAATGGCAATGCACTGATTTCCTGATCAAATGAGTTGTAAATCTTAACTGCCCAGTAATCCGTTGAATTTTTCACTCCGTTTATTCTGTTATATGGGACTTCCACGTTTCTATAACATTATATTAAATAGGATATTGAACGTAAATTTGTATCACCGCAAAATAAAAAAAATAACCATTCATTTGCAAACAGACTTAGAAGTCCAATAAAATGCAATCGTCAGTTCTATTTTTTTTAATTTACTAAGTAGTTATTAAATACTTAGTCTATTCAAGTTGTAGTTAGTTTAACATAACATCATAGGGTAATTTTAATTGGTATTCCATGAATTTTACAATTGAGGACATTTTCGTCTCCGGTACTTTTCATGAAATGCAACGCCAAAAATTAAAAATATCTGATGATACGATGTGATGAAAAAGTCTACTAAAAATTTTAATTAAAATAAGAAATTTAAATTTTTTTATAAATTGTAGATCAAATAAAAAATTTAAAAAAGTCCGATTTGAGAGTTGTAAGATGTCAAAGTGCAAATTCTCCGTGACCCTAATGAATCATTACATATTAATTTTTTTTCACGCTGCTATTCATCTTACCATCAAAGCAACGTATATATCAAAATGGAAATGAAAAACAACTTGAAATGGAGGAGTTTGTGTTGCCCCATATGGTAAAATTACCTTCCTACAAGATACGTACTGTAGGTACCTAGTTTACAAATTCAGAATGGGGCTATTCCACGCTGTTTGCCCTTGAAATTTACTAATGCAGCTGTATTCCATCCTATATAGTACATATAATAATAAAAATACATGCGTATATTTATATATATCTAATCCATACAATTTTTGTAATAGTTGCGCCCCCTCGTACATTGAGGCGTGTGTGAGGGTCACCAGGGACGCCGACTTGGGGGGGGGGGGACACGGTCCATCTTGCCCCCGCAACATCTTGCCCCCGCAGACTAGTTTCTGGGGGGCAGCGCCCCCCCCCCCTCCAGAAGCAAAGAACCCTCAGTGCAGTTTATTTATTTGCCTCCCTAAATATTTCAAACATTAAGATAAAGATAAATAACATAATTTGGAATTTGCACCGCACCAACTTTTAGGAACTTTTTCGCGCCAATTTTGTTCGTATAGCCAACTTTCGAATGATTTTTGATATAAAGGCTTTAGTCAAAAATTTTATAGAAAGTGCGAGTGTACGTCGGTCAACGTTTTCTGCATTATAGTTATTTTAAGTAACCATTTACCAATGCATTTTCTTAATACTTTCCAGAGCACCGAATTCTTGCCCCCCAGAATTTTTAAAACTCGGCGTCCCTGAGGGTCACGCATTATCTTGGGCGGCTATTACACTGCCAATCCTCAGTGTAGTAGCCGCCCAATCTGCGTGGTAGGCTACAGCCTTAAAAGCTTACAGTTACTAAACACAACGTAAAGTAGGGCAACTAATATAGCCTATGTCTATATATCGGTAAAAAATTCCGGACACTGAGGAACTCAGGTCGAAGGAGTTTCAAAATTGTGACCAATTAGATTTATAGTGACAGCAACATGGATCAAAATGTAGAGGAATATTTATTCTACTTTACGATAGCTCGTTTATGGTTCTACCATCGATATTTAATGAGAAATTTGACTTTGTGCAAAAAAGGGGTTTCATATGCTTTTAAATAAATGAAGTGTTGGACTCATAGAGAGATCTCTGACTGTAAGTCCCGCCAATTTTTCACAAGTTTACGTGGCAGTTACAGACTAGTTGTCTGACCTTTGCCATTGAAGCCCTGACCTTTTTTTTTGATGTGTGAGATATTTTGCAGCTACCCCACAACTCGAAACCAATTTCCTACTAGATTTTTTATCCCGTGTCAATTTCCGATTTCGTTATTATACTTCAAACCAGGTTTGAGTTCTATGTTTGTAATATATAATATGAGAGGTACGATAGTAAGTAGAAGATTTCCCGCGCAGTTATTTTTTTATTTGATTGGTGTTTAGTTGTTAAGTGATATCTTTTGACCAACTGTCGCCCTGGTTTTTAATGTTGAAATTTTTCCCATTTCCCGATTTTGATTTTATTTTGCACTAGGTCAGCAGCCTGATCATGGCGATTATTATACCGGTATTTATTTAATCCCCTGGTATTAAACATGTAAACAAGATATATAATAAATAATTATAATGGAAAGTGCTATTCAAAATTTGTTTGTTTACATTTTTAATAGCGGGGGATTAAATAAATACCGGTATTATAATCGCCATGATCAGGCTGCAGGTATCGTGAACATTTTTTTGTTACCGGTGACATATTTCAAGGCCCTAGCTACTCATGAGCCTTCGTGGAGATTACATACATACATGTCAGGACATGTAGAGTAGTGGTACGGACTCAGACTTTCACCCGAAAGGTTGTTGGTTCAAATCACACAGTTGATACCTTTTTTGGATATGTTGGACATGACTATTTAGCATATAAGATGTTTAATGTCATGCCACTAGAAATCAATGAATGGTTGGAAGGATGAATGAGCTAATATCAGTGGTAATAATATTAATAGTCTAATAATAATAATTTAACAAATAAAAATAAAATGAGTAAATAAATAAATAATTAAAAATTACATGATAATGCCTTATTTCAGTAGCACTGTATAAGTCCTTTGTCCCAATCAGGCGCTAGCTTGGGGATGCGGGCAAATTTATTTATATTATTGTACAGTAGCCTACTTAATTGCATTGTAATTGTAATGGTAAACATTGGTAACCGTATTATTATATAAGACATAATCATCGAAGCTGAGGGAAGAAGAAGGTGAGGACGGCCTAGGCAAACAGTAGAAGGGAAAGAAGCGAAATCAAAGTCCGTCAAAATCTCAGAAATTTGGGAGCAACTGCAGCCGAAGCACAGAATCGCAGGGAGGGGAAGGGAACCTGCCGCGTATCGCTGGCCCCACCTGGGCAGAGCCGGGACTGGCTATGGGGCCACCGGGGCCATGGCCCCAGGGCCCCCACAAAAAAGGGGCCCCCACAAAAAGCCACAAAATACAAAAATTACAGTAGATATACGTAGATTAGAAAACCAAAACAACCAATAAGGCAAATACATCTTCCCAAAACTGACCAGTTTATGCTGTCACTGGATAGAAGAATTTCCGCATATTACGAAATCGATGAGAAATTTGGTTTTTTGAAATGTTTACAAAATATAAGCCCTGGCCCCGAGGATTTAAAAACTAAGGCAGAGAAATTGGTAAATTGTTATTCGGATGACCCGGACGGAAAAATACAATAATTTGAGTTGTTACAATTTCGTGAGTTTGTGAACCTCTTTGTGACAGATGAGGATCCATAATTGGGCTGCAGCCCCCCCCCCTCCGAAATAAAATGTTGAGAATTTAATGAATATGTCTTCCTCAGTAAATTATAAACTTTACTGCTGTTAAAATCGTAAAGCTCCATCATTTTAGGCCTATTTTTTCAAAACATTTCCTCCGGGGGAGACCCCCGGGCGGCCGGGCCCACCTCTTTGCAGCTATATGCATATTCATTTCTTTGTAAGCTTTCCTGATGTAAAACTCCAATATTTTGGACATACATTTTGGCTAAATGATATGTTATTTTTATGAATAAGCATTTCTTTGTAAGCCTTATAAATTCTATACTTTACTGCTGTTAAAATGCTTAAAACCCCACTATTTTGCACTTACAATTTCCAATTTTCCCTCCGGGGGGGGGGGACCCTCGGACCCCCTCTTCAGGTGAAATGCAATATTATTTCTATACAACCTCAACCGTCGTAATGATAACATTGGTCCGCATATCCGCTACATTTTATAAGCCTGTGTTATAAGAAAAATCGGCCAATAAATTGACTTTTGATGAGTCCATGCTATCAGGTATACTCGTGTACGAGCAACACCATAACCTCTAAAGAATACACTAGATACAATTGAATTCTCATGAAAAAAGTACACTAGATAGGATTATGGTCGCCACAGCCACCCCCGAAAAAAATCCTGTACGAGCTTGTCTGGCATCCTGATTCCTTTGTCTCCATGTTATATATTAAATTGGTAGTGGAATATTCGTTTAAGGGTATAAGACTTTTCTGCCCGATAAAGGGCTCCCACACAATTCCGGCTCCAGGGCCCCCAAAAAGCCAAACCCGGCACTGCACCTGGGGATAAAAGCGAGGAAAAAGTAAGTTAGAATTATTACGTATTGTATAGGTTAATATATGTTCCTCCTTCATGGAATACTAGGCGAGAAAAAGAGAGAGAGAGAAAGAAAGAGTCCATTCAATTCAATAAGCAACAGGCGACAGCAAACGTGGAAGAATGAAGAAATATGCAATAAGCTACGAAAGTCTTAGCGACTACAGGAGTATAATGTAAAAATGTATGAGTGCATGGAATTTAATAACTTCTGCAAGGTACAATACATTCAACAGTGGAATAAAGCAATCGAACAGCATCCGACAGCAATATGCTACTTATTCAATGAAAAACATCAATTCAAAGCTTATATGCACAATAGTATGAGATTCTATTATGGTCGGAAAGGATTTCAACGTCACAAATATATAATACTATACAGAGCCTCTGTAGAAAGGATGAAAGCAAGGAAATTATTGCTGGTAAGGTATGAATAGCTGGAGAATGCAGTATACTAAACCCCAAAGAAATGCCGGAGATGGAGATAGTAGAGCTGTTATGTATATGAGAAATTGCGACAGACGCATGGAAATGGAAGCGGAGTTGCAAGCAAAATAATATAAAGGAGCTCGCGAGTGATTATATGTTTAAAATATTAAAAGGAATTTAACATCCAGTCTCTTTTCAAATATCAACGGTGAGATTTTCCTTTCCCCTACAGAAGTTACAGGCTAGCTGGAATTTAATGTGCAAAGTCTATAACATCTTAACACCTGTATAATGCAGTTGGTAGAATTGAAAATGAGAAACGGTTCCAACGATTTTCTTTAAATTCACATATATTGCAGTCGTTATTAAAGCAAACAAAACTCAAAAGGTCGCTTGCCCTTTGATAGTTTGGTTCCGGATGCAAAAAAGACTCAATTGTCTATGACTATTAAATAGTTTTTTGTGGAACATTTGTATCGACGCTTTCTAACTTCAGGCATGTTTTAAATGTTAAATAGAGCAACAACCCGTATGGGTTGCTTTCCCAAGCAAAGTCTTATTTTTTTGAAGAATTATTGATAATTAATAATAATAATCTTGTATAATACAATGCATATAGTATGTTGATGATTGATGATTCGGATCCCTCAATAGCTGTGCTTCATGCCCTAATGCATTGCATACGGTACCCTGCCGTTATTACTGGGTTGTATTACAATGGTCTGCCCGTTTTAACCGAAATTTAACCCTTGGACAATTATTTACCATGGAACCAGGGTACTCGTATTATCTACTTCGGTATCTCGTATACTAATTCATAAATAGGAAAGCATGTCAGGGCTCACTAGTACCGGTTCTTTTAGGTGAGCTTTACCTCTACTACTTTTCAGCTAACCTATTTTTGGTTTAAATTACGGTATAATTGAACTGGGATATGAAATGAGGGAAAGTGACGGTTCGAGTCTTTCGAGACTCAAAATAAAAGGGAGAATTTTCCGCCAGCCTTCAGTGAGTTCGGTTCACCCAACAAAGTCCATAAGTTATTTAAGACTACACCCCGGCTGCCATGTTTTTTTAATGTTATTACTATAGTAGCTGCTGCGGCCGACATTGCTCTATTTATAAATAATTCCTGTCTTAAAATATCAATTAAAATAGTCACCGCAAAGTTCTTTACTGACTATCTATAAGGCGACTATTCCACTTGTCAGTTTTTCTTCAATTTTGATAATGTCATGGACGAAAATATCATTAATGTTGCATTTATATTTTTACACCTCATATTCAACTTGTCCTCAATAATTGACCATTTTCGTTTTCAATGTTTTCCAATTTTGTAAGTTTGTAATTTCATAATCTACAAGAAATTTTATGATTTAAAGTTCGAAATAATTCGTTCGTTCTCAAGAAATTAATTTAAATTATTTATCATCTCCAGACGACGCCATTGTTTAGTTTTAGTTTGTTATTGTTAGCAAAGCGTGATTTTACTCTAGATGATCATTGATAAATTTTAACATGCGGAAGTTAAAATGGACAATGACATAGAGTAAAACAAAAATCTCATCAATTATTGACGCACAAATGACGGAATATTGACAAATGGAATAGACAGAACTGATATTTTTCTGCAGAATCCAACTTCCCATGCCCAGCCAATGTTTCTTTTTCTTTCTAAACTCCAAACCCCAACACTCTAGACCACCTACTAACGACTCCGGCTCTTTTGCTGAGTAGCATCGCGCCAACTGCAATGGGCGTTCACAGTAAAATATTCTAACTGAAAAACCTCTGACTCAACCGCCATGCCGAAATGTTCACTTCGTCTTTTCAGTCACTTTATCACTGCGGCAGAATTCTATCAAAATATATATTTGGAAAAAATGCCTGGCAGCTCTGTTTATACACCAGCCCTTTAAAAAACGCTGATGAAATTCCTGTAGGAGTGGGAAATCTATAAACCAATAAATTTGTACGGGAATAAAAATGCTGGGAACATTGCAAATGACGGGTTGCTCGCATCATTCAATTTATCAAACTGCTTCGTATTGAGACAGCTGCAAATGTAGGCTAACATTATTGAGCTGAAGACTTGAAACAACCTGACTTGAAATTCTAAATGTAACCAGTTTTGAACTCAAATTCATGGAATTTGAATAAAGAGACCTTATATCTCGGAGGATCCACAAATCCGAGTTGCTGCGGAGCCTATCAATCGGCGGATTCTAGTGCTTCATCATGTAACTCCGGCCGTGAAAGTCTTTGCAATTATATCAAATTCCTGAACTTTTAACAAACAAACAGAACTCGCCACTCGGTCTAACGCTATACTAAGATAATCCGAGTTTCGTATTGAGGCAGCTGCAAATGTACGTCTTTACGATATATAGTAAATACGTTTAGAATATGATTAGTTAAGTTAAGCTAACTGTTGTTTTTTGTTTTGTTGACTAAGTACTGTATTCTGGAAATTGTAGTGTTTTTTGTTTAAGTAACGCCCCGTAAATATAACACCGTCCAGTTTTTTCCATTTCCTCTAATTTCGTTTACAACGAGGAGGTTACCTCTTCGACCAAAGTTAATTTGATGTCAGTATATCATATAATACTACAATGTATTGAATAAAGCATTGTCTTTATGCAATTAAGTAAAGCTCATCACAGGCCTGTTCGGTTAAATAGTTGTGTAGTTGTGCTAACCTGTCTAGCAACACGAATCTTGTCAATTAGAGCATAAGTAGAGGATTTGGCGATTACTGAACTTGTCAGGGCTTGTGGTCCAGCGGTTAAGACAACGCCCCGGTTAGGCGTAGATCGTGGGTTCGAATCCCGCCAAGCCCAGTTTTTTTTCCATATCCTCTAATTTCGTTTACAACGAGGAGGTTACCTCTTCAACCAAAGTTAATTTGATGTCAGTGTTATATATACCATATAATACTACAATGTATTAAATATAAGACGTTTATTATTATTATTATTATTTCATGACAAAGTTATTTTATTTATTTACTATGTACCTACGTATATTTAACATTTATAAATTCATTTCGAAGCTTTTGAAAATAGGTGAGACTTTGCATTATATTTGGCTATTTCTAAAAAAATTAATAGACTATCGTATCTTCAATGCAACGGTTAAGACATTCAGTCTGTAAAAAAACTTAATAAGTTACTTTTAGAACTTTATAAAGTGACCGCTCATCTTTCTAAACGCTTAATTTGCATACATTTCTCCTTAAGAAAAGTTCTTTTAATGCTGGAATCCCTGTTTTAATAAGTGTCATTAAAATATTTTCAAAATCATTAAATTAACGAATAAAAAGTTAGCTGTCTGCGATTTCCCCGGATTAAACTCAAAGCAAAAAGGTATAAATTATTTTAATTATTTCCTTTGGGATGTAAAAAATTAACCTCTTTACCTTTGAAATTTTATAATGAAAATATTCCATTTTTAGAGCTTTCACGTCTCGAATGAAATGCGCGAGAGCGTAATTTTAAGAAGGAATCGGACTCGCCATCAACCGCTCATGGCAATAAGTCAAATTTTGTGTTAGCTAACACTTGATTGTTGCCAAGCAACGCGGTCCCGTGGACAGATGTTTGCTTTCAGCATTTCTGCTTTAAACAACCCTGTCAGCCTGGCGGGGGGAGTGATTCTGTTTGTTAACTTGAGGCACCCTAAGGGTAGACTCTTTCACCTCAGGGAAAGGGGAGTTGACTGATTGAGTGAATGAATATACTTTAATACAATACAATGCAACCATACACAATACAACAACAATTTATAAAAATCCCCCGAGTGCGGCCTACATCCGTTAACACAACGAAATACTATATATATCAATAATTATAGTGGATTCTGAATCACTTGGGGAGCATGGTAAATTCACAAGATTAAATCGGAGGTGACCAGGACTGGACACGTACGTAGACTGACTAGTATAGTCTCAGCACGTTATCATGTCCCACCATGTTACCCTGCCAACGCTGTGTACACTACCAAGTTTACCGCAGTTTGAAACATGCTCTGCTCTAATAGATTCAACATATGGTAAGGCCGTTGGCAGTAGGTTGTAGAAGGTTGTAGCTTAAGTAGTTAGCGTACATTCTGAATACAGAATACCGCACTGGAAGCAAAGCTACGCTGTATATAGTTAACTCTGTTTCAGTTACGTATACGATTTAATGGAAAAGGGTTCTCTTCAAAGAAAACATGACATTGTTAGAAAGGTAAAGAACCGTTAACTCTCGATTAACGCTGGTGGTTACATCTTTTGTGGTTAGTCTTTAAAGACACAAAGGGGGTTCACTTCCGTTCACCTTATTGGCAGAGAATAAGCTTTCGGCTCTAGCTCTTGCTTTGAACCTTTTTAGTCGTTATACGGTTCCGGCATTTAAGATGAAAATATCACAATAGAAGTTAACGATACAGATGAGGTTGAATTTTGCGGTATGCAGTGCCGGCTTTGGCCTAGTGGGGACCCGTGGGCCGGAATGGGGTTCTGTAGGGACAGGTTTGGTCACTAGGTTCGCTGACGACAAACCGATATCCATATTATTCAAAATGGCCGCCGTTTGCATGTGAAAACTAAGCATCTCATTAATACTTTTAATATTTTTTATAATATTTTTACTATGCCTGGACCTTATTTCGCTGTATATAATTTAATATATATATTCTCCATGATTTATAGAAAAATATATCACTTTAAAATAATACATAAATAAAATAATTTTAAAATATTATTGAGGCTTATGGAAAAATCAACGCTTTGATATCTTAGCAACTGGTGCTGCTATCTACAAAATGACGTCACAAATGAACCTCATTGTGTGGGGGCTCTTTCTCGGGTAGTGCAGTAGGATGTACCCGTTTGGCTTAGACGAATATTCCGCAATCAATGATAAAATGGAGACTCCAACTCCCGCCAATTATTGCCCTTTGCCCATTGCCTTCCTGACCCCATAGCCAAACCCGGTATTGGTGGTAAGTGTAATGCATCATATTCAAGGTGAATTTCTGTCTTCAAGTCCAGCAGTATTTTGGGCGTTTTTATTATATGTTTTCAAAGTGGTAGCTGAGCTTCTGAGCAATACCTTATGATCTCAATGGTGAACTTACGAAAATCCGTAATCGGTACCTTCTCGTGGTGAAGATAGAAGCGCGTAATAGCTGCTTAACAGAAAGGGGTCCAGCGGTTAAGACAACGTCCCGGTTAGGCGTAGATAATGGGTTCGTATCCCTCCAAGCCCAGTTTTTTTATATCGTCTAATTTCGGTTATTACTTGGAGGTTACCTCTTCAACCAAAATAAATTTAATGTCAGTGTTATATACACCATATAATACTGCAATTTAATAGGGGACCGAGTTTGAGTCGGGGGATAAGCAAAAAAATAAATTGGAAAGCAAAAAACAGAGTCTTTTCTGTGCAGGGCACTCAATTGCCCTGAGGAAAAGGTATAGGAACTCAATGGAGAGTCAACTGCATAAGGGTGCAGAAGGCAACGGGAAACCACTGCATTTCAATTCCCCAGTATAGTCGCCATGATGATTGCCAACCTTCAGTAGAAGAGGCACTTCAAGAAGAAGATTATTTATGTATAAATCTTAACTTTTGTCACATAGTAGGTAGCAACTAGCACCGACGAAATTTAGAGCCAAGCAGACGTGCGAGGGACACTAAAAACATAAGAAAAAATATGGGCCGGAGATGGCCCATGAATAAATTTGAATAAATATCAGGGTCACGTAAAGCCCTAAAGGGTTATAGCAACAGGACTCCTCAGAACCCCCGCACCATGCTGGCTCCGTCAGGTACGGAATGGATCTATCCCATTTGGGGGGGGGGGGGGGTAGTTGCCAAAATAGAACAAACATACGATACATATGTAGTATCGATTAAATTGGAGCGTAATAAATTAACCTACAACAGATTTACTAATGTGAGTATCTAACCCCTGCCCCCCTGTATCCGTCCATGGGCTCCTTCATATGTCTCACGGACGTCATTGTGTACTCTTTCACAGTTATTTCAATGAACACTGTTCTCTTCCAGGTTTCTCAACAATGAGCTAGAGGACACCACCGCCTCAGAAGGCCATGGCCTCCTCCTTCGTCCTATCCACTGTGCTGGCGCTCCTGTGCCTCACCTGTGTCATCGTATCCTCCTTCAGCTGCGTCTGCAGCCCGAGTGAGTGCGAGGACGTGTCAGAAGCGGACTGCCCCAAGGGAGGTGGCACCGTGTGGGACCCCTGTAAGTGTTGTCGCGTGTGCGCCCGTGTTGAGGGGGAGGTGTGCGGAGGACCCCACGGATTCTACGGGACCTGCGCTGATGGTCTGGACTGTGTGGTGGCCGCCCATGCCTCAGGGATCCCTGTCACTGGAGCCCACTCCGAAGGCGTTTGTACACGTGAGTTTCGTTTCTTTTATTTCGTCGTTAACATTTAACATTTGGTTATGGGGAAAGATGTCATTTGTTAAGAATTTGACAGAATATTCCAACCTATTTTTTTTTTTTCAAAATTTGGTTTACGTTTTTGCATTAAGTGTTGCTAAAGCCTTGTGCCTTCTTGAGCACCCTGCCTGAGTATTACCACTTATTCATCGAAACCGTACTAGACCAGGGTGGTCTCTTTCTGTCGAGAGCCCTCAATCTTTCTACCTTCCGTTGGATTATTATACGCAGAAGACGATACTTTTCGTTCCACATCACATAGCCGAAGACTTCATGAGTAGAGGAAGAAGAACGCAATGATCCACAGTAAAATACTTTAATAGTGACCGGTTTCATCAGTCTGATGATGGATTTTATCCGAAACCGGTCACTATTAAAGTATTTTACTGTGGATCATTGCGTTCTTCTTCCTCTACTCATGATGTTCTCCAAGTTCCACGAAGTCACCAAGGAAACTCTCACAAAGTGGCCGAAGACTGTTAGTTTTCGTTTATTACCCGTTAGCAGCAACTCGGCTTCTGTATCTATTCTCCTCAGGACCTCAACATTAGGGACACAATCTCTCCAAGATATGCGCAGCATTCGTCTGTATATCCACAATGCTCTGATTCTGTATTTCATAACAAAGTCAATCCCTCCATACCGGTATATATGTTGCTGAATGTCAACGTTTGTAGAGAATGGCGTTTCCACAAGCTACGCCAATACTTTCCATTAATATTATGCCTGAGACTTTAAAATTGTAAAAAGAGAGAATTATAGTCGTTTGTATGCTGTTGGAAAAAAAGTCCATGTTTTCCTCGACATACGAAACCAAAGCTCTCTCTTTCTCAAGACCATAATGCTAGCTGTTTTTTTCACGAAGTCATTCGAAAGCAGTGGCAAGAGCTTATGTAAGCTCCCATGCATGACCTCATTTATTTCTGGTGCGCGCTCTACCCCCATATATTGTCGCGGTTTTCCAGCCCTCTAATTTTATCCGCTGTTTAGTGTACCTATGGCAAAAATACATGAGATGCAGCTTACTGTGATATGTAGAGTAGTGGTACGGACTCTGACTTTCAGCAGCAAGGTTGTTGGTTCATACATGCCACATTTTTTTTAAATCTGTGTAATACAGTTTTCCACCAATTACATTGTACAAAAAATTACAAAATTGGACAGTTAAGTTAAATATAACAAAAAATAATAATCACATGCAACTACAATATATAAATCTATATAGACCTAATATTTATCTATCTATCTAGATCTATATAAGGCATTTTCTTCTATAAATAGCAAAGCAGTCATGGAACAAATCTATAAATTCAGCATAAGCATTTAAAAGTTTTGTCAGTCTTAATATTGTAGAGTTTGATGTAACGTCCACACGGTGAAACGGAGGGCATGTAAAGCAGGCCGTCCTGGGCTTTCCTAGTTGAGTGTAAGTTGTAATTTACAGCCCTAATTCCGCTAGGTTGGCTTAGTAGTTATTTTCATTAGCATTACTCAGAAGCTGAGCTACGTTGAAGACAATGGTATAAGGCACCCATTTAAAGGTTCGGTGGAATAGGATTTCGCGGAAAATGTTTCATTTTGTGTCTAGATTTGAACCTGCCAACGGCCTTACCATGTTCAATCCATGAGAGCTGAGCATGTTCCAAACTGCGACAAACTTGGTAGTGTGCACAGCGTTGGCAGGGGAACATGGTATAGGACATGATAACATGCTGAGACTATACCAGTCAGTCTACGTGCGTGACGAGTTCTGGTCACCTCCGATTTAATCGTGTGACTTTACCATGTTCCCCAAGTGGTTTGTAATCCACTATAATCAGGAGGTCCACCCTGTCAGTCAACTCCCCTTCCCCGCGAGGTGAAAGAGTTAGGGTGCCTCAAGTTAACAAACAGACTCACTCCCACCGCCAGGCTGACAGGGTTGCTTAAAGCAGAAATGCTGAAAGCAGGCGTTGGAAACAACTAAAACAACAGATTTGAACCACAACCTTCTTCTTCATAGTTCACATCACTACTGACTGGACTATTCCGGGTCATCGTGCAAATATCATGTAGAAGATAAATTACATGAGCCTGAAGCTCTGAAGCTTTCAGTGTGTGCGGGAAAAGCCGCAAGAAAATACAGGCTGATGGGAGTTTCGCGTAATCCAAATAATCCGTGTAGCTCTACTGCATGTGACACAATCCAAAAACTCTCCACTCAGCCCCAAAAATTCCATGCGGATTTTACAGAATTACGGGAAATTTCAAAGGGCTTAGGAGCCTATATTGTGTGCTTTATAGTCTATACTATAGGACGTGACGGTTGATAGCAACACAAACTTTGAAGTAATTTAATCTAGATATAAAAATACTGAGTATACATGTTGTTGTTGTTTCCAACGCCTGCTTTCAGCATTTCTGCTTTAAGCAACCCTGTCAGCCTGGCGGGGGGAAGTCAGTCTGTTTGTTAACCTAAGGGCAGACTCTTACACCTCGGGGGAAAGGGGAGTTGACTGACATGGGGGATCTCCTGATTATAGTGGATTCCGAACCACTTGGGGAAAATGGTAAAGTCACACGATTAAATCGGAGGTGACTAGGACTTGTCACGCACGTAGACTGCCTGGTATAGCCTCAGCGCGTTTTCATGTCCCACCATGTTCCCCTGCCAACGCTGTGCACACTACAAAGTTTGCTGCAGTTTGAAACATGCTCTGCTCTCATGGATTCAACATGGTAAGGCCGTTGGATATACATTAAGTCCATTGCATATTTGCTGCCTGCAATAGTCGAGTTGGTAGAGAACTGGACTATTTAACGGATGGTCATGGTCAAGGTTCGAGAATCGACATAAGAGCAAATATTTCGTATCTGAGCAGTGGCGGCCCGAGGTCGAATTGCTGCAGCAGCATCAAGACAATTGCAATAAAAAACCCCAATGAATAATAAAATTCCAATAATTACAGTATTTCCTGTTTTATTTTTTATTTTTAAATGTTTAATTAGTTTTATGATTTATTTTTTGTTTAGTATTTTATTTTTCAAAAAATACAAACAATGCAATGAATGTATCCGAATAACCTCTTCAGTCGCCTCTGTAGGTAATCCCTGTGTTGAGTTACGACAGGTCGCCGATCGCATAATGTGTAGAGACTTGCACAAGTACAAACAAAATATAACTATGCCATGAAAGTCCATAAAATATATATAATACGCATGTTGATTATTTTTGTCAAATTCGGTCCCTCGTTGGCTCGTTATGCTACTGATTATGTGTCATAATACACCTTAACATAATACTACATTAAACTAAGAAGAACCAGTAGAATCCGGGCTGATGGGCCGTGGTCGAATTGAAAGTGAACTTCCAAACGTTTTGTCATCATCTGCGGTCGACATCTTCAGTGGCGCTGCGTAGACTTCGAAGGTTGTACCTCGGTGGCTCCGTAGCGAGTGAGCTACGGAGCCACCGAGCTACGGAGCCACCGAGCTACGGAGCCACCGAGCTACGGAGCCACCGAGCTACGGAGCCACCGAGCTACGGAGCCACCGAGCTACGGAGCCACCGAGCTACGGACCCACCGAGCTACGGACCCACCGAGCTACGGAGCCACCGAGCTACGGAGCCACCGAGCTACGGAGCCACCGAGCTACGGAGCCACCGAGCTACGGAGCCACCGAGCTACGGAGCCACCGAGCTACGGACCCACCGAGGTACCACCTTCAAAGTCTACGCATCGCCACTGAAGATGTCGACCGCAGATGTTGACGAAACGTTTGGAAGTTCACTTTCAATTCGACCACTGCCCATCAGCCCGGATTCTACTGGTTCTTCATTTGACTCCGGCCGTGAAAGCCTTTGCAGTTACACTACATTAAACATTTAAGATACTTTAATGTTGTATCTGAAGGGGGTCTTCCCGAGGATTAGCCTAACATACTCCTATAAAAAATGAATGGCAGAGCTAATGCTACATGCAGTATATTTTAATTAAAAAAAGGTTTTTATATATTATGGGGGAAACACGGATGGTAGATTAAGGTTTCACTTGCAGAGGGTCATTAGGGGTAAAGCACTGTTTCACAATTTAAAATAATCTAATAATTAGTTTTAAAGCACACCGCAATTTATTATATTTATTTTACATCTCGGAATAGGTCCATTAACCTTCTTCTGGGGTTACAATCTATCGATTGGTTTGCAGCAACTTGACTCTTCTTCTCCACTCCTCCCTGTCTTCCGCGATCCTTTTCATTTCCCAGTAGGTCCCGCACTCCATGTCCGCCATTACGTCCTCCATGTGCTCCTTTCTCGGCCTGCCTCTGTGGTTTGTGCCCTCGACTGAGCCTTCAACAATGGTGTTTAGAAGGCTTTCATGCCTGATAAGGTGCCCCATAAATCTGGCCCTCCTCCTCCATTAACCGTTAACGTGTAATATACGATAGAGATCATGTCTCTAATCGTGAGGTCCTGAGGCGAATGGATACAAAAGCCGCATTGCTTCTGACGGTTAAAAAACGAAAATTAACATACTTGACGAGGAACGAAAATAATTGTATTCTGCATGTAATAATCCAAGGGAAGTTAGTAGATATGAGGGCTCTGGGTAGAAAGAGAACATCCTGGTTGAAAACCCATATGGTATTTAATAATATTGTAACTGCCGAAAATTGTTTATCAATTCACAAAGTTGTAAAACGTGTAAATAAATAAATAAATAAATAACCATCTATTTTCATACAGGTCTAAGAGTCCAATAAAATGCAAACGGGTTCGAAATGATGTATACGTTTACGAGTGTTTATTAACGAGATGTCAGGGGAGGGGGGAGGGGTGGTGGGAGATGTGGGGGGGGGGGGTGGTATTAGTTTTCTGCATCTCAGAGTTCAAGCTGGCGTGAAACGTTTTTGAAAATGTCAAATTTCCTCAGGGACATTTCTGTTCAGCGAATCAGACTCAGAAATATGGTCAAGCTAGCTTACTGTCCGACGTCATTCATAGAGTTTGAAATTTGCAATTTTATTACGTTATTCATTAGGCTTTTATTTTAGAATTAATTTTGGGCATTTCCAAATTTCGGAAAAGTCATATCAAAAAGCACTTGAGCTGAACCCTATGAGCATTGTACTATACTTTCAATAATGAACCCACAGATTTTCCTATCTGTACTATAGTCATTGTTTCTAAGAGAAAATCAAAGAGTTGTTACTAGACTTGCAGTTGTTCAAAGCTCTTATCCATCTATTGTTTGAAACGACTCATAATTAAGATATTGTTGAATCAGCACATAATTTACAATTCATTTCATCACTAGAGGGGACTTTCTTCATTGTTTTTTTTTTACCTCACAGTTGATTTAATTCTCGAAAAGTTAATTTATTCTTCGTGGCAAATTTTCCAACCAGAATATTTGTTCTCGTGTAATTAAAAATTGTCTTTTGCCATTTGCCAAGGTTAAGCATAATATTTGTGTAGGTTGGTTTTTAATTTTCTTCAGTTAGCCAAATTTTTCATCTTATTTATTTTAGCAATTCCCCCCCCCCCCCCCCCCCGAACTTCATGTAAAAGGATTGCGCTGCTTTCGAAGTGGGTCCGTCAAGCTATCCATCCATTAGTAGGCCTGTTAGCAATGCCAATTAAAATATCTTAAGGCCTTGGGTGCAGTGTAACAGGTGAAAGCATGACTTAACCAAGTACAGATACGAGTCTCATACTTGGTTAAGTCGAGCTTACACCTGTTATACATTGTCAACGGTAAGAATGTCAGAGTTTGCCCATTGGCACATGTAGTAGGTATGGGTTGGCATCGAAGAGTCAACCTGTTTGTCAACGGCTGGAAATTCATTCAGAAGCAATACCACCAATCATAACCGAACACCGATGGGATCGTTGGCAGGGCAAGGCTCACAAGTAGGAATAAGTCCATATTGTAGAGTAGTGGTACAGACTCCGACTTTCACTGGAAAGGTTGTTGGTTCAAGTCCCACACTTGCTACATTTTCTGGCCTTGCTTCGGAGGGCATGTAAAGCAGGTAGTCCTGGATTTCCCTCTTTGAATATAAGAGAGTGTTTTATAGCCCTAACTCAGCTAGGTTGGCTTAGAAATAGATCAATAAAAAGTCAATATTTATTTATTTATTTATTTATTTATTTAAAACCCATCAATATTAATAATAGTAATGTATTTGTGAGATATAACGCAATTTATTCCGTAATTCATCAGTGGAATAATCAAATGAAACTCAAGGTAATAAAACCTTTTCTGAGACAAATTCGTAAGGGCACAATTTGGGAATCGCGGGTGGAAGGGGGGCGGGGAGTATACCCCAACGAATCAAACTTCTATTTTGCCTTCATTTTCACAAATATTCAAAATTTATTTCATTTGATTTGAAACTGTTTCAGTTCTCTGTTGCAAATTTATATTTGATGTCTTTGGAGGATGTTGTTAATTTATTATATTTTGATAACTGCTGTACTGTGCCCGTTTTCTTTGGGTAGGTACACTACACTGGCTCTCGAATTTATGACTCCATAGCTTAATTATTATGTATATAATTTTAATTATCATTATACTAAGTACATATTTTTTGCGCGCCTTATCCCCTACGGAGGGGGGGGGGTGTCGGTGATGCGGTAATGGCGCCTCCGCAGGCACCTATTAAGGACGTCCTGCAGCCTGATCGAGGCGATTATAATACCGGTATTTATTTAATCCCCTGGTAGTAAAAATGTAAACAAGACAATTTTGTAATGGAAAGTGCTATTCAAAATTTGTTTGTTTACAGTTCATAGGGTATTTAATTAACCCCGGTATTATAATCGCCTCGATCAGGCTGCTGGTTTGAGAGTGTGAGTTCGGTCCATATCTACCTGAATCTTTCAGCGTCAACTTCAGTTCAGTCTTCCTCTTCTTCTGCTTTCTGGGACCACAATCTCATCAACCCTCTTCAGTAGATGCGTCTCTCCACGCCCATGCCATAACAGGCGTTTTTCCCTGAACTTGAGAGTGATTGCGGATGCGGAAGTTTGCAACTCATCTCTGATCGGGTCGTCACTTCCGCTGCCCAGCGTCTGCCCCATGGAGGAGCTGCTCCTCATTTATCTTCACCGCCCAGCAGAGCAGCAGCAGAGTAATGTAATTTTATTGAAGATCTTATTATGGACCCAGGCCTTGTCGAATGCCAACGACCCCATGGATTCCGGACATTATTTGTATTGTTTCATTATGAATTTTTAGCCATTGGCAAACTCGATGTCAACCTACACCGGCTACAAGCGATAATGGACAAGCTGAGGCAAGCTTACCATTGACGCAATGAAACAGGCCAAGGCATGACTTAACCAAGTACAGATACGAGTCTTCACCGCCCAGCACTCAGCATCATATATCCTGCAGAAATAGAGAAATAGTTAAGAGAAAAAGAGAAATAGCTACTACTATAGTATCTTAGCAGGAAAATAGGAATTTTACTGTAAATCGGAGGAGAGATTTGAGTTAGAAATTGAACTAGCGGCTTGGAGGGGGGGGGGGAGTGATATCAGAAAAGGTTAGGTTCGCTTTATTGTTATCTAGTGGATTATAGGTACAGACCCATTTTCCATTGTTTATGTATTATAGTCAGCAGAAAATTAATTAAATCTATCTATTAAATCTATTGATGAAATAAAATAGGAAACTATAGGGAACTCAACAGCTAGCCTACTATTGTCTGAAATTCATAACTTTGACCATTCGGGGGGTCTCTTATTCTAACCCATACAGGCATCAGGACTAACTGAGGATCCTCTCTGTACAATTTGTGATGTTGTGAACTGGAACATTTCGGACTGCACTTTTCCCGTGCTGATTAAGGCAAGGTCCTTATTGGCCCTTAGGGTTAAATAAATAAATAATCATTTAATTACAAACAGACCTAAAATTCCAATAAAATCTGGGGTTGAGGTTACCCAGGCTAGGAGGAAGGTTTTTTCATTCCTATGTAAACGTTAGTGGAAGGAAAGCTTTGTGATAGTTAAAATTTTCGATTTCGAGATTTCTGTGACACGTTTTGAGCACCCAGGAACCAAAAAAAATTGTTTTGAGGAAATGCCAATCTGTCGGTCTGACTGTCAGTCTGTCTGTCGGTTTAATCCGCGAGCAAACTAGGTACTCAGTGGATTTTGATGAAATTTGGCATGTAGGTTCAAAAAAATCAAATCTTGGGATCGTTTCCTTTAATTTCGGACTAACTTACTTTTGGGTGGTTTTACCCTCCAAAAACTAAAGAAAAAGGCAAACATCATTCTCTGAAAAATGGCTCCACCTGTTCTTTTTACATTCCTATATGATTTAGTCATTATTAATGCAAACAAAACCTTGGGCTTGGGCTTGATAGGTTGTTCTGGGGACGAAACAATAAAAAATAAAAATTCATGAAAAATGACTAAAAAATTATTTTTCCGTGGAACCTTTCTATCGATACTTTCTAACATGTGTGTCCAACGAACCTCCGTCCTACGAGCTCCCTCCTCCCTTTCCGAAACGCCCGGAAACAAAACAACAGCCACAAATAATTTCATACTGTTCCAAAGAGCCACCGGTCTCTTCTTCAACATTAAAAAAAATCGAACATGAGGTATGTTTTAGGTGTTAATAGAGTAACAAATTGATCAGGCACCTAGCTTTCCCCAGCAAAATTTTGGTATTTAATAAACAAACATTTTTGGAGAAATTATGTACACTAAAAAAATAATTAAAAATAATTAAAACAATTCATGCCCAATACATTGCATACCCTACCATTAATACTGTGTTGCATTATATTAATCTGCCCGTTCTAGACTATGAAATAGTCCTATCGATCAATTACGTGCTTAGGGGTAAGGACCGTGGAGGTAACTTAAATTTAGCCCTAGTACAATTATTTACCATGGAACTACTCATACTATCAGTCACCTATATCATATCTATACTTATTGATAAATAAGGAAGAACGAACGGGTTCACTCTAACCTCAACTTTCCATTACAAAGTTTAGTGCTCCGCCAACTAAACCTATTCTCTACCATCTGTATAATAAAGCATTAGGCAACAATAAAGCAAACCTAACCTTTTCTGACCCCTCCATCCCCCTCCCCACTCCAAATCTCACCGCTCTAATTCAATTCCGAACTCACATCCCCCTCCCCATTTACATTAAATTCCTTGTTTCCCTGCTGAGCTAGTAGGCATTTCCCCCCCACAAATTTCACTGCTGCAATACCGTGAACGCCACAATTTCGCCACAGGCGTTTATTAGTTAAAAGCTTTTGCTGGAATAGTTATATGTTATTTAGTCAAAAGTCAGGGCTTTTAGATACGGTAACTAACCATAAAGCTAACCTATTTAAGACTATTTTCAAACATTCCGCAGGCCTAGAATCAACGAGTAATTAAATAGTAAATAGTATAATAATTATGTTTTTTTTTTTTTTTTTTTTAAAGATTATTCGCATACGAACAATTCAATGAATGTATCCGAATAACCTTTTGAGTCGCCTCTGTAGGTAATACCCGTGTTGAGTAACGACAGGTCATCGATCGCATGATGTGTAGAGACTCGCACAAGTACGAACAAGCTACCACTATGCCATCGAAGTCCTTATAACTTATTCTATATTAAGAAACGGTACCAGTGAACATGACTTCACTAGTTCCGGTTATTTATGATATTTACACTTCTTCCCGGATAAGTTATTAATTCCTTTATGTTGGTGCTAGGCCAGCGGGACTAAGTTGAAAGTTCATAGCGGCGCCTTCCACATTACTGCTGTTTGCTGATTAGGTCTATCATAAACTTTCAATTTCAGGTTTCCTACCCCTGGGTTAAAGTTGGTTTTCACTTAGTAAACCTTCTTACTCATAGGCTAAGCATTGGCTATATTTCGAAGCTCGTTTATTATATTGTATTTCTAAGGGAGAAACGCATCCCCTGGCCCCTCTTAAGAAAGCTTTCACGGTGTTATCACAATCAATCAAAAATAATGCTTATAATGCCTCCTTGACCTCATTAGCTTTGAAAGGACTAAGGGTAAATAAGACAGGGTGAGGGAATGGGGTTGAGGGGGTCGTGACCCCCATTTACTGGATACTTCCCCCCACTAATTTGACCGCGCTTTAAATTTTCAAAAGGCACAACAGCGAAAGGGATGGCTCTGAGGCCTTGTCCATGGTGATCCTTCAGGGTCTGATTTTGACCGGTGAGACTTTGGTATTCTCTGCCGAACATTTTCAGTAATGAAACAGAAAAAAAGAAAAAAATGACCGGAAGGCCCAAAATTGGCCCGATGTCTTTTTCTTCTTTACATGCAAGTCCAGCTTACGTTGGTGGTCACCATGGCAATTTGACCGAAATTAGGGGATATGGAAAAAACTGAATTCCTTTGTACTTACTCCAGCGCGCCCGACATATTGCAACAAACGGCACAAAATAATAACCTTCTTCTCCAAATGCCTCTATTATCGAAGATTGGCGATCATCATGGCAATTCGGACCTTGCTGCTCCGGAGCAAGTATTGATGTCATGATAATTATACTAGGGCAAGAGCGGATCCAGCGGAAAATTTTGGGGGGGGGGGGGTCACAAATTGTATGTAAGTTTAAAAGGTAATTTGTATGTTGAAAATTTGAGTTTTATTCAATTCAAAAAAAATTACTACTATATAAATTTACTAATTTAAGGGGGGTCATAACCCCCTGAACCCCCCCTGGATCCGCCATTGTACTAGGGAATTTTGATGTATTTGATTCCCATTTCCTTCTGAATCCTTATGCCGTTGACTCTTCATTGAGTTCATCCGCCTTCAAGGCGACCAGTTTCCTAACCCCAGGACAAAAGAGTCTCCTGCATGGAAAAATACTAGGTTATTCGCTTATCCCGACTCAATTTCGGTCGTCTATCTGTTCAGTCGACATTACGCGCTTCCACGAGGCAACGGGGAGACCTTGTAAGGCCAGCGCCACGCACAGCCAAGTGTGAGCGACTGGATCCTATACTACAAGGTTTCGTCTACCTTAGAAAACTCCCGATTGAACTGAGAGCGGCGAGAAATGCTTCGAACTTCCCTAAATTGCTTAGAAACCATCTCTTAGAGAAAGCTTTCTACACTGTCACTGAGGCAGTAGCACAATGACAGAACTACCTGATTTTGACGATACTCTGACGACTTTATTTTATACTTTACATGTATTGTATATATATATATATATATATATATATATATATATTATATATATATATATTATTTAGAAGCTCAGCTACTCTGAATACAAGCACAGTAACCCGAAGCCGGGCCCAGGTTTTGATTTGGGGGGGGGGATCCATTTTTTTTCCTTAATTTAGTAATGAAAGTCTATTCTATTCAGTGTTCAATCTCAAATAAATGTATTCCAATTCTTCAAGCAATACAGGTTTACATTTTTAAAAAAATATTATTTTTTTTTTGGGGAGGGAGGGGGTCCGGACCCCTTGGACCATCCTCCTGGGCACGGCCATGCAGTAACCTATCTAATATAAACTCAGTAGGTAGGCAATACAGAATGGAAAGGTTGAAAGGAAACGAAAACTTATAAAGCGGAAAGAAAACTTCCTCCGAGGGTTTTAAATGAAAGCAGGACTCATCAAACACAAAGAACGTTCGCCATAAGTAAACAGCTTCTTGAGAGGTACTTGTCCCTCAAATCGATAATACGGAAGTCTTCAGAACAGCTAGGCGAACGCTTCGGTAAATTGGATTTCGGGATACGTTAAATACGTTCCCACGACTGCACTGTTGGGCCCAAATTGTATTTCACCCAAGGTGCGAGCGAGGCAACAGTTAAAAGGTCCTTTCCCGATTTTCGGAAATAGTTTGTTCTTCTTCCTCCACTTTCTGATATTCTATTGTTATGCGCCTTTTGCCGAGGAGTAAGAAATCAAATTTCACAGGAAGTACCGTAGATACAAGAGCTTTCATTAATTGATGTTTTTTTTAGAGTCTGGAAAGAGGTACCGCGAAATCCGTTGTTTTTACAGGCTTCTTATTTTGTATTTAATTTACAAAGCAAGATTTTATTAAAGGTTTGGCTCATTTAAGTTGTAAAAGACTACTTCATGCATTATATTTTATGTATTTTAGCTTTCCAATTTATAAGTAGCATAAGGAAAGCTTTGTGATGGTCGAAATTTCCGATTCCGAGATTTCAACGGAATTACACGTTTTCAGGTCCCAGGAACCCAAAAAAGTGGTTTTTACGAAATGTCTGTCTGTCTGTCTGTCTGTGCGTCGATTTCCGGGCAAACTACTCGGTCGATTTTCATGAAATTTTGCACGTATATTTAAAAAAATCATATCTCGGGATCATTTTTTTTATTTGGGGCTAACTCAATTTGGGGGGGTTTTATTCTCAAAAAACTCCAAAAAACGTCAAAACCATTATTTCCCAAAAAGGGCTCCAACGGTTTCTTTTAAATTCACATATATTGTTGTTGTTATTAATGTTGATAAAATGCGGGGGGTCGCTTGCCCCTTGATAGTTTGCTTGTGGGGGTAAAAAATAAAAATAACTAAATTTTCATGAAAAATTACTAAAAAATAATTTTTCTGTGAAACCTTTCTATCGATAATTTCTACTTTCAGGTATGTTTTAGGTGTTAAATTGAGTAATGAAACCGGACAGGTTGCTTTCCCAGAAAAGTATTTGGTTTTGTTGTTTTTTTGAAAAAATGATTCACGCTCAAATGCATTGCATGCCCTGCCAGTATTATTGTGTGGTAATGTGTTGGTCTGACCTATCAAGAATTTACATCACCTCCAGTGACGTCAGGTGGACAACCCTCCCCCCCCCCCCCAAGATATCGGAAATGTAACAATAGGCAAATTATTTACCATGAAATTTCCTACGGGACATACGGTACACTCTTAATAGCGTACAAATAATTTAATTAATGTTTCCAATTGACCACTTCAGTCGTCCTACTAATGTAATCTCATAGGTACTTGGGTCGAGTTGCGACATTGCATTGACAACATTGCACATTGTATAGCTTTACATTGATTATTATTTGTTATTAAATTATTATTACAATAATAAATAATAATTTTTAGGGGGCCAAGATGACAATTGGGAACATTTTTAAACATGGTCGCAACGATTTCCTCGTTAGTCAGGGTCAATGTCTTATTTTTTTCCAGTCGCAGGAGGAGGGGGGAAGTTGACCCCGTCTGGGACCCCAAAGGACGCCCCTGTATATATTTGAGAAGGCCGAAATACCTCATTTGTACCTTAAATTTCTCATTTCCAGGGCCATCAGCAAAATTCAATAATGTCATCAAAATATAGTTCGGCTCAGTTATTAAATCCTACATAAGATTTCAATTTTCCTCAAAATAACTGATTTAAATGTCGGGTTTTTCACTCTGCTTATTATACTCGCCCACACTCTAAGAGGCGAGAGCATCGTTCAACGACTGGTTGATGTGACTGGTCGTTCAGCAGGGCAGTAGTCGTTAACGACTCTAAAATCGTAAAGAGACCATTATTGCAGCAGTTTAATTACAAAGGTCTTCATGGCCGGAGTTACGTGACGAAGCAGAAGAATCCGGGATGATAGACCGTGCTCGTTATGAAAGCGTACTTCTTGCTGCTGAGCCTCCGAGATGCAATCTTAAAAGTCGTCTACGCAGTTCCACTGAAGATGTCGACAGCAGATGGTGACAAAACGTTTGGAAGTACGCTTTCAGAACGACCCCCGGCTTCTACTGCTTCGTCGCATTGTAGCAGTGCTCAAAGATTATACCGCACAACGAAAATCTTCGTTGTTTCGCAATCGTTCCAGTCGTTGGCAGCGAAATCGCACCTTTAGAGACAGACAGACACTTATGGAATTGTATTTAAAAGATGTATGAAGCACAGGGAGAATGTAAATCTGTTGAGGTTTCGGAATATGGAAACAATTTTCAAGGTAGAAACAAAGGGGGGCCGCATTTCCGGCAGCAAGGGCTTCCTGCTGCAGCAGCAGAAGAAGAGAGAAAACTCGACTTTCATTCCCGAAATTTTTTTCTTCCCCCTTTTGTTCCACATTGTTTTTGAGAGTTAAGGCTTCCCCTTTCGCAAAGAAAGAGAAAGAGCACAATGTTGCCAGCGTTTCCCTTTGTTTGCGTTTGAACGCATTAAAACTCTTGAAAATGAGTCATTATTTTGTCAACGCAGCGGATGCTTGCGGCGTGCATTTAGAAGGACGCTTTGGGATTTGCGATACTAGCTTTTTGTTGCAGTGGTTTATGGGAACAAATTATTTTTAATATTAGCGATAGGTATGTCTCAGGTTTATTATCGATTGCAGTATAATGTAATCAGTATAACAATTTTCCGTTTAGATACCCATAGTTTAAAAAAAAAAGATTAATCGCATGTACACACAATTTAATGAATTTATCCGATTAACCCCTTTGGTCGGGGGGGGGGGGGACCTATGGGCACAAATTGCGGCCTGGGTCCCGACTAAATACTACTACTACAACTAACTACTACTAACCCCTTCGGTCGCCTCTGTAGGTTAGCACCCGTGTTGAGTTACGACACGTCTCCGATAGCATGGCGTGTGGAGACTCGCACAAGTACCAGCAGGCTACCACCTTGCCATCGAAGCCGTCGATTTTTTCGAAGATGGATTCAAATAGTCAAAACTTAAATAAAAATTTTAAAAAATAGTGACACCAGTATCGTAAATAACTTCTGTTGCGCTGTTGGCTGCAGCCCCCCTGGTTACGGGCCTGCTACAAACGGTCGCAGAATACATAAACTGACTATGCCTATTTTTCGAGTTATTCACCTGTACTGTATCTATTCTAGAATAGTCTATAAAAAAATTTAATATGCATCTACCCAGCATGTCAACGAGTCACGTTGGTCCAAGCGAGCAAAATTTGACTTTATTACAGCATTCTTCGGATGGGCAGAATTCCAACCCCCGAACCCTTCGCATTCTCAGACCCCCAGGCTGTCATCTTAAACTATTACAAATTTCTCCCCTGAAGATGGATACCTTCCGACTACTAGCAAAGATTCATAGTTCCTTTTATACTGAAGAGAGCATCGTGAATTCTTCAAAAATTCGGGAAATGAAACAGAGATGAATCCAAAAATTTTCAATTAAGAGTCAAGAGATGAAATATGGCCGGT
This sequence comes from Psococerastis gibbosa, assembly GCA_963971405.1. Lineage (NCBI taxonomy): Eukaryota > Metazoa > Arthropoda > Insecta > Psocodea > Psocidae > Psococerastis > Psococerastis gibbosa. The sequence goes on along the minus strand of OZ020486.1, from coordinate 44,004,925 downwards.
TTCCAGTTTTGAGTCTTCTTTTTCGCAGGGTAACCCTTTCAAAGGATTCCACTTTTTTGAAAACTATGAACCTCAATTTTATACGAGGATGCAAAATATCAGAGGAACTGAGGTATAGTAACATCCGTCCCTTTAGGAATAGGTATAGCAGCCTGTAAGGGCCCGTTTCTAGCAGGCGGTTGCGGGAGCGGGTCTGGCGTGAAATAAACATAGCATTGTCATTCCTTGTTTACATTGGGCAAAGTGTTCTTTTATGCCTTGTGAAACGTAATTTAGAAAGAGACCCCGTTCTATGTAAATGAACAAACTGCAAGCTTTTCTTATGTTTATTTTACGCCAGACCCCCTCCTGCAACCGCCTGCTATGTAAACGGTTACTAAACAAAATCCCAATAGCCATAGCATATGAGTATTGTAGCCCATAAGAACCAATCAGGCTATACACATTTTTCCCCTTGGGGATGGAGACCACCAGGCACAGGCGGATTTTAGGGGGGGGGGGGGTTGGAGCCGGCCGCCATACCAAGTTGAATCCAGCGGACCAGAGCAGGTTCAAAGATGCAGACCACTTGGTCGTGTGCACAGTGCCGGTAGGGAAACATGGTAGGACTTGTCCTGGTCACCTCCGAACTATTCGTGTGACTTCACTGTGTTTCCCAAGTGGTTAGGAATCCACTATAATCAGGAGGTCCACTGTCCTATGGGCCCACACCGTGGCCTGGGACCAACCATTCTACTACTAGGGGGGGGGTCATAGGGTCCGGACCCCCCCCCCCCCAAATTAACTTACACTAGATAACAATGGGTTTACAGGGGGAGTTAAAAATAATTATGTTTTTTAATGTTATAATCCACTGAACCTGCCCGCTGACCCCCCCCCCTCCTAAACTGGAGGCAAAATCCACCCTTGCCACCAGTTCGGAGTTCTTCATTAGACGTCTTATCGCTATAATACCCAAATTTAATATATTATTAGGTAGCCTATGGCCTATGTACTGTATATCTCTTGAATACACCCCAAAACACTCATCTGCACTTTTTCGATATTACCGTTTCGGAGAAATGCTAATACAAACGTGGTGGTCGACATACAGTATATGCATATATAGGTAATTATAAATTCGTTCACGACTTAAACAGACTCAGAGGATACAACTGCAGAATCCGGCCGAATATGTCGCGGTCGAACTGATAGGTACCTTCCAAACGTTTCGTCAAAAGTTGCAAATGACATCGAAATCTACGCAGCACCACTGAAGATGCCTTTGAAGATAATAATAATAATAACAATTCTTTATTTCCAACAAATACAATAATTAGACAAAATACAATTAAGGCTCCCATGCCTTCATAGAGGCGTGCGGGATACACCCTACAGAGTACAGTTTAAACATTATTAATTTTATTACAATCATGATATAATACTAGTATTAGTTACATTGCCATTAGTGTTTGTTTTATATATATATATCAATGTAACCTTTTATGCTGTTGGCGGAACGTTTGAAAGTAGACTTTCAGATCGACCAGGACTAGGGAAGGACGGTTCGGGGACTGAGCACCGCACTGACCTAGGACTTAGGCTGGCTAGTTTTTTCAGTCCATTTCCAACTTTTATTTTCTATTTATACGTACCTAGCATAAGGAAAGCCCTAGGATGGTCGAAATTTTCGGTTTCACGATTACGTTTTGAGGTCTCAAGAATCAAAAAAAGGTATCTGCATCTATTCGCCTCAGGGCGGATTCTCATGTTCAGCTCTTATCGTAAAATATTTTCTCTCTTCAAGCCATAAAACCCTAAATACTGCTGAACTCAGCACTTCTTGAGGGAAATAAATCTCCGAGCCTAAGGGCGTTAAGTCTTGGGCTAGACAGGACCGAGTAAACTTGCTTGCGGCAATCGGCAATTGAAATTCTCAGTTAGTTTCTGGAATACAGGGAGGTGGGAGACGGGGGATGAGGCTGGAGAAATGGAGAGACCCCTGACTGGAGAGGCGACAGTAAGGCCTCATTTATTAAAAATTTAACATAACCTTATCTATTACCATAACCTAGCCCCAAAGTTTTGTTAGCCTGGATGTGCAAGTGGACAGTCTGTGCCGATATTGTGCGATGGAGACTGAAAGTGGATGGCACATTCTCGCTGAGTTCCCAGATTTGAGCATCTAGGGTGCGCTGTTGCTACCGATGGTTGTAGTCCAGTAGGCCAACCTGCTGCCATAGTGAGATTCACAGAAGAAATAGTACTGGACTGGTACGACGGGGACTATGGGACCACATTGTTGACTGAATGTGCCGCCTATGCTTAGCATATGCAATTGCAACTACTGAAGTATGTTGTTTACAAAAAGGTGCAAGTTTGTGACAACTTTATATATCTCTATTTCAGATTGGTTGACCTGTTTATCATGTTAATGGCATAGGAACAATTTAATGAATGTTTCCCATTGACCTCTTCAGTAGCTTCACTAACACTAACTAACTTAAACTTGTGTTGAGTCACGACAGGGTTCCGATCGCATGATATGTTGAGACTCGCACATGTAAAAGCAATTTACCGCCTTGCCATCACCAAAGACGTAAATCCATTAATAAATAAATAAATAAATAAGGACTTTTTTATTGTTTCTATTACTAAGCCAATCTAGCGGATTTATTGTCCACGGGACAAATTAATCCCTATTTTATCCCATATTGTCGCTAATTTATCTTATTTCTATCAATACATTGCAGTATTAAAAAAATATGGTAGTCTATAACACATTAATTTAACTTTGGTTTAAGAGGTAGCCTCCACGTTATAACCGAAATTATATATATAGGATAGGATACATAGGATATAGGCCAAGGACAAGGGCTTGTAGTCCAGCGGTTAAGACGACACCACGGTTAGGCGTAGATCGTGAGTTCCAAGTCCACTTTTTTCTATATCCTCTAATTTCGCATATTTCTCTCTATTTTATCCCTATTATCCATAAAAAGAAAAGATACATTCTGGGAGCACCAACCACTTCCTGCCTTCTTAATGATAATATGCAAATTATGCTTAACCCGTTTGTACAATAGCCTACATTTCATCCACCCTAAGGTGGGGATTCCACAGACCTGCACGTGCAAAATACAAATACGGTGACGTGGTAACAGACATTCAAGACTTAGGTGGCGTCTCCACCGACCTCGCATTGCAGAATGCAAATGACATTGACGGAAATTTGAATTTTTCTTTTTATAGAAATCTATTAAAATGTTTGTACTTAACATATCCCATGACGCCATTTTTTAATTTTAGTTTGTTTGTTTGTGATTTTACTCTATGATCATTGATCAATTTTAATTTTAAATTTAATGGCATAGAGTGAAACAAACATTTCCGTCAATGTCATTTGCATTCTGCAATGTGAGGTCGGTGGAAACCCCGCCTAAGTCTTGAATGTCTGCTACTACGTCACCGTATTTTTATTTAACACTTGCAGGTCTGTGGAATCCCCGCCTAAGGGTTCAGTCGGCTTTAAACTAGGCGCCAAATGAAGTATCTCTCACTCTTGGTCTCAAGAGATATGTAAATGACAATGATTACTGTTTGAGGTTAATTGAATGCTATTAATTTCATAAGGTGAATGGGAATTAATCCCATCTAAATTTAGTTTTCGGATATTGTATAGGCTATAAGCAATGATACATTATAAGTTTATCTCTCACCCCTAGAAAAGGCTTGCATGTGCACGGGTATTCTTAGTTCCTCTTAGAAGACAGGTATGGGGGTCACTGTCAGAATGGTAAATATATAAATAAATATTGACTTTTTTTGTTCTATTACTAAGCCAACCTAGCGGAGTTAGGGCTATAAAGCCCTCTCTTACACTCAACTAGGAAGACCCGGGACCGCCTGCTTTACATGCCCTCCGAAGTATGGCCAGAAAATGTAGGAAGTGTAGGACTCGAACCAACAACCTTTCGGGTGAAAGTTAGAGTCCGTACCGCTACTCTACATGTCCCGATGGTTCTTCATACAATATTTCATTATGGGAAATACGTATGCCCTTCTATTCTCTATGTGCATACAACAAGGGCATTTCTACCGCTTTAAAATATAAGAACCGGTATAAGTGAACCCGTACTGCAATAGTTCCTTCGTAAATAATTATCCATGGGTTAAATTTAGGTTTAAGTTTAAATTTCGAGTTTTCCCTATTCCCAAAGCACTTAATTGATCGATGGGACGATTGCATAGTCAAGAATGGGCAGACCAATATAATACGATATAACACAGTATTAGGGCACAATTTCTTTTGTTCAAAACCAAATCTTTGTTTGGGAAATTTTATTGCGGTTTTTGGAGGGTAAGCCCCCCAAAATTGAGTTAGCCCAAAATGAAAATGATAAATTTAGAAAACCCCCAAAAAACGTCTAATTAACCTGTAACGTGTCGATTTCTTACAAAAATTAATAAGGCGAGGAACTATTGAAATGCTGTGTTTATCATGATCAATAAATAGACTCAGCTTTAATATCTTAAACACGGCAGATCTCGACTATTGTATCTTTAATTAATAATCTTATAAAATCTAATCTAATCTAATAAACTTACCCTAATGGACTGGCAGCGACTCTACTCGTACAGTAACTAATCACGACTCTCTCCGCTGCTCAGTGCCGTCTATTTTATATTAGTAAATCACCGTAATAACCGGATGTAACTTTCTGTAATGTACTAATTTCGGAGAATAGATTTCATATAACACAAACCCTTTGTTAAATCTTCAGTTTTTTACCTGTTCAGGTTTCACATCTGTAAAAAAAAAAACATCCACAACAGACTAAATAATCCGTATTCCATATTTCTCTCAGGTATTTTTTCATTTTTAATTGAGAAACGTAGTCAAAAAAATAAGTTGCGGGGGGGAAACATTTCAAGTAAAAACTTTTAATTTCCCGTGTCCCAGTGGCACAGCTTTGTCAGGCGACAGCTTCACTATTTTAAAAAAAAGAAGAAACCCATCTCTTTTCCCCATGCAATATTAATGAAATAGGGGACCTGGGACACGGGGGGAACGTAGCAAACGGAACGTTCAGGCATTAACCTCGCCTCCGGTGTTCCATCAAAACTTAATATACGGCATCATACAGTACGTGGTGTCGTTATGCTTGAATAATGGTCATATTTTCAACTTAACTGCTCTACGTTTAAAAAAATAATGTCTCTGGTAAAATTGTACGGTCTCTTTATTAAGGTGCGGATTCTATGGCAATGAAAACTTGGTTTTGTTGATGGTTCTGTTATTATGGGCTGAGCTGCAGCCTACTAGCGGGGTCACAGGTGACGGTAAGCGGAAAGGCCACCATCAAAATATATTTTAAGGAAGCCCCATTGGGGCAACCGTGCCCCCCAGTGGGGAGATTTTGCCCCCTACTTTTGGACACATTGTCCCACACAAATTGGGCACAAATTTCAAAATCCAAGACTAACAAAATTAGAAATTAGAAGAAAAAAAATAGTCAAAAGTTACGTTGTCCGTCGCATTTACGGCGCCAACTTTGTTTTTAACGTGACCGAAGAACTTGTTTATGGAGAGAGGGGGGGGGGGGGTGGATACAATACATACATACATACATTTACACTGGATTAGTCCATGGGACTCCGGCTACCACCCGAAAAGTTGTAGGTTCGAGTCCCACCCGTGCTACACTTTCTGGCCATGCTTCAGAGGGCATGTAAAGCTGGCGGTCCCGGGTCTTCCTATTTTAGTGTAAGACAGGGCTCTATTGCCCTAACTCCGCTAGGGTGGCGTAGTAATGGAACAAAAAGCCATTATTTATTACTTATTTATCTCCCGCAAGGAGGAGACTGTGATTCAAAGCCCAATTTTATCCAATTTTTTATATCGCCTTTGCTGAGTCAAAGGGAACTAACTCAAAATTTTAAGTTTCGAACAAATGTCAAAACAGTTTTTTCAGTTTTTCTTCAGTATCAGGCTGTTGCCGCAAGGGTGGATCCAGCGGAAAATTTAGGGGGGTCACACGTTTTTTGTAAGTCTAAAAGGGAATTTTTGTTGTTGAAAAGTTGAGTTTTATTCATTTTTTTTTTACTAGGTATCTTATGAATTTACTCATTTAGGGGGGTCATGACCCCCCTGACCCCCGTCTATCCACCATTGGCTGTTGGGTGCACAGCACCGAAGGTACTCGAATTACGTCTGTGTAAGCTACTGCAGCCCAATAGATCGGGCCATAGAGAAGAACGTGGAGTTACTTCTATGCCAATCAGTACAACACGTGGGGAAATCGTTGTTCAGAAACAGAATTAACTAGTTTTTTTAAATCCAGATTTTTTCTGTGTGTTACTTCTGTTTCAATCGACGAAGAATTTTTTCTGATATTTTTTTGGTTACTCATATTTCAATTTCTTTTAGTTACTTCGCTTTGACTCAGCAAAGGCGATATCTTCTTTCACTAATAAACTCCAATTTAAATTTTAATAAAAGAAGACGGATAAAACAAAAAAAATTATCTATGAGCGTCATAAATTTTGTGGCCCGACTTTCTTTCTGGGCCACGTATTTAATTTCCGTGAAATCGCAAGATAGTGTTATATTATCCTCACTTTCCCGAAAACAAGATTCCCGTCGAGAGAGCATTAATTTTCACAAAATTTACTTTGAGCCATATCGCTGAGTTTGTAAGTAGTAGACAAGTTTTACGCCCGGAGGCACTTCAAAGGCCCCCATCCATGTATTAGAGTTTTAGGGCTTTCTGTAGCTAATTTAAGACTAAAGTCTACAACCCTATAAGAGAGTTTTGGTAACTACATTGAATATGCGATTTATCGTATATACGACGAGTCCTCTGGGCCCGCTGCATTTTTGGTTCAAAATGCAATAGGCTCGAGACTCAATGTAAAAAGGTAAACGTACAGTGCATATAGCATATATTATATAAGTACCTTGTAAGCTACTGTATTTATTGTACTTTATTTCGTTTTTAGTTTTGGTTTTTATCTTGTTTATTTGGGGTATTCACTGTGTTTGCTTTATACGAAGGGAAAGTAGGAAACTGAGGGAAAATAGAAAAATAGAACTCCAGTTTTTCTACTTAGAAAAGTAATGCTATAAGGAAACGTGTTTTCTACGATTCCCCCTTTACCCAGCCGGTAGGTTGGGGAACTACACTTGGGAAATCGAAAATGGCCATATTTGTTGTTGTCTTGAATTTGAATTCTGCTATTTTTTTTTTAATTAAAAAAAAATGTTCTCTACGACAGAAATTAATATAAGAAAACAACAAAAGGAAGCATGTGGTTTGGTTTTTCTATTTTTATGGTTGAGCTATGTCTCTATTTTCTTATTCCCCTTTCTATCAACAGTCATGGCCGTGCCTAGGGGGGTGGTCCATGGGGTCCGGACCCCTCCGAAATAAATTTTTGTAAGTAAACCTGTATGGTTTAAAGTATTTATCTATTAGTTCATTAATAAATTACGTACACAATTTTTTTTGGAACCTCCACCCCCCCGAAGTCAAAACCTGGGCACGGCCTTGAACACAGTGAATACCCCTACTATAGTAATACTATGTTCCTAAAGTGGTTCGGAATCCACTATAATCAGGAGGTCCATCCTGTCAATCTATTCCCCTTCTCCTTGACGTGCCTCAACCAGACTCACCCCCCCCCCCCCCCCGCCATTCTGACTGGGTTGCTTATAGCAGCAACACCGAAAGAACAGTAACAGTGCCAATGTTGTTGAAATAACATTCTTGACGGATATTAACTTGGAGAAGACAGAAAGTAACGATGTCTTTTGGCAGGTATACAAAATACCTGACTACGCTTTCTCGACTTGTACGTGGGGAGGCTCATAAATCTAGGGGTAATATAGAGCGCGTGTGAGGAGTAAGATAAATGGTGTTTTGAAAGGGGAGCACCCGACCGTGAAGATAATAAGACTCCCAGGAAACATTGCTGCCTACCCTCGTACCTTACGATCTCCCCGCATCGTGAAACCTGTGCTATATTGTACAGTGACAGCACTTCATCTTGGTATGCCTCCTTTAGCGAAGATTGGCGACCATCATGGCAATTTGGACTTTGGATACTGCTGCTCTGAAAAGGGAAGTCGTGCTCTTGCCAAACCACTGCTGCAGGTTTTCCAACCAGGATATTGTTCTTCTACCGGGAGGCCTCTATCCTTCTATCTTCCCTTGTATTATTGCAGAAGGAGATACTTTTCGTTTCTCTTCACGTTGCCGAAGTAATTGTAGCGGATGCACTACCGTGAAAATGTTTTTAGTCGGAGAAAAAAATAAAACGCGGAATATAACAAGATGTGTAATATTGTACACGCAAAAAACAACAAAATTGAATACAAATAGAGTCGATTATTAAAAGGTACGGACTACAAGAAATTAACGTAAAGCTTGGCCGAATTACACTGACTGCCTGCAACCATTTCTGTACGTTTATAAAGACCCGTAGAAATGTCTGGAAGCGACTGGAAATTGCGGGAAACATCTTCTCTTTACTAGAGCAGTCTGAAGACTCCAGTGTCCATAGGTTAAGCACAGGTTCCAGAGGGATCGCGTGGTCCAGTCCAGGTACCTGATGTGCCACTAATCAATGGGAGTTGTGTGACCTTGTTTGGCCTGCGTATTGTGTGCATACGCGGCACAGTATGTTAGTTTCCGGCTCTTAACCATCAGCAGCAACCCGGCTTCGGTATTCATTTACCTCAGGGCCTCAGCAGTGTAAATTATGGTGTATAGCCTGTAACTGGAGGTTTCACATTGTATATCTCTGATTACAGGCCCGTAACCAGGATTTTATTTCAGGGTGGTGCCGTCCAATATTCATTCATTCATTCATAGACGTGCCGTCCAGTATTCATTCATTTATGGCGGGGACGTCCAGTATTTATTCAATAATTACATGGCAGTAACGTCCAGTATTCATTCATTCACGGATGAGCTCTCCAGTATTCATGCATTCATGGCTGTGCCGTCGAGTATTCATTCATTCATGGCAATGTCGCCCAGTATTCAGTCCCGGGACATTTCTAGTGATGGTGGGAAGAGCCCTTAAGAGCCCATATGCAAACGACGTCCCCACAGTCCACAGCTCGTTTAAAATTGCGGCATCGCAGCACCATTAGTCTACAGTGGCCAGCACTGGCGCAGGGTGCAGTTTAACACGGATATTAACCCGAGGTAAATCGTTCTCATCAAGGGGTCCCCCAGGAAATGTTAAAAAGTCTTTGGAATGACTCTCTCTCTACTGGCAACTTACTGGTCATTACGGAGACTTTCCTCCCACTTCTCATCGTATAATATAGGAACTATCAACTATCTTGTATAACCACATCCCACATCTGCAATAGACTGGTGAATTGGGCCATTTGGTACGTCTACCTAATACAGTTTTTTCTCTTGTTTTTTTTTTTTTTTTTTTTTTGTGCCGAAACCGGTTGGGGTTGGTAGGTATTAAACTGCAGTATTTTGGCTTATTCTAACCGGGTTCACCTCCCATTGCAAAGTAAAGTAAATTTATGAAACACATGTCACTGACATGATGTCAGGATATGTAGACTACAGACTCCGATTTTCACCCGAAGTGATGTTGGATTGCTTCCCACACTTGCTACATTTTCTGGCTATGCTTCGGAGGGCATTTAAAATAAAACGGGCCATCCTAGTTGAGTGTAAGAGAGGGCTTTATAACATGGCATATACTAGGAGAAAAAGTCATTACTTACTTACAGAGCTGTATAGCCTACAATAATATTGTACAATTCTACAACTTTTGTCATTGGAAGAATGCTGTGCATATCCTGCTGAGGTCCTGGGGCCAATGGATACGGAAGCCGAGTTGCTGCCAATGGTTAAGAAACGGAAACTAACTTATTTCGGCCTTGTGATGAGGAACGAAAAGTATCACCGTCTGTAAGTAATAATCCAAGGGAAGATATAAGGACAGAGGGCTCCCTACAGAAGAAGAACCTCCTAGTTGAAAAACCTGAGGCAGTGGTTTGGCAAGAGCACGACTCTACTTTTCAGAGCAGCAGTATCCAAGATCCAAATTGCCAGGATGGTCGCCAATCTTAAATAAAAGAGGTATTAAAAGAAGAAGATGTCATTGGATGCCTCATTAGCTGTGGAAACCATGACTTTGGTTGGGGAAGAAACCCTCCAAAAGGAGGTAAACTTGAAAGGGGCAGTGTGTTTAAAGTGGCTGGTCCATTTCTTTAGTGTTGTTATTTAGCTTAGTCGTGCTTTACCGGCCGCCATACCATGTTGAATCCAGCGGACCAGAGCAGGTTCAAAGCTGCAGATAACTTGGTCGTGTGCACAGTGCCGGTAGGGAAACATGGTAGGACTTGTCCTGGTCACCTCCGAACTAATCGTGTGACTTCACTGTGTTTCCCAAGTGGTTCGGAATCCACTATAATCAGGAGGTCCACTGTCCTATGGGCTGGCATAGGACAGTCAAGTCGGGGTCGCTCTATGGGCCCAAATGAGGCCTAAGTCGTTATTAACCCGACAAACACTACTAATACTACTAGTCGTGCTTTAGTGCATCTTCTATTATTTCCGTCCCACATGCGCATTAATAAAGTTTCATTGTTGCTTTCCTATTTATATGATTGTATAATATATAATATGGGATAATTGAATACTTTTTCCTAAGGGGGCGGGGGCCGCAACAGCCCAAATGACGCCGCTGCCTTGGGCCCACCCTAAGGGATGTAAAAAAATGTCCTCTAACCTCTGGTCAACACACATAGGTGCGGTAATGGAGAAAATATTCACACACAGTTTTTGTTATGAATAAAATAAAAGAGCCAGAACGACAGTCAAACAGAAATACGCTGCAATTAAGTTATATATTCAGCCAAGAGCGTAACAACAGTTAATTTCTAAAGCACAAAAACTCAGAAAACTTTGCCTTCCCCCCTGTAAAAACCTAAAATTACACCCTTGATTCTCGTAAACTAGGTTTGGTGAAGGAGCAACGTGTACCTTTAACTTTAAAAGGGAGAAATGCAAATTTAGAACCTTACGTCTCGCCTCAACCATTGGGAATAATTAAGCAGCCTGGTTTCTCATTCTCAGCCATAATTCTTTCCTTCCTCAGCAATACATCTCTCGGCAAGTCAGCATCGGAAATGGAGCTGTTTATATTCTGTTTCTTGCAAGAAAATTATCATTAAAAACCTTTCAAACCCACAGAAATGAGAGGAAAGCGTCTTTCCATCTCTGGCATTTTTTTTCTTCTGTAAAGTTGTTCGGTTTATTAAAAGGAGAGGCCCGTGGCAAATAAGGACTTGAATGAAAAACAGAGTAAGTCATAGCGCCATTTTCTTGTGTGGGGGGGGGGGGGGACAAGTAGTGGACAATTAATAAAAATTCAGTCTCGATCTTAAAGAAGTATAACTTCAAAACAAATAATAGACGTATATTAATAAATAGATAGATGAATCTCAGTATCAGCCTAGTGCAGGGGTTACCAAACTTTTGTCCGTGGACCACTACATTTTATGATTTTCCGTGGATCACCATGGCTCTGACAGGAAAATTGTCAAATTCTAGGACCAAGATCAAGCAGTTTGTGCGTACAATTAGGCTATGTGCTAATATTTGATTAAATGTTTAGGACTGGTATCGTTTGGATTTTAAATAGTTCAGTGCCGAGACTTACTGTATTTTACATCAAATTTCCAATAACGCAGCTGTTTTATTATCTTATCGCTTTCCAATTTATACGTAGTATAAGGAAAGCTTTGTGATGGTCGAAATTTTCGATTCCGAGATTTCAACGGATTTACACGTTTTCAGGTCCCAGGAACCCAAAAAAGTGGTTTTTACGAAATGTCTGTCTGTCTGTGCGTCGATTTCCGGGCAAACTACTCGGTCGATTTTGATGAAATTTGGCATGTAGGTTCACAAAAATCATACCTCGGGATCATTTTTTTTATTTTGGGATAACTCAATTTGGGGGGTTTTTATTTTCAAAAAACTTCAAAAAAAACGTCTAAAAAAATTATTTCTCAAAAACGGCTCCAATGATTTCTTTTAAATTCACAGATATTGTAGTTGTTGTTAATGTTGATAAAATGCGGGGGGCCGCTTGCCCCTTGATAGTTTGCTTCTGGGGGTAAAAAAATAAAAATATGTAAATTTTAATGAAAAATGACTAAAAAATAATTTTTCTGCGAAACCTTTCTATCGATGATTTCTAACTTCAAGCATGTTTTAGGTGTTAAATTGAGTAATGAAACCGGATAGTTTGGTTTCCAAAAAACTATTGGGTTTTGTGCAAAAAATTTTTTTTTTTTGAAAAAATGAAAGCAAATTCAAGGTCAAATGCATTGCGTGACCTGCCATTATTGCTGTGTGGTAATGTGTAGGCCTGACCTATCTAGAATTTAAGTCACCTTCAGGTGGTGGACGACCCCCCCCCCCCCCCCCCCGTGATATCCGAAATGTAACCATAGGAAAATTATTTACCATGAAATTAATCATTTTCTCTCTCTACTAATCGATAAATTGGAAAGCATGTTCGAGTAAACTCGGACCGGTTCTTTCTTACTTTGTTCCGTGGACCACCTGATATATGACTGTGTCTAGTGTAGTGGTTCTTAAACCGTTTTTGACTGCGACCCCTTTTGTCATTCGGGCCTGGTCTTGCGGTCCCCAAGAAAACACACTGAAGAGTACAACTCGTATACCTACCTCATGGCTCATACCATTGTGAAGCTGAATTTTCCGCATTGGTTACTATCAAAACCAAAAACAGAAGCCACCTGCAAACCTTGGACCAGAACTTACTTCTCAGCAGTAGGCCTACCAACATAAGACCTCGAACTTAATAAAAACATGCTCAACCATCTCACTGATTTGATCCGTTTAATCATTTTTCAGCATAAGTTCTTAGTTTTTTTTTTACATTTCTTTAACCTAGCCCTTGCGACCCGCAGTTGACGAGCCGCTGGTCCCGTTCATATTCTCATATTCTCCATAGCCCCCCCCCCCTCCCTAAACGTGCTCAAATGGCACTACTAAAAATACAAGCATTCAGATTGGACACAATGATGACGCACTGAACCCTAACCCGCACCCTAACTAGGCCAAGAATGTGGGCATTAGCAAGAAGGGCGGTTCTGAGTCATCAGGCAGTCTAGCGAGATGTGCACAAGTATATTTTTCTAAGCAATCTAAACATTCTTTTTTAAATTACAATATATTAGCAAAAAATGTTTCACCCCGCGTGAGACCCCGAACTCACATTACCCACAACCCACACCCCCCTCCTGCCGAAAGTCCTGGTGCCGCCCCCCCCCCCTTCCCCAGCCTGATTAGAATAAGATACTGTAGTGTAATCGAGTTGTAGGGAAAAATGTCATCAGCAATCAAAATTTCTGTGTTACTCAGCATTGGTTGTAATGACTATAAAAAAAAAAATTAAATTCACTTTCTTAGGAATTTACTTTTTGTGACTTAGCTCGTTTTTCCTGTTGTCTCTTGAAATGCTAAGTGGCTACAGCTTGTGATGGGTAACATTTATAGCAAAGAAAAGGGGAAATGTTACGAATTGTTTGTTCTCATCTTGCGGCCTTCCATTAATTTTTCTTTCCAGTTATCTTCCACTTTGTTTTTTTAGATACATATTTTATTTCTGTCTCAATGTTGATTGCCTGTACGCCACTTATAGCTAGTGTTCTTCTTCTTTGAATGCCTCTTCCATCAAAGATTGGTGATCATCATGACAATTGGAATGACTTAGATACCGTACTTCAGACTCCCCAAAAGCAAGTCAAGTATGTAGAGTATCGCATGTACTTAGTCATGATGACTGTACTAGGGAATTGTACTGGAGTTGTTTCCCGTTGCCTTCTGCATCCTCCACCTCTTGGGCTAGTCGCTGACTGAAAAGTCCCAAATTGAACAATGAATATGAGCAGTGGCGTAACGATAGGTTCCCTGCGGGAAACTTTTTGAATAATTAAGTGCAGAATAGTGAGTTTCGACAGAAGCTTTAAGTGTTATGGATGTTGGCGGTGTTTTGTCCAATTATGCGCCCCTAGGCAATGTGGCGCCCGAGGCGGGCCGCCCCCAACCCCCCTCGCTACGTTACTTTACGTTATAATATATACTACGTTACGTTATGAGAATAGGCCCGAGCTCTCGATGGTTTGTCAGATACGACTAATTCGGTAAGCCTTCAATCTAATCGTGTCAAAAAAGGCTCACAACTTTTAATAAACCAACTTTTCAATAGTCAACCAAACTGTTATTTTCCCTCCAAAGAGTAAAGTTGATTAAATCATAATCAGTTGTAAAATTTGGTCCCACTAAACTCTCCCCCATATTATCAAACTTTCTACTTTGTAGAAAATCTTCCATTATACGTGCTGCACAATACAGTGTACCTATTCATTTTTCAATATAACCTTCCCCTAAAGCTTAAGTGAAAAACTTGGCAACAACACATAGAACTCTTGCGATAATAGAAAATGTAAGTACAATCATGGTGATGAAATTTTAAAATGGTTGCAAAGCGAACTTCTTTAGTATTTTCCTGTCTCGCAAAAAGTTGAAAATTTATTGCGTCAAGTTTGAGGGCAGCTCCCATCCACTGCAGGTTTTCTTACAGTATGTCAAAAGGAAGCTGGCTCCCTGATTAACCCCAAAATCTGTTTATAGTTTATATATTTTGAAATATACGATATCAATTAATATGTCAGCCGACCGAATGCCTAAAAAGATGTACAAAGCAAGCATGACAGGAAGTCCAGGAAGACGACTGGCCGGACGTCCTCGAAAACGCTGGAAGGATGAGTTAGAAACCGACCTCGGCGAGTTGAGAGTCCGAAGATGGTGGAGTGTTGTTCAAAACGTAAAGAAGAAGAAGGAGAAGAATAAATATTAATACCTTAGTTATGCAGATTTGGTCATTCCGAGGTTAGGGGACCATTTGATACCTACATACCGATACATGTACGATAGTATTGCAAGGAATTTTTTAGTCTTAGTGCTGTGATTTTTCCGTTGTAATGTAATGTTTGTTTTGTTTTTAAGAATCCGTTTCGGCTCCGGCCGATCAGGAGTAGGGAGATTCCGCAGACCCTACTTTTCCTCTACGCTACCTACGCTATGTATGTAATAACAAATAAAAAACACATCATTATTTTCCCGACCACATCAACACACTAAACACTCTTGTGTTCCAAATTTCGAACCACAATGCCGACTATGAACTTTTATTATTTTATCAAATTATTTTCAATTTGACTGGATGCCATCTTAAAATGGTTGATTTGTCGTAAAAAGTGTTGATCACCATTATCGTAGATAATAATACGGGCTTTCAGTCAGATTTTAATTCATTCCTCTGCGACCAATATTAACTGAGAAATGAATTATACAAGGTTTCAATCGGTCGCCATCTTGTAACTAAATAGTGGATCTAGCTGGTTAACGAACTCGATCAAGACATTTGTATGATTAATTTTTGTGCCAAGTTTCATCAAAATCGGATAATACTCGTATTTACGGAAGTTAGAGTGTTTCCTAAAGTCGATATACTGTATATGCATATACAATATATATAACATTTTGAACGGAGGGTGGTTTTAGGCTCAGGGGGTCATGAAATGAAAAGTTGTGAAGAAATTTTCCAAAAGTCGAAAATTGGTCGTCATCTCGATAGATAAATGAATCTCCCTAAAACAACCTGTCACTAATGACTGTAATACAGAGCCAGTGTTCCTATGTTACCTATGGGTTAGAATCGAAGTTATGAAATCAAGACTATTTTAAGAAAATTTTAACAAAGCGACGACAGCGTGCGAGACAGCAAGCATAAGACAATTTTCACTCTAAAAATCGCTATGCATCAATATGAACAAATAGAAAATAGGCATATAAAAATCTATGAGGTTTAATCAAATAAAAAAATATTTTTGAAGCCAGCCAATTAGGGCAATTGCGCTGTAAACCACTACAAACGTTGATCGGCAATTACGAAATATAATTATTCCTCGTAGCGGCATGTCTGTAAACGAGTGACGCCGCGAGGCAATTAATTATTGTTTGTTTATAAAAATCAATCGGAGCGTGAATTTGCAACCCCTCTGATTTATTTTTAATTAGCTACCAATCAGCTGATTGTGTAAGAGGTGGGGGGCTTTTCAAAGTACACGAACGCTTTTCGTGACAATTTTGTGTTTTACTATGTTTCCGTGACTATTCTATGTTTTCACTATGTTTTACAATGTTTCTTCTGCTGTTGTAGAGATAGGTTTTACAATTGCAACCAATCTAGTATCTACCGTATCCCTCAAGGCATAGTTTAGCAGTTCTGTGCCCCAGATTTTTGGTTTCATCAGACTAAGAAATTCTTTTTCTTCTTCGGTCGGTACCTTCTTCTTTAAGTTACCGCCAGCTGGCTGGTTGGTAGCAACATATGACACTCCCCTCGATCTCGGCGGCCCTCTTCAGCTCCACGTGTGTATTGGCCCCTACATCCTCCATAACTGGCTCCAGATTCTTTTTTTTCGGGCGCCCAGGTCGGTTGACGTCTTCTATTGTTGCCTCTATGATGAAGCTCCCCCTACCGAATTTATATATTATTTAAAATATTATGTATATAATATATAAATTATACAAAAAAGTATATTTACATATAATATAAAAAAAAACCGTCGCCCACCAAGTTAAAAACTTAACTAAAAGTAACAACGTACGAGTAGGCTGCTGGGTTAATTGCTTTCCAATTTATACGTAGTATAAGGAAAGCTTTGTGATGGTCGAAATTTTCGATTCCGAGATTTCAACGGATTTACACGTTTTGAGGTCCCAAGAACCCAAAAAAGTGGTTTTTACGACATGTCTGTCTGTCGCTCTGTCTGTCTGTACATCGATTTCCGGACAAACTACTCGGTCGATTTTGATGAAATTTGGCATGTAGGTTCACAAAAATCATACCTCGGGACCATTCTTATTTTATTTTGGGCTAACTCAATTTGGGGGGGGGGGGGGTTATTCTCAAAAAACTCCAAAAAAACGTCTAAAAAAATATTTCTCAAAAACGGCTCCAACGATTTCTTTTAAAATATATATTGCAATCCTTATTAATTTTGATAAAATGCGGGGGGTCGCTTACCCCTTGATAGTTTGCTTCTGGGGAAAAAAAGAAAAATGACTAAATTTTCATGAAAAATGACTAAAAAATAATTTTTCTGCGAAACCTTTCTACCGATGATTTCTAACATCAGGCTTGTTTTAGCTGTTAAATTGAGTATCGAAACAGGACAGTTTGCTTTCCCGAAAAACAATTGGATTTTGTGCAAAAAAAAAATTTTTTTTTTGAAAAAATGAAAGCAAATTCACGGTCAAATGCATTGCGTGCCCTGCCATTATTGCTGTATGGTAATGTGTTGGTCTGACCTATCTAGAATTTACGTCACCTTCAGTGGATGACGCCCCCCCCCCCCCCCCCCGCGATATCCGAAATTTAACCATAGGAAAATTTTAACATGAAATTAATTATTTTCTTTCTCTATTAATCGATAAATTGGAAAGCATGTTCGAGTAAACTCGGACCGGTTCATTAGTATTTTCCCTGGCTCTTCAGTTGGAAGCAGAATTACAGCGAAAAAAAAAATATTACTAACAAATCATTACTTCTTATTGAGAAATTTATCCAAATATCTGAATTGATATTTATTTAGGCTGTTACTTCTCCAGTCTTGTTGTACCTTTTCCAAATTACCCTCCCATCTTTTTCCAGAACTCACTAATTGGCTCAATTGAGCGTTAAGTTAATATATTGTAGCCCGTACGAACCAATCAGGCTAAACAAAATTTAGGAAACCCTTTTTTCCCCCTCGAGGGTCGACCCTACTAGTCAGCAGTCTTTTATTAGGCCTGCAGCTAAATTACATGCTCATTTTTTTCGACTACCTATCTGTTTTACTTCAATTACATGCTCATTTTTTTCGACTACCTATCTGTTTTACTTCAATTTTTTTTTATATAATGTGTACTGCATACTCTAGTTGGCGGTTGGCCGTCATGCAATGAAAAACTGAGATGACTGCGGTACGCTAACCATTAATCCTCTCATACTTCTGAAAACCCCAATTAATAGTATAGCCTAATTTAATTATTTTTTTATATTAATTAATTCCCACTAGGTGTTTTTTAAAAACTTAAAATAAGACCCAGCGTGCAACAAACTACACATATGGGGTATACAGGTATCTACACTTTCCATAGAGCCCCCAGAATACGTCAAACATACTCACATAGGCCTACACTATTCACACCTATAAATGGGCAGACTGGGCGGCAAACCTCGGGGGAGGGTGGGAGGGCATGGAAGGATACAGGGGGGGGGGCAGGGGGTAAGTTAATTTATTATACGCTCTGATTTAATCGATACTACATAGGTTTTTACTATTTTTACTCACAACTACCCCCCCCCCCCTCCAAATGGACTGAATCCGTCCCTGGGGGGGGGGGCAGTCTAAATGAATAAATAAGTACCTCGTACGAAATTCATGACATTTAGGAAAATAATATCAAATAAGAATTAATTAAAATCCCGGAGTGGACTTCAGGCAATGGCGCGAAATATGAGTTTATTATTGGCGATTACAAATTGTAGAGCTGAAAGAGTTTTTTCAGTTTTGATTCTGGTGAAGACCCATTCACACTCACACTACTCCAGATTTAATTAAATCGTTCTTTAAACTTATCTGTGGCGCGCACAGGCGCTCTAAAATTTTGCGAATATTCGCCCATGCCCACTAGTCCTATACATTTCAATTATGATTATCTACCCAAACCCAAATTATTTATACCCAAATACAATAATTATTCTCTCAAAATTCCGTTGCCTTTTAGAGTTGATATGTAGGTAGATGAAACCACATTGTATAGTTGGCACTCGAGGGACGAAGTTTGATACAACGGTTTTTAGAATTTCAGACATATTCGTGGTAGAAATAGGAAAATATAAAATATAGAAAGTGGTTTTGCGGAGTTAAAGGCATCTATTGGGAATCAACACACACTTGAAACCCCACCGCACACCCACTCTATTATCCATTAGGCTACGAGTAAGGTTATACAGTACAATTTACAGAATATACAGTACAATAGTTATAAATTGGGTAGGGAATACGAGGTTCTAGTAGTATAGCCCACTATTCCGCGATTCTACGAAGCCCTCACCACCGTACTTAACCTTTCTCTTCACTATTCTCTAAGTATTAATGGACAATTGGAAGTGGGAAGCTTTATACAGGTATACATAAATCATATCTTCTTCTTCTGGCTTGAGATAACCTATAAGGGTGGAATGGACCCAAGTTAGGCTTAAAATATTTCCATTTAGGCCGATTCTTGAACACTACTACGCGATTCTACGAAGCTCTCACCACCGTACGCAACTTTTCTCTTCACTGTTCTCTAAGTATTAATGGACGATCGGAGGTGTGAAGCCTTGCAGGTGTTAATAAATCAAATCTTCTTCTTCTTCTTGTTCTGGCTCTACATAACCCTTGATAAGATGTCAAATTTGACTTTGTACAAACAAAAAAAAAATAATAATGTGGGGCAGCCGATTTCCCCTTAAGCGTCTATACCTTGGCCGGCTATTCCACTTGTCAATTTCTCTTCAATAATTCAATAATTGATGAGATTTTTTTTTACTCCATGTCATTGTCCATTTTAACTTCGGCATGTTAAAATTGATCAATAATCATTGAGTAAAATCACGCTTTGCAAACAATAACAAACTAAAATTAAACAATGGCGTCGTCTGGATATGATAAATAATTGTAATTAATTTCTTGAGAAGAAACGAATTATTTCATAATTTAAATCATCAAATTTTTTGGAGATTATAAAATTAATTGAAAGACATACAAAATTGGAAAAAATTCAAAACAAAAATGGTCAATTATTGAAGACAAGCGGAATGAGGTGTAAAAATATAAATGCAACATTGATGATTTTCCGTCAATGACATTACCAAAATTGATAAAAAAAAAATGTACAAGTGGAATAGCCGCCTTGGGAAAGGTGCACATTCCATTGACCGGCTAGGGCTATTTCCAACAACGGTGACGTGGTAGCAGACATTCAAGACTTAGGTGGCGTTTCCACCGACCTCGCATTGCAGAATTGACGGAAATGTTTATTTTCCTCTATGCAATAGTTAAAATTGATCAATGATCATACAGTAAAATCACAAACAAAAAAAACTAAAATTAAAAAATGGCGTCATGGGATGTGTTAAGTACAAACATTTTAATAGATTTCTATAAAAAGAAAAATTCTAATTTCCGTCAATGTCATTTGCATTCTGCAATGCGAGATCGGTGGAAACGCCACCTAAGTCTTGAATGTCTGCTACCACGTCACCGTTGTTGGAAATAGCCCTAGCCGGTCAATGGAATGGGCGCCAAAGCAAAGTACGAAGCACCGTCCCTCTGCAGCCCGCTTAGGCGCCCATTCCATTGACCGGCTAGGGCTATTTCCAACAACGGTGACGTGGTAGCAGACATTCAAGACTTAGGTGGCGTCTCCACTGACCTCACATTGCAGAATGCAAATGACATTGACGGAAATTAGAATTTTTCTTTTTATAGAAATCTATTAAAATGTTTGTACTTAACATATCCCATGACGCCATTTTTTAATTTTAGTTTTTTTGTTTGTGATTTCACTGTATGATCATTGATCAATTTTAACTATTGCATAGAGGAAAATAAACATTTCCGTCAATTCTGCAATGCGAGGTCGGTGGAAACGCCACCTAAGTCTTGAATGTCTGCTACCACGTCACCGTTGTTGGAAATAGCCCTAGCCGGTCAATGGAATGGGCACCTTATGACGATTTGGGATTATACCGGGATTAATGTTTTATACCGATTTAGTAAGGTGTCACGTGACGGTGTTAAAATATGCGCGGGAAATTCAAATTAATAAATTATTAAATTGCAAGAGAATGGTTGCATTGTTTAATAATTGAAGGAAATACTAATAAACATTAAAATGTGCAGGTAGGATTTTGAACTATAATCAGGCGCGGATATAGAATGAGACCAAGGAGGGGGCTGAGGTTAAATTCGAAAATTTTCGGAAAAATCGGGCTGAACTAGCCTATTTGAGGTTTTACGCATTTTCAGAGCAAGGTTCTGTATTGTAGGCAATTACTACAATCGAGCACAAGGGGGGCCCGGGGTCTCCCCCGGGAGAAAATTTGTGAAAAATAGGACTGAACTAGTGGGGTTTTACGCATTTTGAGGAACCTAGCCCCCCCCCCCCCCCCGTAGATCCGCCCCTGAATATAATAAGTATTTTAATAAAATATGTGTCTACATCTAAGGGAGAAAAAATTGAAAACTCTATAAAAACATTAATATTTATCATTTTGAATTTCCCGCGCATTTTCACTAATTTGTTTCAGCCAATTGAAGAAACCCCGGTATTTTTACAATCGCAAATCGCCATGATCGGGCTGCTGGAAAGGAAATTTCTTATTTCTGAATACTGACAATGCTATGAAACGTAAAGAATCTTCCCCAGCAATTTGTCAGCTATTATACGGCTTCTTTGAATGTATTGTACTACTAGGTAGGCTACTCAGTGAGAGAAATATTGGAAGACATGAAATAGAGAGCTTTTTTCCTTCCACCAGTTCGATGATTATATTGCTTTCCCCCTTTTCATTCTTCCATCTGCTCGATGATTATTTTGTTTTTATACCAATCACTGGGGGATCGATTGCATGAGCTGGTTTTTCCTTCCCCTGAAGCTTCCATAATGATCAACTTCAATCAAACCAACTCATTACCTTCAATAATGCATACGAGTATATAATATAATATCCAATTGATATGAGGCTAGATTTCTCTTAATTTCCTTCAAAAGTCCATTCTATCTAGTATAAAGCTATAAGGCGGCCGCCCCCCCCCCAAGATCCGTCCCTGCTTTCATTGCAGTAAAACTGCACTGAGTTGCACCATACGTCACTGTAGAAATATCCCAATAAGTTGACTGCGGCATTCTGTGCAAGTTTTATGGGAGCAACAGTTATCTTACACAGGATAAGTACACGCACAAATGATTCGTAAGTTGGCGGTGTGGTTCAACTCAGCGTAGTTTTTTTTTAAGGCGCCCATTCCACCGACCGGCTAGGGCTATTTACAAAAACGGTGACGTGGTAGCAGACATTCAAGACTTAGCGGGGTTTCCACCGACCTCGCATTGCAGAATTGACGGAAATGTTTATTTTCCTCTATGCCATAGTTAAAATTGATCAATGATCATACAGTAAAATCACAAACAAACAAACTAAAATTAAAAAATGGCGTCATGGGATATGTTAAGTACAAACATTTTAATAGATTTCTATAAAAAGAAAAATTCTAATTTCCGTCAATGTCATTTGCATTCTGCAATGCGAGGTCGATGGAAACCCCACCTAAGTCTTGAATGTCTGCTACCACGTCACCGTTTTTGTAAATAGCGCTAGCCGATCGGTGGAATGGGCGCCTAAGGTCAATCGCACGCAAACAATTTAAACGATATATCCGATTAACCTCTTCAGTCGCCTCTGTAGGTTAGTGCCGGTGTTCAGTTACGACACGTCTCCGATCGCATGGCGCTTAGAGACTCGCGCAAGTACGTCACCACCTTACCATCAAATTTACTATATATCTTTCCATGTAACGTAGTACCAACATACCTAGGTCAATAAGTAGAGTTTCATCTTTTAATCAGCTACACGCAGCTCCACCCCCCTGCATTGCACAAAATGATTTTCTTCAAATACAGGTTCTATCATTGCTTGGTATAGTATCTACTTTTTTCGTTCGTACAGTAGGCCTACGGTGCAAGCTTGCGCGTCAATCTTCCTTCGAAGCAGCTTTTGAAAAAAAAACTGTATAAGTGTAGGCCTACTATAGAGAATTTGGAGGGGGTTTGGCCCAGATAATAGGTCTGAAAAGACGTCAAAAAAGTGGGAAAGCACCATGGATTTTTAAAAGTTTGCCCACCCTGCCACCCTCCTTCACTTCTTGACCCCCCCCCCTCCCAAATTTTAAAGTATGTACAATAGAAAATAATTGTAGGGACATGTAGAGTAGTGGTACAGACTCATACTTCGGAGGGCATGTAGAGCAGGCGGTCTCGGGCTTTCCTAGTTGAGTGTAAGAGAGTGCTTTATAGCCCTAACTCCGCTAGGTTGGCTTCGTAATAGAACAACAAAAAATAAGCTAAAATAATAACAAATAAAAGAAAAATAAATAAAGCAGAAAAAGATTTAACTATAGGCATTAGCTAGCCTTTTTTTTATACAAATGGCGCAATAGAATATTTTGAGAGTCAAAAGCACAAAGAAGAGTGGAGTTATTTTATAAGGGGATTCCTCTTAATGTGGACATAAAGCCACGGGGAACTGTAATAACTGCTGACCTGAGAGTGAAACAATTTCAGCAGTCACACAATACCAAAAATGATCCGAAAACAATGACATCCCGCAGTCAGGAAGCTGGGGGGGGGGGAGAGGGTGTGAGCAACCCCAAGCCCCCCCCCCTAGCCAACTTCAAATTCATCCCTTCTTTATTCCTTCACTATATAACGGGACTTCATTTAAGTACAACTGCGAATGCTGTTAACTTTTGCAAAGGTACGTTTTTCTTTTGTCAGGTGTGACCGATTGGCACTTAAACGAAAATAATTAAAGAGTTTGAAATTATAATTAACTGAGAAGTACCTACATAAACATTGAAATACAATCTTACAATTGAAATTGTAACAGATGTTAACTTGACTTAATCAATAAATATGGAAACGAGTCAGCCTATTCTAGCATGAAAAGCTAACCACCCTTTCAGCCATCACATATCGTACTAGTTTACTATCAACTTCCAATTTAAGCTTCTTCTTCTTCTTTCCTTAAATACCTCTTCTATTGAAGATTGAAGATCATCATGGCAATTTGGAACTTACAGACTGTTGCTCTGAAAAGGGGAGTCGTGTTCTTGCCAATGACTAGCTCAGATTTTTCAACCAGGATGTTCTTGCGAGCCCTCAGTCCTAACCTCCCTAGGATTATTACATACAGAAGGCGATAGTTTTCGTTCCTCATCACATGGCCGAAGTCTCCGTTTCTTAACCCTCAGTAACAACTCGGCTTCTGTATCCATTCGCCTCAGGACCTCAGCATTACAATATCTCCAGAATATGGGCAGCATTCGTCGGTAAGTCCGCATTCAAACCCACTGATTCTGTTCTCCATGGTTTAAAACGGTTGTGCCTTAAACCGTCACACCAATCTACCTTAAACGTCAAGGAAATGTTATGCAGCAGAGAGAGTAATGAGGCTGTGCAAAAAAACACCCCCCTACACAAAATTCCAATTTTTAAAAAATCTCGCTGACTAAACCGAGAGAAAATGTTTTTCGCATGGCTTTAATGAGTCCTCTCCGCTGAACCCCCCCCCCCCCCCCATCCATTTATCCGCCAGCTCATTGTTTGTTTAAAACGTTGAAAATGTCTTGCTGCCAATTTAGTCATCTTTCCCTGAACTTTCTCTTCGCAGAGACACCCATCAACTCTTTAAGGCGACACCCAATAGAGCTGCTACAGCTATGGAACGTGGAATCCGAGGGAAGCTGATGCGTAGGAATAAGCAGGCAGAAGAGGAACATCCTGGTTGAAAGACCTGAGGCAGTGGTTTGGCAAGAGCACGACTTCCCTTTTCAGAGCAGCAGCCCAGTGGCGGCGCTACGGGGGTGCCGGAAGGGGCCTGGCCCCTCCAACAGTTTCTCCGGCCCCTCCGGGGCCCCCACACTTTTGAGATATTTTACATGTTGTTAAATTGCAGAATTATTGAACGGTATACCTACTCCCAATGAAAAATGTTTTGTTTTCTCATCGCCCCCCCCCCCCCAGATAGAAGTCATGCCCCCCTTGGCCCCACCACCTTAAAATTTCTAGCGCCGCCACTGCGAGCAGCCTCCAAGGTCCTGGAAGGATGAGTTGGAAACTGACCTTTGCAAGTTGAGAGTCCATAGGAAGTAGGTGGTGGAGCGATGTTCAAAACCGAGTTGAATGGAGGAGTGTTGTCGAGAAGGCCAAAGTCCACCAAGGGCTGTAGAGCCAGAAGAAGAAGAAGAGTCTCCAAAGCCCGCTTTTCGCAGCCTTTAATTCCTATTGGTAATGTAACGAGTAGGTAGTTGCTGCTGAGCCCCCGAGATACAATCTTAGAAGTCTACGCAGTTGACTGAAGATGTCGACCGCAGAAATTGACGAAACGTTTGGAAGGACGCTTTCAGAACGACCACGGCCTATCATCCCGGATTCTACTGATTCGTTACATAACTGCGGCCGTTATAGCCTAAAAATCCTGTTGGTAATGGTTAATGACAATGGTGTAATATTATTTAACAAAGGGTTAGTTGGACTTACATTGCCTGCTGTCTGGCTGTAGGTATAGGAGTGGGAAGGCTTCTGTATCTATTAATTATTATATTATTATATCAGCATTAGGGACACGATCTCCCCAGGATATGCGCTAATTATACTAGCCCAGCCTAACTTTATAGCACTCTCTTTGCTCGCTTACGCCCAACTATAGGAAGGCACAGGTGACGGAGCCGCCTGTTCTACATGCTCTCAGAAAGAGTAGTTGTGGGACTCGAAAAAACAACCTTTCGGGTGAAAGTCAGAACCCGTAGGCTATCATTACATGTCCAGCCCAGTGTGCTGACTTCCCGACATCCTGTGATAGAGTAGGCCCGTCAACGTCAACACTTCCCTTCTTCATTAATATGCCATTGGGGCGGGGGGGGGGGGGGGGGGTGTAGAGCAGGTCAGCAGGATGTTCACCAAAACAAGGTGTGTCATGTGTACAACAGCATCCGCTGACGTTTATATAGAGTTCTAATAAGAAGAGAACGGGCATTTGCAAGTTTCCCGCCAAAAAGTGACAAATCAACCTATAAACCAATATTTGAACCCATTTGAGTCGGGTAAGGACATGTAGGTTGGTAGTTCAGACTTTCACCTGAAAGGTTGTTGGTTCGAGTTCCACACTTCCTATACGTCATTTTCTGGTCATGGGTAGCCTATGTAAAGCAGTGTAAGAGAATACTTTATTATAAGCTTATCTGCCCCGAAAAGCGGCTACCTAGCTTACATAAAAAGTAGAAGAACGACATTTATTAAAACACGAGAATCTGCTGAAGAACTAGTAGAATCCGGGCTAATGGGCAGTGGTCGATATGAAAGTGAACTTCCAAACGTTTCGTCAACAGTTGCGTTCACTTTCATTTCTTCATATGACTCCGGCCATGAAAGCCTATGCAGTTACACGAGAATCTGGTTAGCCTACAACAACATTGAGGGCACAATGGAGGGAAAAAATAGAAGAGGGCGGCCGAAGAAGCAATTCATTGATCAACTGAAGGAGGACGCAAGAGCTCGAACGTACCAAGAGCTGAATTAAGAGAAAGGTGCATGACCGAGAGGCCTGGAGGATGATATGCACAGAGTTGCTGCCAACCAATCGTTGACGAGTTCTGAACTTCAACCGACCACTCTATATTTCAGATCTGCACCAACTAGACTAATCCGGACCATTTCATAAGTTCGAAGGCTCAATCGCTCTCCTTTGCGGGTAGGAAAGCGATTAAGCATACTAAAAACGTCCGATCTCTCCAATTTATGGATAGAGATCTGTCCGTTCCCATTATCACCTCACTACCTCGTCAGCACTGGACTGGCACTGCTGCTGATCAAAGTAATCTATCCCAGCTTTGTATTTGTAATTATGCGTATAAAAAATTTACAAAGCAACGCTCCAACTAACACGAGTGAACTGCTGACCTAATTTCGTTGCCCCGTTTGTCTCAAAAGCATTGTTTATACACCGGATGACATTTTTGAAATATCGATAATATTATTTTATAGATTTTCTATTTGCTCTCAGTAACATGAACTCTGAAAATTTAGCTATGAGGCAGGAGGGGGAACAAATTTAACAGTAAATACCAATTGAAGTGTAGAGAATAGGGGAAAGTCGGCTAAAGTGAGACAGGTAAGCAAAGTTAGACAAGTCATACATTTCTAGACTATTGGCGGGAAAACGTCTAATGACACATAGTATGCGTCATTGGCCATAGGTACGCTACACAAACAAACGTGGAGCCTTTTGGTACAAATCTGAATGTGTAGGCCTACCTAACATGAACTCTGAAAATTTAGTTATGAGGCAGGAGGGGGAACAAATTTAACAGTAAATACCAATTGAAGTGTAGAGAATAGGGGAAAGTCGGCTAAAGTGAGACAGGTAAGCAAAGTGAGACAAGTCATACATTTCTAGACTATTGGCGGGAAAACGTCTAATGACACATAGTATGCGCCATTGGCCATAGGTACGCTACACAAACAAATGTGGAGCCTTTTGGTACAAATCTGAATGTGTAGGCCTACCTAACATGAACTCTGAAAATTTAGTTATGAGGCAGGAGGGGGAACAAATTTAACAGTAAATACCAATTGAAGTGTAGAGAATAGGGGAAAGTCGGCTAAAGTGAGACAGGTAAGCAAAGTGAGACAAGTCATACATTTCTAGACTATTGGCGGGAAAACGTCTAATGACACATAGTATGTGCCATTGGCCATAGGTACGCTACACAAACAAACGTGGAGCCTTTTGGTACAAATCTGAATGTGTAGGCCTACCTAACATGAACTCTGAAAATTTAGCTATGAGGCAGGAGGGGGAACAAATTTAACAGTAAATACCAATTGAAGTGTAGAGAATAGGGGAAAGTCGGCTAAAGTGAGACAGGTAAGCAAAGTGAGACAAGTCATACATTTCTAGAGTATTGGCGGGAAAACGTCTAATGACACATAGTATGCGCCATTGGCCATAGGTACGCTACACAAACAAATGTGGAGCCTTTTGGTACAAATCTGAAGGTGTAGGCCTACCTAACATGAACTCTGAAAATTTAGCTATGAGGCAGGAGGGGGAACAAATTTAACAGTAAATACCAATTGAAGTGTAGAGAATAGGGGAAAGTCGGCTAAAGTGAGACAGGTAAGCAAAGTTAGACAAGTCATACATTTCTAGACTATTGGCGGGAAAACGTCTAATGACACATAGTATGCGCCATTGGCCATAGGTACGCTACACAAACAAATGTGGAGCCTTTTGGTACAAATCTGAATGTGTAGGCCTACCTAACATGAACTCTGAAAATTTAGCTATGAGGCAGGAGGGGGAACAAATTTAACAGTAAATACCAATTGAAGTGTAGAGAATAGGGGAAAGTCGGCTAAAGTGAGACAGGTAAGCAAAGTGAGACAAGTCATACATTTCTAGAGTATTGGCGGGAAAACGTCTAATGACACATAGTATGCGCCATTGGCCATAGGTACGCTACACAAACAAATGTGGAGCCTTTTGGTACAAATCTGAATGTGTAGGCCTACCTAACATGAACTCTGAAAATTTAGCTATGAGGCAGGAGGGGGAACAAATTTAACAGTAAATACCAATTGAAGTGTAGAGAATAGGGGAAAGTCGGCTAAAGTGAGACAGGTAAGCAAAGTGAGACAAGTCATACATTTCTAGAGTATTGGCGGGAAAACGTCTAATGACACATAGTATGCGCCATTGGCCATAGGTACGCTACACAAACAAATGTGGAGCCTTTTGGTACAAATCTGAATGTGTAGGCCTACCTAACATGAACTCTGAAAATTTAGCTATGAGGCAGGAGGGGGAACAAATTTAACAGTAAATACCAATTGAAGTGTAGAGAATAGGGGAAAGTCGGCTAAAGTGAGACAGGTAAGCAAAGTGAGACAAGTCATACATTTCTAGACTATTGGCGGGAAAACGTCTAATGACACATAGTATGCGCCATTGGCCATAGGTACGCTACACAAACAAATGTGGAGCCTTTTGGTACAAATCTGAAGGTGTAGGCCTACCTAAGGCCCGATCTGAAGGCTGATAGACTATACCTTAATACTTAAGAATTTAAGTGACTTTTCTAATTATTATTTTTATTATTTTGATTGGCTCACATAGGCTAACTACGTCACCCGATTCAATAATAATAATAATAATAATAACAAGATTAGCGTCCAGTCCCGGGTTTGGCCTTGTGTGGGTCCGTGGGCCGGAATTATTTGGGGCCCTTCTCGAGCAGAAGTGTTATATGCCCTTGAACGAATACTCCAATATCAATTTTTAAAATGAAGACACATGATATAGAATTGAACAGAGTATGGCAATTTAATGCGAAGGCACATTCCAATTTCCCGCCAAATATTTTGACGAGTTTATTTGCTTTAGTTTTTTGCTTTGGTTGTTTAATTTCATGTAATTTTGTATTTAGTGGCTTTTTCTGGGGACTCATTAATGGGTCATGACCCCAGTCAAGGTTTTTGTTGTGGGGGGGGGGGGGGGGTGGGTGGTACTAAAGTTTTCCTGTTTAACGATTTAAAATTTTTACGTATTTTATTATTGTAATTGTAAATTCTATCCAGTGTAAAACCATTTTTTCGGAGGGGTCCTTCATTCTTCCCTTGTGACAAATGACAAAACCCTTCATGAAATGAAATGAAATAAAAAAACGACTTTATTGCGAACAAAAGGCGAACAATAAGACTATAAAGTCTTGTTTTCATGCTAACCTTAATTCATCAAACTTAAAGAGGATATGCTCAGCAGAAAATTGGCTCCCAAAAATTAAATACTTTTCATTTTTTATTTCATTACCTCAGCAAGTTAGTACGTATTTGGCTCATTTAAGTTGTAGAATACTAGGCCTACTAGTATTTCGTGCATCATATAATCGGGTATTTTTACTTTCCAAATATTATATTTTACGCGATAATTTAGTCCCCAATGGTTTTTATAAAAGAACTATGGTACCAAAATTTAATATTTGCTGTTATATGATGCATGTGAAGTAGTTTTCTACAACTTACATGAGCCAATAAATCTTTAACTTGCTTTGTTATAATTAGGCGGGTATTCCATATACGTACAACGTCAATGAAAATTATGAAATTGAAGGACATTTCAATTTTACTCTGCCATTGTTAAAATTGATCGTAGAGTAAAATCACAAACAATGAAACAAACAATCTAAAATTAAAAAATGGCGTCATGGGATATGACAAGTACAACTATTTTAATTGATTTCTCTAAAAAGAAAGCATTTCTGTATAAAAATTATAATGAGGTTTAAATCATAAGGCGACGAAGAAAACAAATACAATTTCAAGAAACAAATTTCAAAAATTTGGCGCATACGCTTCAATTGAAAATTGTCAATTTTTGAAAAAACATATGGAATGGCCGCCATCAATGAGAAATTGAAATGTCCTTCAATTTCATAATTTTCATTGACGTTGTACGTATATGGAATACCATACATACATGCATGTGCAGTGCCATGTACCAGGAGGGTCATGACCCCAAGGCCCCCACAAAAAGCCCCAAAATACAAAATTACAAGAGATCAAAAACCATCTAAAGGAAATAAACTTGTAGAAATATCTGGCGAGAAATTTGAACTTGCCATTCCATTAATGATTAATCGCCTTACATCAATTCTATTTTGCACCATGCGTCTCCATTTTATAAATGATAGTGAAATATTCGTCTAGGGGTGACTTTTCTGCCCCAGAAAACCGAAACGGCCCCCACACAATTCCCCACAAGGCCAAACCCGGTACTGACCGTGTGTAGCATGTCCTCTTAAATTGATACCGGTAGCCTATTTATTTTCCCCTACCTACTAAAAAATATTATATAAGAAAAATAATAACTGAGGGGTTTTAAATAAATCAGCGATTGCATTAAAATACGTTTTAAAAACTTGTCCAGTCGTCTATTCTCATAAAAAGGTAAAAGCAAACCAATATTGAAGCCATAATTATTAGGTAGAATAAAAGTATTAGGTACTGTTGCCTCTATAATAATATGATAAACTGTCCGCGCTAAGTAACGAACGCGTAATTAGAAAATTGAACGTGAAAAACATGGTAGATAAATAGTGGCTACAGTAAATGTGGGCTGAATCCCAATCACTAATGGGATCTGGGCGCGGTTTTGATACCTTTAATCACCGTCATTCATTCTCATAGTTATCTATTTTGTTTTACAAAAGCAGCGGCAAATGTTTATACTGCAGGCTACGGTGACAGCGCTTACTCTATTCCCCCCGTTTTTGATATGTGACTGGCTCTTGAAAGCGGCATTGTTATCTTTTGGTAAGACGCAAACATGGGCATCTACTTAGGGGCCATGACATGCTGGTGTCTCAGTTGAAATAGATCAAAAATTGAAAAGAATAAAATTAGACTTAAAATATATAAATTATATGCTACAAGTACTACTAATATATTAAGATAACTTGGTCGTGTGCACAGTGCCGGTAGGGAAACATGGTAGGACTTGTCCTGGTCACCTCCGAACTAATCGTGTGACTTCACTGTTTCCCAAGTCGTTCGGAATCCACTATAATCAGGAGGTCCATTGTCCTATGGGCTGGCATAGGACAGTCAAGTCGGAGTCGCTCTATGGGCCCAAATATGAAGCCTAAGTCATTATTAACCCGACGAACACTACTACTACTACTACTAATATAGTACATAATAGTCTCCTTAGTAACTTTGTAAAACTGGCTGTCACTCATTGTGAATAAATTACTTTGTAAAGTACCTACTACTAATATTATACTAGTATAAGCAAACACTACTAGTTGCCGCAAATCACATCCACCTGCTTATAGTTTTCATCAGTAATCGAAAATTTCACAGGGATTGGAACAGGAAATTCTGAATTTCTAGCTGCCCCCAAAGACTTATAAGTCATGTAATTAACAAATGCGTTAATCCATGTGGATTTACCAACTCCTGATTGACCTAAAATTATGATGTTCAAGGGATCGATTTTTGGCAACGCATCTAACCCAGTATAGTCCTTAATCGGCCAAAAATCATCCTTATGGTTCCGACGGCCGCAACGAAATTTAAGATCAGTTACTGCGGCGGCGCCACAATAACAGTAGCAATATCTATCGAAACCGTAGAAGAGTTGGGACTGACAGTGGAAGCAAGTCCACTTCAGTTTAGTACTAGGACAATCCCCATAATTAAAACCAGGACAAGACATCTCTAATAGAGCCCGTGACTTTGGAGAGAGATTGTGATGTTTGCCTGTGCATTTCGCCATTGTTCTCGAAGCACTCTTTATTTCCTGAAGTAAATTCTCGCAAATGCAGTGGCCATTTTTGCATGTCTTTATTACAAAAGGTTTCAGTCCTTGGATATGAACCACATCTAGGTCAACTGCTACGAATTGAGCGGGAATTTCACTTTTCATACGCAGAAACAAATCTACTATATGCTGACTTGTCTTCCAGTCACGTATGTTTATAAATAACACGTACAGATTGATGACAGTTTTAATCAATTTTTCGAATTCGTAAATGCTGTGTATGTAATTAACCCCCTTAAGGCCCAAAAACTTTATTACATCACGTTTGCCCGAATATTTACTCTCAAGAGAGACCAGATAATTCAATCCAACATCAATGTGTTCTTCAGCGGCCATGAATAATTTTATAATGAACAGCGTGTTAAAAATCCAATTAATCCTGGCGAAATTATCAGTTTTTGTTATTATCCTTTGCTTTACGGATTCTTCGAAATCGCCGGCCATTATTTTTAGCTTAACAATACCTTCCTTGTCGTCTCTGATCAGAATAGTAGATAAATCTAGTTCGGTTTTACTGATTTTGTCATTGATCAAGTTGATGTAATCAAAATATTTACACTTAATTGATAGAGCAGCGGACGCCTCAGATTGATAGGCAGTGAAGTCTACAAGGCTCATAATCATGTAAGATTTGATAAATACGGGTCCCAAACAGACTTTTAAATCAACAGAAACTTCCTTAAGGCTAGCTAACGTCATCCCAGCCAAAGACCAAGTGACGGGCATATCTTTCAGGATTCCAGACGTCTTCATTAGGAGTCGAATACCAACGATAACGTGCTTGAATCTAGGAGGGACCATGCTGAACTCAGGTTTGGCCGTCTAGAAACAGAAAAAAATTACGTTTTTTTTCACAGACAGACAGAAATAATGTGGAAGGCGCCATGATAAACCAGCTGATAAGTACTAACCGACCACGATAGGATGGCACTTGAAACACTTATAAAAATCGAAAACTCGTTGTTCCACATGAAAATTTTCGAAAAAACAAAGTGTTCCAAGTGGCTTCCCATCGTGGTCGGGTAGTATATTGCAGTATTATAAGAAAGAAAGAAAGAAAATAGCCTTTATTTTCCATATGGGCGAATTTTGGGCCTTTCGGCCCACTCTTACAATTAACCCAAATATGGTACATACTCGTAACACTGACATTAAAGGTTGAAGAGGGAACCTCCATGTTATAACCGCCCAGCGGTAAAGACGATGCCCCGGATGGGCGCAGTTCGTAGGTTCGAATCCCGCCAAGTCCAGTTTTTTCTGAAACCTCCAATTTCATTTGGTAAGGTTAACACAGCATGAAGTTAGTACTATTTAGTTTATGTGGCTTGATTCTTCTACATAGACGTAATTTTAAGTTCCGTTTATGTCAATCAATAGGGTAGGGAAAATTGTTATAGGTCTTCTTGTGGGGTCTTACAATTATTGTGTTTAAATTGTTTTTTCTATATTTAATACACATTCATTCATTCATGTGTGAAAATTAAAGTAAACGGGATTTAAAGTGGAGTCACCATCTTGCCAGGGTGGTATACAATATTGAAGCTATTTTATGATGAATCAGTAGAATCCGGACTGATGGGCCGTGTTCGATCTGAAAGCTTACGCTCAGATCGAACACGGCCCATCTGAATCAGGATTCAACTGCTACATCATCTGACTCGGCCGTGAAAGCATTTGCGATTATTTTGAGGCTATTACCATACATGCCCGTGAAGCCTCTTATTTATGGCGGCAATCGGCCTTTAATTTATTTTTCAGGATAAGTTTCTACACTCACAATGCTTGAGTGTAATGCCTCACAGCTCTTGCGAGCATCTTGCTCATTCTTCAAGACGTTAGGATATTACCCAACAATATTGAACCAAATAATTTCAATCCCATACGATTAAATGAATAAACATAAGTAAAATTTAGTAATTATCTTCACTGTCTGGACGCGTTGTAAGATCATGTATTACGACTATCTTACCCTGTTGTCTGTTACTTGACTTTTATAAACATGTATTTGGTAGATATTTCGGATAATTTCAAAATAGCGAACCTATTATTATTATTATGTCTATGAGTCAAACAGGTGCCGCAAGCGGCCAGAGACGTAGGCTCGGGAAAACCCTTTGAACACCCTGTATCACTTCTGCACTAAAATAGTTGCATTGTTCTTATGAAGCCCGCCGATCTGGTAGGATGGCTCATGACGTCTTCCGGGGAGATGAAAGCAGCCCCAAAGTAGTCTTTTCGTGAACGCCACATCGCTGGACAGTCGCACAGGAGGTGTTTTGCCGTTTCCTCCTCCTCACCGCAGTGTCGACAACTGATGTCGCCAGGAGGGATGGCCTTTATTTGCTGCAGGTGTTTGCGGAATGGGCCGTGTCCTGTGAGTGCTGCTACAACAATTCTCAAGCAGTTCCTTCGGAGGCCCATTAGTTTCCCTGTCCATTGTTCGTTGGGCTCCCGAATAAAAACTTTTGATTGCCGTAGTGAAGCTGCCTTCCATTCAGTGACAAACCTCTCGTGTGTCTTCCTCTTAAGCACACTCTTGATAGCGCACGTTGGTATCGGTACTATTGGTTCCGGGCCAATTGGTTTTTGGGCAGAGCCCATTCTCGCTAATCGGTCTGCCTCTTCGTTACCGTCCATACCTTGGTGACCAGGGATCCAAACGAGATTTACAATTTTAGTTCGCATTAGTTTTCTCAGCTTGTCTTTGCAGTCTCTCACCACTGATGAAGTGACGGTTGGATTTTTTAAAGCCAGTAGAGCGGCTTGACTGTCCGAGTAAACGACACAGCTTTGACTTTTCGTTGACATTGAGAAGTGAAGTGCTTCGCTTATCGCAATGACTTCTGCTTGAAAAACCGAAGCGTACTCCCCAAGATGTATATACTGAGAAATGGGCGGATTTTTGCAGTAAACTCCTGCTCCAGCCAAACCGCCCATTAGTGAACCATCTGTAAACCAAGTTTCTTCACTTTCAACAAACACATCACTATCAGTATTGCGCCATTCGTCTCTGGTGGGTATAATTGGCGCTGCAGCGGAGTCGGTCTGGACCTGAGGGAGAATGCGGTCCCAGGGCATCTCCAATTCCGGACAGGTCGGTCTTTCTTCTCTAATAATCTTCGTGTGGCGGGTATAAAAAGAACTTCCCAGCCATAAACGATTTCTCTGAATACGGAGGGCCGCTATAAGAGCGGTTTTTTGAATAGTTAGATGTAAGGGAGGCAGATAAAGCAGCGCTTCCATAGCAGCAGTTGGCGTGGTTCTGATAGCTCCTGTACAAGCTATGCATATCAGTCTTTGTAGTTTGCTCATTGCCAACTGTTCGGTTTTTAGTTTTGACCGAGGCCACCATACAACGCAAGCATATGTGATAATTGGCATTATCATAGTGTTGTATAGCCAAATAACCACTTGAGGTTTCATTCCCCAAGTACTACCGCAAGTGCGTCTGAGCAGCCACATCGTATTAGTTGCTTTCTTGCGGATGTTTGCGGTGTGTGCGTTCCACAAAATTTTGCTGTCCAGTATAACGCCCAAATGGCGCACGGTTGTACCCATGGTAATTTCCTCAGAAAAAATGGAAATATTAGGTAAATCACTGGGAGTCCGTTTTCTTGTGAATAACACAGCTTCTGTTTTTTCTGCACTTACTGCGAGATCCTGTTCTATGCACCACGATTCTACTAAATCAAGCGCACACTGCATCCTCCCAAATATAGTGCTGATACAACTTCCTTCCACTACTATCACGAAGTCATCGGCGAACGCCTGTACATAAAAGCCAGCTTCTGTCAGTAATTTCAGCAAACTATCAGCAACGAGGCACCAAAGCAGCGGTGAAATAATTCCCCCTTGCGCACATCCGCGTCTCACAGAGGCAGTTACCATGGCTTCGCCTCTACGGCTGATTACATTGCGTTGGCTTAACATCCTCTCCACCCAAAGCGTCAGTGAAGGGCATATTCTTCGCTTCTGTAAAGCAGAAACCATTGTACTGAATTTTGTATTGTCGAAAGCGCCAGCAATATCCAAGAACACTCCAATAGCATACTCCCCGCCATTGACAGCTCTTTCTAAGCGATAAATTAGATGGTGAAGTGCTGCCTCCGTGGACCTGCCAACTTGGTAGGCATACTGCGCTGAATGTATGGGCAGGTTATTCTCTGTAATTGTTTCTCTGATATAACTATCAGCCAATCTTTCAACGGTTTTCAATAGGAATGACGACAAGCTGATGGGCCGGAATGCCTTTGCGTTGTGGTAGTCTAATTTTCCCTGTTTAGGAATAAATGCCACTCTAACAACCCTCCAAGGGGACGGTATGTAACTTAATGCCAGACATGCCCTAAAAATGGTCACTAATGGTTCAATGATTATTTGCATAGCTTGTTGGAGGAGAGTAGGTAAGATTCCGTCCTCTCCGGCCGATTTAAATGGGGAAAACTTCCCTATAGCCCATTGTAATTTGCTACTTGTTACGACCTTGGCCGCCGTCAGGATCCCCATTTCTTGGTAGTTTTCTTGCTGTGAGCGAGTATTATCTACTGGGATGGGCCCGATGCTGCAGCCGGGGAAATGTACACGAAACAGCTCTTGAAGGGATTCTTCTCGGGTGCTACTGAATGAACCATTTGGAAGTAACAGCGGTCCTTCGTTGACTTTCACTTGCCCCTTCAATGACTTGCATAGCCTTGTAGCTTCAGGAAGTGATTCGATTTCCTGGCAGAAATTTCTCCAAGACTGTAGCTTAGCACTACGAATGGCCTTCTTATAATCCCGTAGGATTTCTTTGTACTTAACTTTGTTCTCGTCCTTTTTAGAGCGTCTGCATCTATTTAGAAGTCTCCTCGATTTTATCCTTAAACCTTCGATAGTGTTATTCCACCATCGAACTGAAGTACCCCTTCTTTTTGGTTTCATGGGGCAAGAATCGTGGTATGATGTTAATATAGCGTCCGTGAACGCGTTAACAGTGTCTTCGAGTTCCTCGGGGTTCGCTACTCTTACTTCAAAAATTTCCAATCTTTTTGCTAATGAGCCCCGGTATATTTCCCAGTCCGCTTTCCGTGGGTTCCTGACTAGTATGTTTTCCTCTTTGCAGTGGTTTCTTTTTATCCTATACAGGATGTGGGAGTGGTCAGCTAGTGACTCTTCCATTGAGACTTTCCAGTCCAATATAAAATCTTGCATGTTAGCCGTACAAATATTAAGATCTAGTACCTCTTGACGAATTGCGTTGTGAAATGTCGGAGTTGATCCTCTGTTAGCGACAACGAGATTTTCTGCGAGAAGAAATTCCAAAAGTGCTTCTCCTCGTTGATTTGTATTCGTACTTGCCCATACTTCGTGGTGTGAGTTTGCATCACAACTGATCACTAACGAGAAGTTATTTCTTTTACAGAAAGTGACGAGATCGGCAACTTCTTTAGGTGGTGGAATTTCTTTATCCCCGTCCTTGTCATGGGGGAAGTATGCAGAAGCTAGAACGATTTCTTCGTTACATCGTTTAAATTGTTTTTTCTATATTTAATACACATTCATTCATTCATGTGTGAAAATTAAAGTAAACGGGATTTAAAGTGGAGTCACCATCTTGCCAGGGTGGTATACAATATTGAAGCTATTTTATGATGAATCAGTAGAATCCGGACTGATGGGCCGTGTTCGATCTGAAAGCTTACGCTCAGATCGAACACGGCCCATCTGAATCAGGATTCAACTGCTACATCATCTGACTCGGCCGTGAAAGCATTTGCGATTATTTTGAGGCTATTACCATACATGCCCGTGAAGCCTCTTACTTATGGCGGCAATCGGCCTTTAATTTATTTTTCAGGATAAGTTTCTACACTCACAATGCTTGAGTGTAATGCCTCACAGCTCTTGCGAGCATCTTGCTCATTCTTCAAGACGTTAGGATATTACCCAACAATATTGAAACAAATAATTTCAATCCCATACGAGTAAATGAATAAACATAAGTAAAATTTAGTAATTATCTTCACTGTCTGGACGCGTTGTAAGATCATGTATTACGACTATCTTACCCTGTTGTCTGTTACTTGACTTTTATAAACATGTATTTGGTAGATATTTCGGATAATTTCAAAATAGCGAACCTAACTGTTAGCATCAATTTCAAGCCTCTTTCATCGATCCTTCTGAATCAACTCTTCATTATTTACAAAATATTTTGAAAACTCTGACAGAAGTGCAATCAAAGGTCAATTAAAATTCATAAATACGGAGAGAGCCTTATATTTCTCAAAAATACAATAGGAAATGGTGCTGCCAGCAAACCCAAATTTTTGAGGCAACACGAAGTTATAGCCAATCGACCATATTGTCATATAACATAACATGAATGACAACTTTTCTTAGGTTAGTTGGCAGAGTAGCCATTCGGGGCTAAAGCTCGCCTAATATAAAGACATTTTTCATTTCATTTCATATGACTATAATGAAAAAGGCTAATGCTTTCAATGGCAAATGTGCCGAGATAAAAGTTCTCTACTTTTTACAACTTACATGGCTAACAAATAAAATTTCAAGACATTTTTTTAGAAAGCCAGTTCATTTACATTTAACATTGATGTTTTTCAACGTACAGAAACTTAGCAGTATTTCATAAAATGCTGATCAGAAGTCGTAGAGTCACACGATTAATGCTAAATGAAACAAATCAATTTTTAGCCTACAAAAATTTTTCGACAAAATTATTATTATGAAAAAACAAGAACACAATTAGAAATTTTACAAAATCATGCTATAGAGAGTATTGGTCCCTTAACTTACCGAAATTATAGGCCTACTGTTGCGATTAACAAACTGACGAGGCATAAGTTATTTACAGATAAAGATGTTATTAAATAATTACTTTTCACATCATCTAGCTTTTGATATGCGATAGATTTAATCCAACAGTTCAATGTAGCCATATACTCAAAGTAACCATCAAGGAAGCTACCTGGGGGGAGGTGGAGTGTTTACGGGGTGGTATACTTTTATGTTGGTGGTAGTTCGGTCTTTATCCATTGTGTAACTGCTCTTTTGAAACAATTGAAGTTTTTTAATGACTTTATTTGGATTGGTAGTTTATTGTAATAGGATGTGCCTATATATTCAGACTGGTGTTGAGATCTTGTGGTTCGAACAGTTTGTTGTGTGAAAGGATGTGTGTGGAGCCACCTTGTGTTGTGTGAGTGTTGTACAGATTTTAAGTTTTGTTTTTGATTGCGTACTAATATTATTGAGCTTTTTATATATAATTGTTTAACGTCTAGGACATCCGCTAAAATGTATAGGTCTTTTGTTGGATATAATGTCCCCTTTTTATGTATAATTTTTAGGATTGTTCTTTGTACGGTATTGACTTTGTCCGTTACATTTTGTAGGCACCTCCCCAGGCTGATATTGCATATGTTAGATGGGATTCCGCTATAGCGTAATAAAAGGATTTAATTAGAGGTTCTTGTGCAACGTTACGAAGTTGGACAAATTTATATATAGTTTTTCTTAGTTTGTTGGCAACCAATTGAGTATGGGGTTCCCATTTCAATTGTTCATCTATTATGATGCCGAAGTATTTCGTGTTTTCAGTTTGGATTATGTTTTCTATGGACAAGTTGTTGGTACAAGCGTCTCTCTTTGACGAAAAATCAACAAATACGGTCTTTTCCAGGTTTAACGATAATCTATTTTTTTCTAACCATTGTTTGATTAAGTTAAATTCTGAGTTGGCTAGTGTGTATAGATCATGACATGTATCCGCTATGCAGGTGATACAGGTGTCATCGGCAAAAGCAATTATTGATTCGAATCTATTTGTTTCTAGTGTTTTTAGTAATTTGTTGATGGCGTCACTTGTGCTCATTTTTTTTCTAAATCCAAACTGATTTTTTGATACAAGTTTAAACTGATCACAGAATGGGTATATTTTCTGGTGGATTATTTTTTCAAATATTTTACTTATGTTGGATAGCAGTGAAATAGGCCTATAATTATTGATATCTGAGCGGTCTCCTTGTTTGAAACATGGTATAATGATAGCCTTTTTTAGAGCGTTTGGAAATATTCCTGTATTTAGTGTCTTGTTTATAATATGTGCTAATATTTTGCTGATATTTGGTGCTGTTATTTTTAATGTTGCTATAGAAATTTCATCATAACCCACGCTATAGCCTTTTTTCATGTTTTTTATTATGTCCTGAACGTCTTCGCGTGATATCGGGGTCAGAAATATAGTATTAGGCTTATAACTTATTTCCACTTCAGGCGTTGGTATGGCTGTTATATTGTTTGCTAGGGAATGACAAATGTTTGTGAAATATTCATTAAATGTGTTTGCTGCAAGTTGTGGATCGTCTTTCACGTTTATCTTTCTGTTTTCAGTTTTTATGGAGTCTATTCGTTTCTTTTGTGAGCTATTCTTTCCTGATAGTGTTAGTTCATTGACAATTTTCCATGTTTTTCTTATATCGTTTTTTGACTCTTGTAGTTTAGTTTTATAGTAGTTGTTCTTTTTTTCCTTTATTTTAATTTTCAGTGCTTTGCTGAATTTGTTCTTATGTTTTATTAGTATGCTATTATACGGTTGTCTTTTGCATTGTTCATGGAGTTTATCTCTGTATCTGATATCTTTCACTAAGTCTTCTGTTATCCATGGTTTCAGTATTTTAAGTTTGTTAGTTTTGTCATTCTTAGATTTTATTTTGGTGTTATTATTGATGTGCTCTTTAAATTTGGTAATGAATTTATTGTAACAGTTATCTGGGTTTTTTTCCCTTAGTGCTTCTGTCCAGGTTTCAATTTTCAGGGTTTCACAAAGTTGGTTGTAGTCAATAATTGTAGTTATCTGGGCAGGTTGTTTCTCTTTTGGTACATTTTTATTGCTTCTTTTATGGGTTTTTTTCGGTAAGTGCAGCAATTGTGTGTAGTGGTCAGTTATGGATGTTTTTATGTTAAGTGCTACCACATCGTCATTGTAGAGTGAATCAGGAATCAGGATGTGGTCAATGCAGGATTTAGTTTTATCTGTGATTCTTGTGTAGTTATTAATGCAAGAGATATACCCGTGTTCTGAAATTACATTGACGTATTCTTCGCTCATTGATTCGTTTTTTAGATTTATGTTTATGTCGCCGACTATTATAGGATTATGTTTATTTAGTAGTATATTTAAGCTATTTGTGAATCTTTCAGTATTGTTTATTGATGGTGATCTGTATATTGCGAGTAGTTTGAGATCCTGCTCATCATTTGGTAATGTTACATTGATTAGGAGGGATGTGCAATCAGGCATGTTATGGGTTAGAGGTGAAACTTTAA
This sequence comes from Psococerastis gibbosa, assembly GCA_963971405.1. Taxonomy (NCBI): domain Eukaryota; kingdom Metazoa; phylum Arthropoda; class Insecta; order Psocodea; family Psocidae; genus Psococerastis; species Psococerastis gibbosa. Next base: position 43,963,285 of record OZ020486.1, on the reverse strand, counting down.
ATTGACTTTTGTAGTAAATTATCACACCATCGTTTCTTGATATCTTTCCTCCAGTGACTATGTATTCAAAATTCGGTATATCAGGGAAATTTTGCGTCTGACCTTCCTTTATAAAAGCCTCTGTTAAGATTATGAGGTCCACTTCTCTTAGTTTAAGGCTTTGGATAAAGATTAGAAATTGGTCGAAGTTTTTGTGTAGGCTACGTATATTCATGTGAAGAATTTTGAATCCTTTTAGAGAGCTAATAATGATTTTTGCATGTTTATCGTGTTCAATTGTGTGTGTTTGTATATTGTGGTGTTGCACATACTGGTATTAGGAGTATTGGTCCTTTAACTGACTGGAATTCAACTGTTGCTATAAACAAACCGACGAAGCATAAGTTGTTTACTGATCCAGATGTTATTTTCAACATGCCTTGCTACGATAATAGAAAAATAATTACTTCCCACATCTTATACCTTATACGTGATAATAGACAAATTATACATTTACTGTGTAACAAACTGGCACGAGAAACAATAGTCCAGTAAAATAGGTGTCAGCCTCGGAATTGACCTCAACTCGCTACTAAGGCTGTTATTCCACCGACGTCAATAGTGATAGTAATGGTGGTAATGACGTGATAGCAGATATTAAAGACAGTCTAAAAATGTCTGCTCATTCACAATGAGTGACAGTAAATTTTACAAAGTTAATAAGGAGACTATTATGTGTATCCGGCATTTAGCATGCTGAACCGTGTTCAATAGGTAGGAATTATAAATTGAGAATCTCATTCTCACCGAGCTAGGTTGAATATTTTCAAAATGTTAACACAAATATTCCAAACATGGCGGCGAATATTTAATACGCTTCCCTCTCTTTGGTAACAAAATGAACCAGATCAAGTAATACAAATTCGTATTCGTGTACCAAAATACTCCTATAAGTATCTTCATGACGTTTACATTTCTGAATTATAAATACAGCAATTAACATGCTGAATCACATAGTGAATCCCCCTATTGACAAACTACTCATCTACTTAGAGTATCTTATTTGACTCGTATGTGTACTTGGTGAAGTCATGTTTCATTACGGCAATGGTAAGCTTGTCACAGCTAGTCCATTATCGCGTGTAGTCGGTGTAGGCTGACATAGAGGACGTATACTGGTTTGCCAATGACCCAAAATTCTTACAGAAACAATATACATTTATAAATAATGTCCTAAAACCATGGGGTCGTTGGCATTGGATAAGGGACCATAAAAAGTCCTTCAGGACATTATTATATCTTATTATTTTCAGTCCCGTGGAAGATTTTTACAGACGATACCATGATGATGGATTCCACCATTTGCCTATCTTTTCACCAAACTTTCTTTCTTGTATTTCGGATCTTCCACTGGCACCGTTAGCAATTCTTACTTTGTTATCTGAATTCACATTATTACCCTCATAAGGCTGTCCACACCGTGGCCTGGGACTGTGTTCAACCATTCTACTACTACTACCCTCATAAGGCTTATGTGATTCACCCAGCGAACAGTCATTTCCAAGAATATTCATTATTTTTTTATATTCCCTCGGTTTGTTACGAGCGACAATGGTCTTCGTATTTGAACTATCCCTTGGGCCACTTGCTTGTCTAGCAATCGCTTCTATCATAATTTTCTGTAATTTCTCACCGTGTAAAGGAAGATCATAAAGTTCTTTCTCACACTTTGATATTTGTTCCAAAGTAACCGAAACTTCGCTGTTCAATGACTCAAAAAGTTTACGCTCCTCCACATATAACTGTTTGGTTTCTTTCATCTTTTTAATCCTGACTACATCAAGTTCGGTTTTGACTTTTAATTTTTTCAACGTTCTTAACGTCAACTCAAAATAATCTAAAAATGAATCATTGTACGCAACAATGGCATTGGCTTTCAGAAATGAAGCAAATTTGACGCAATTCGAAATAATTGCCCGCTTTTCGCTTTCGAATGCTGCAATTTTCCTTTGGTACGAAGCAATCAAATCAGCTTTAAACTTGTTTGCATCAGTGTAGTCATTGATTTTCTGCTCTATGTCGTCATCGATCACCATTTTTTCTATCAGTTGTTGTTCATACCATACATGAATATGAATGTCCCAACAACATTGACAATTACGACAATTATTAGTACCATTCATTGCCCAACAACGTATTAATTCAGGATTTGGAAAAACATCGGGGGTTTGCCCAGACAGGCCGCAATGAGGATGACAATGTGTTTTATAAATAGCCCTTCGTTCTCCACTTTGCGGTAAAAATTCATAATGAACACACTCCTCAGAAGCACAAACTGTACGCGGATGATCCAAATCCATCCTCTCAATATCAATTTGGGGCGAATAGCGTTTGCTCTTCAGTTCATCCAAAGTACCTTCGTGGGTTTCAATCATTCTTTGATGATCTTCTAGATGGTGTACATTGCGCTCAATATTTTCCGAAATTTCCACCATAAACGGAATGAGATTCAGGATAATATTCCGGGACCTGTTCAGAGACTTTGTGTCTTGGGTGCGATGAGGCGCAAGCCTTGCGACGGCTTCCAAAAGCTCTTTGGTTGCTTGTGACGATCGCTCCCAGCTTTCAGCAAAACTTTCCTCCTCATCTTTGCTGAATTTTACACTAGCATATTGACAACAAAGAAATCTAAATGCTTCGTTGTCCATATGGAATGACCTTTCCAGGCAAGATTCACCTACTCCAATTTCCTTTAGTAAAACTTTCAGAGTTGCTTGGGTTTCACCAGATCTGTAAAATGTCTGACGGGCGTGAGTGAAACAAAATATCAGGTTTTCCTTGCAGCTTTTGTGTAAATTACTGAGAATCTCCTTCAGACAATATTTAAAAAGTACTGTGAGTCGCGCTTCATTCGGTTTCAATACCAGACAAATCCCGTGGATTTCATCCACTGAACCAAGGTAGCCCAAAATCTTTTTCAAATTTTTTTTGTCTTCGTCGATCCCTCGAGAGTCCCCTAGGCCAGGGGTATCAATTAGGTTAATAACCTTATCATCGAAAACAATATTATATTCTTTGCAGGCTTGAGTGGCGGATTCACCAACTTTTAAATTTTCCTCTTCATCATAGTTGCCGCAAATCACATCCACTTGCTTATAGTTTTCATCAGTAATCGAAAATTTCACAGGGATTGGAACAGGAAATTCTGAATTTCTAGCTTCCCCCAGAGACTTATAAGTCATGTAATTAACAAATGCGTTAATCCATGTGGATTTACCAACTCCTGATTGACCTAAAATTATGATGTTCAAGGGATCGATTTTCGGCAACGCATCTAACCCAGTATAGTCCTTAATCGGACAAAAATCCTCCTTATGGTTCCGACGGCCGCAACGAAATTTAAGATCAGTTACTGCGGCGGCGCCACAATAACAGTAGCAATATCTATCGAAACCGTAGTAGAGTTGGGACTGACAGTGGAAGCAAGTCCACTTCAGTTTAGTACTAGGACAATCCCCATAATTAAAACCAGGACAAGACATCTCTAATAGAGCCCGTGACTTTGGAGAGAGATTGTGATGTTTGCCTGTGCATTTCGCCATTGTTCTCGAAGCACTCTTTATTTCCTGAAGTAAATTCTCGTAAATGCAGTGGCCATTTCTGTATGTCTTTATTACAAAAGGTTTCAGTCCTTTGATATTCACCATATCTAAGTCAACTGCAACGAATTGAGCGGGAATTTCACTTTTCATACGCAGAAACCCATCTAGAATATGCTGACTTGTCTCCCAGCCATGCATGTTTATAAATATCACGTACAGATTAATGACAGATCCAGTCAATTTTTTGAATTCGTCCACAGTATTTAGGCACTTAACTTCTTTTTCGGCCAAATATTGGATGATTTCTCGTTTTTTGGCACATTTCATTTCGACAGAGTCAATAAAATCCATTGCCATTTCATTACGCTCCTTAACCGCCATAAATGCATTCATAATGTACGATGTGGCATGAATCCAGTTTTCTGAACTCAAATCATTAGCTTTTTTTAATATATCAGTCCTGACGAGCTGTTCGAAACCCCAAGCAAATTTTTTTAGCTTATTGACACTTTTCTTGTCATCGTCTGTGAGAATATGATAAGAATCTTGCTCACATTTGTTTGCTCTCTCGAGAATCATGTTGACACTATCAAAGTAGTCAGAATTTAGCGATAAAGCAGATGGCATAGACTCAATAGCAGAAAAATCAGCAATCGTTATTACAACGAAAGATTTTAAAAGGAAAGGCCCTGGTGTCACCTCCTGATCTATTAAAACATGCTTCACGGCTACTCCAGCGAAGTCGCCACTGAAGTTCCAAATGATCTCCAATTCCTTCGCGTTTCCGGAAACTGGTGTGAGGAGCCGCGCTTCCACGACGACATAATCGAAACCCGCAGGGACGTTCTTGAAGTCTGGTTTGGCCGCCTTGAAACAAAAACATCCCACTTAAAAGTATATTCTGCACCGATGCGTATTTGCATACAATTTAAAATTTCGATGAAATTAGTTCCGGTGTAAAACCCCTCCTTATCGCCAGCTCGATATCCCTGATGACTTATAGAGAGAGTTCCCGTATGGAACCAACGAGAAACATACATCCAATTTCTCTAGTTTGTTGCTGGTACAGCTGTGTCCTCTTTGTTAAGGTCCTTCCTCTATCATCTTGCGGCTCAAGATAAGCCATGCCTTACCAATTATTGCTACGCAGAGCAGTAGAGTGGTGTTTTTTCGGTGCCATGGGCAACTTTTTAAATAAAATGTTCACTCCCCGAAAGGATGTGTTGAACCGCCCACTCGCATTTGTGCTAGATTAGGAGTTTAAGAGCAGAGACACAAAGTTGCAAGTTAATAGATACAAGAAGTAGCTGAGCTTCTGAGTAATACCTTATGATCTCATCAGTGGCGAAGACGCGAAAATACCTAATCGGTACCTCCTCGTAGTGAAGGGGCAGGGGACCGAGTTTGAGTCGGGATACGCGAATAACGGTTTTTCTGTGCAGGGCACTCTTTTGTCCTGGAGCTGAGAAACTGGCCTGAGTCAGCGGCATAAGGATGCAGAAGACAATGGGAAGCCACTTCATTAGAATTCCCCATTACATTAATAGACTAGTAATAGAGAAAATTAATCGTAAATATTGCTACCAGCAAATAAATATATAAATAAATATATTGTGACTTGTACACTTTTAGTTGTACACCTTTCCCTAATTAAAAATATCTAGAAGTCTGTCTTTTTAGAGTATTTTCTATGTTATATATTCAATGACTATACCCAGCAAATTTCTGCTCCAACTTGATTGATCGGTAAGACAATTACATAGTCTAGAACGGATAGTTTAATGTATAATAATACTACACAGTACAATTAGTATGCTCATATAGTCATCATGATTACAATTGCCCATGATGATCGCTAATCTTCGACATACAGGCATTAGAAGAAGTGCTAAGAGAAATATTGCGCTACTTCGTACCTACCAATAATGAAAAACATGACTTTTAGCTAAGAAAAAAATTAAAATCATCGTCACGCGTACAGTATTTTAAAATTTCTGGAAGGACTAGTTGTCCTAACTCTGGCCATGACTGTATGTTCTTGGTTCGAGTCGCTTGGAGAAGCAAGGCATTTATGAATCCATAAAAAATATATCACTTAGTAAATAGAGCTCCAGCGGGTCTACTTTGGCGATTATTTTTAAGCTTAACCTGGGATTAAAAATGTAAACAAGACAATTTTAGAATGGAAAGTGCTATTCAAAATGGTTTTGTTTAAAGATTAACCCCATCAATAGGTCGATACGAAACGGCATAGTAGGTCCAAAATACTGTATCTATTCCCAAATGTGTGCAGCTGATTCCTAATTGTTTATATAATTCAATGACTACTGCGATAAAGCTGCTATTTCACTTGTGAATTTTCCATGAACAATTTATGACTTTCTTGTTAATATCTCTTAGGCGGCTATTCCACCGGCAAATTTGCTTCACTAATTCACTTGTGTTTTGAGATTATTTGTTTGTTTTGTTTTAAGGAGACTATTATGTAGATACTTAACTTATCTATTATAAATTAAGTTATAATATGGTAGCAGGCATCATTAATAAGTCTCTACCATATTATAACTTAATTTATAATAGATAAGTTAAGTACCTACATAATAGTCTCCTTAAAACAAAACTAACGTCAATGACAAAATAAAAAATGAAGTAAATTCACCGGTGGAATAGCCACCTTAGTCAGTTATATTTCTCAACTCTACGCCATGGAACTCGATGCCTCTCCTTGAAAAAATGTAACAATGTATTGTATTGAAGGAAATAAATAATTATCTTTTCTTATCTCATCTCTCAACGTATTAGAAAACAAATGTGACAAGTTTCTCCTTAGTCAGCAAACCACTGTCACCGGTTGATCAAGGCAAGGCTGCGTGTGAATGTGTGAAAAATTTGAATTAGTGAGACTGTTATCGTGAATAGAAGGTATGCTTGATATTCGGTATGAATGTAGTTTATTACATATTAATATTTCAATTAAGCTATCACTGATATGTACGGTTGAGTGCAAGAGATGGCCATAGACCCTAATCTCGCTGCGTCCATATTTTTTTTTCTTCGATAAAGACTTTATTATTATTTTTATAGGTGTCAGATATTTTTTCAACTGTTGCCGAGAAAATTGACTAATCCACCGAATAACAGTACATAATTCATTAAGTAGATTAAAGCCGATGCCTTCATTTTTATTTTGTATTATTTTATTTAAATAAATAAATAAATAACTGAAAATATACATACCACTTGAGCAAGCAGCGTTCGTCCATCGAATGATATTGAAGTGACTTGAACCTTTTTCTTCGTTTCAAAGTTCTCCATTTCAACCAAGTTCATGACGTCTCCGATAAATGGAATGTCTTCGCTTTGCTGCGGTATAAATCTGAAACGAATTAAACAAAATGGCTGTTATTTCAATCCAATCAATTTTAATAATTTTTACCCCTTCCCATCATCATCATCATCGTGAGTTCTACATAGGAGAAATGGGACATTCGAGCCACTAATTTTTTTTTCTTCAATGGCTGGTCACCAGGGTTCAAAAAATATTTTTGGCGTGCTCTAATATCCCATCTCTCCTATATAGAACTTTAATCGTGACTATAGTTCCATATAGGAGAGATAGAAGACTTTCACTCCCGGCAAAAATTTCCGGGGCAACCTGCCACATCTTTTCAATGGCTGCTCCGAGCCCCTACAACTCCATATGATTTGCTTGCGGAAGCAGGGACCAATAGAAGATCCGCCATCTTTTGGCCTCAAATTTTCGCGCCAAATGAAACTCAGTAGTTATCTTATGGTACCTAACCCAAGATTTTTCAAATTAAAAGTGTCTTTATTAAATATTTAGGCTTTCTAACTTCACTGTTATGATAAATATGCCTTCCCAAAATAGCTGAAAATTATGTGGATTAAAAATAAACAATAGCATAAAAAAAGTACAATCATCCAAAACAGCAACTGTACTGTTAGCCCACGGTAGATAATTTTTTTTAAGACATTAAATTATAGTATAATGAAACCCATCGGAAATGGAAGATAATATGACAGACATTAAAGGAAAAATAAATTACGGGCGATCTGAGTTCGGGGTGGTGGTTTTTAAGGGTGAAATACGGTACATCTTCATTTCCAACAAAACTACAAGTACTATGGAAAAACGTCAAATAGCAAAAAGGTAGACAATAAGAAGATGTACAACTTTGGTGATTACACTTATTTCACATAACCTCTAACTTTATGAGAAAAATGCCAAAACCAGGGTTTTGGTTTTTTATTTTTAACTTTCACAAAAAAAAAAACTTTTTACGTGAAAGTTGGGGAAAACTTACTTTTTTATGTTCTAAATACACTGTAATTTTTTTTAATTTAAAATATTAATTTTTTCCAGCTAATTTTAACTATATATGGAAAAAGCACCCTAATTTTCAATCGAAAAATCTCACGTCAAAATGTCGATTTTTTAAACAACTAAGGCTTTTTGTTCGTTGATATCTCTACTTTCCGATGGTATAAAGAACAATATACACTACTGTTCAACAGTTTCTTAAAAAATGCAAATAACCAAATCGAAAAATGATGTCTCGAATATTTAAAACATAGTCCGGTCTATTTAGTTAATCTAAGTCCTATATTTTTATCTGTGTCAATCAGCTCTAAAATAAAAATAGCAATATTTTCATTCTTAAATAGTATGTTTAACGTTACATAACCTAAAAAAATAAATTCGAATGCTATTTTAGTACAATATAGATGCGAGTCAGTGTAATTTTGGATGACTAAATTGCCCGGACTATATTTTAAATATTAAACACATCATTTTTCGATTTGGTTTTTTGATTTTTTTATGAAAATTTTGCACAGTAGTGTATATTGTTGTTTATACTATCGGAAAGTAGAGATATCAACGAACAAAAAGCCTTAGTTGTTTAAAAAATCGACATTTTGACGTGAGATTTTTCGATTGAAAATTAGGGTGCTTTTTCCATATATAGTTAAAATTAGCTGGAAAAAATTAATATTTTAAATTAAAAAAAATTACAGTGTATTTAGAACATAAAAAAGTAAGTTTTCCCCAACTTTCACGTAAAAAGTTTTTTTTTTTGTGAAAGTTAAAAATAAAAAACCAAAACCCTGGTTTTGGCATTTTTCTCATAAAGTTAGAGGTTATGTGAAAAAAGTGTAATCACCAAAGTTCCCATCTCTCCTACATAGAACTCCAAAACTACAGTCCTGGAAGTGTCATGGCCTCCGAATCACTCCACCATTCGTTTATCCTTCCTCTTCCAGTAGTGCACGTAAATAAGCTTCGCTAGATCTGAGAGAGCTGTAGGATGATTTGCAGGGAGTTGCTGCCAACCAATAGTTGAGATTGTGACCTCACAAGTAAAGTAAAATATACTCCTTCCAAAAATTACTGAATATTTAGAATAGGGATTCATTGATACACAATTTACAATGCAACAACAATACAGTATATGTACGACTGCACGATAGGCCATCCACCCTGTGCAATGAGAAACTCGTGTCTGCACGGATCAATGGCATATTAAGAAGAAGATCCTTTCAGCCCACGCTTATTCGGCTGTCCCGTGATGGTGTATTGTTGTTTGTTTGAATCATTGTTATGCAGTATGATTCCAAGTTTCCGAGCCGTATGTTGCAATCGGTCTGATATGGCGGCACTTCCGCACCGTGGGCGTGACATTGACGTGGTAGCAGACATTTTTAGACTGTCTTTAATGTCTGCTACCACGTCAATGTCACGCTCATGGTGCAAAATTGGTGGAATGCCGCCTCTGGGTTTTATACATACAATACGATACATTTTAAAATAGGGTATTTTAAAGTTTTTTTCTTAAAAATGAGAGGGTTAAAATTGCGCCTATAGGCTTACCATGTAAAAACTACAAAACAAAAAATTAATAATATCCTATTATATGATGCATAAAATAGTATTCTCCAACTTAAATGAAGCAATTTTATAATTACTTGCTGTTATTTAAATAAAAAATAACAATTATTAAATTTCGGGCTGCCAATTTCCTACGGGACGTACACTCTTAAAAAGGTAAACAACCCAATTTTGAATGGCACTTTCCATTTTTAAATTATCTTGTTCACATTTTTAATCCCAGGTTTAAAGGTTAAGATTGAAAATGGTATAGATTATATTAGATAGACAATTCACAAAACCTTTATAACCTACGCCTTAAATGAAATAAAAAACATTAACTAACACCTTTTGGGATGATTCAGGGGTGGCCATTAATCTACTGTATATACTGTATATGATCAGCTTCCTGTTGAGGTACCCCGCTGCAATAACAATGGCCCATTCTGTACCCTGGCATTTGGTATCTGTCATCTATCACACGCAACATTCTATACTTCCATCTTCAATGCCCATTTTAAGAGGCTGTACATACATGGTTCATAAATTATAATAGCTTTCCAATTTATGCGTAGTATAAGAAAAGCTTTGTGATGGTCAACATTTTGGATTCCGAGATTTAGACGGATTTACATGTTTTGAGGTCCCAGGAACCCAAAAAAGTGGTTTTTACGAAATGTCTGTCTGTCGCTCTGTCTGTGCGTCGATTTCCGGGCAAACTACTCGGTCGATTTTGATTAAATTCAGCATGTAGGTTCACAAAAATCATACCTCGGGACCATTTTTATTATTTTGGGCTAACTCATTTAAATTTTCAAAAAACTCCAAAAAGAACGTCTAAAAAAATTATTTATCCAAAACGGCTCCAACGATTTCTTTCAAATTCTCATATATTGTAGTCGTTAATAATGTTGACAAAATGCGGGAGGTCGCTTGCCCCTTGATAGTTTGCTTCTGGGGGTAAAAAAATAAAAATAACTAAATTTTATTGAAAAATGACTAAAAGTAATTTTTCTGTGAAACCTTTCCATCGATGAATTCATTCTACCTTCAGGTATGTTTTAGGTGTTAAATTGAGTAACGAAACCGAACAGGTTCCTTTCCCATAAAACTATTTGGTTTTGTGCAAAAAAAAAAAAAAAATAATAATAATAATAATAGAAAACTCACGCTTTGCGTGCCCTGCCATTATTACTGTGTGGTAATGTGTTGGTCTGACCTATCAAGAATTTACCTCACCTCCAGTGATGTCAGGTGGACAACCCCCCCCCCCCCTGAGATATCCGAAATTTTACCATAGGAAAATTATTTACCATGAAATTACTTATTTTTTCCATCTACTAATTGATAAATTGGAAAGCATGTTCGAGTAAACTCGGACCGGTTCTTTTATATTTATAAATATGAAAAGAACACAGAGTTTGTTTTATAAATATTTGCGTATACTCAAGGAAGTATTGGATTAAACTAAGTGTTTCTTTCGTTTTGGTCCAACAGTATTGCTCTACTGTTTCGTACAACCATGATCTCGGTATTCAGGAATTGTAATACTGGTCCTGCAATAACGCAGGTAGAGGAATTTTAATAATTTTAGGCTAAGTGAATTCCGTGAAGTGTCCTTGAACCACCCAACATTGTGAAATGGAATGAGCTGATTGAATGAGCAGTGGAAAACTTATTAGTGCATTGCACTACTAATTTCCTACAACACACACACACACACACACACACACACACACCTACACACACATAATCCTGCCGGAAGAAATGCCATGCTTATTAGTAGGTGTTTCAAGTTAGCCGTTAGATATACAGCCACAGGCCCAAAATAGAATGTAAACGTTGACCTTGACAACCTAAAATATAGTTAACAATACTGCCTGTGTAGGCTTGTAAAACCCCAGCAAGAAACTGAAAAATATAAAACCTCATACAAAATACTGTTGGCTGCATTTATTAAATACTTCTACACCACTTCTGATTAGCACTATAATATTATATTTATATCAATAATTCGATACCATTATTATTGTTCCTGGTCAATGGGAATATTGACTCAAACACCTTTGTGTCAAAACCATTCATTCAATAATTTAAACACGCAAACATAGAAATACGTACATATCTTTCCATTCAAAATCCATTGTAAAGCCTTTTTAATTGCAACAACCGACTCAAAATACCAGAAAACTCTCAAGTCAATATTCAACAGCGCAGCCGGCAGCCATAAAGTGTGATTAACTAGAGGTGGGGCGTTACTTCTGTCACTGTGATTTATCACCGTGACTACGATGGTCACTGCAACTACCCATTCCTACCCAAAGAAAATACTGGTGATTTGAGTCACTGTCTCACTGTCACCGATTTAGGCTATATTTTAAATAGCTTTGTTTCTAATACTCTGATAGTCGCATGCAAGAGCAAGTAACTCGCTCAGGTTTAGCCTATGCACTAGGCAGTCTTAAGCGAAATTCCCCGAAATGCTTTCCGATCGTCTCACGTAAGCTAAACATAAGGTATGCCCGAGGCTGTCACCGTGACTGCTCCATAACTGGCTAGCTTTTAGTTTATATATATATTATTACTTCTTAAATTTCTTAGCATAACTAAACAAAAGAATAACCGACTTTAATTGTTAAGCGAAACGAATAAGTCTATGTAACTTGTATAAATCACAAGTAAGAGAAGTAACAGTGACATTTGATTACTTATACCAAGATGTACCAAGATTGCTTAGATAGCAAGAACAAAAGCAGTCACTCCAGTGACAGAAATCACCAGTATTTTTATCCGTGACTGTCAAGTCACTGTCACGGGTCACTGTTGCTCCTGGAAATATCTGTCACGCCCCACCTCTATGATTAACTCCTTACTCCGAAGACTGCGTCTCTTATTGTTTTTTTGTTGCTTGCAGCAAATCAACATCGGGGATTTGCTGTTAAACACTTTTTGGCGGTAACTTTAAATTTTATATTAGTATTTTCCGTATATCAAAATTGAGTGAAGCACTGTTCATGGATTTTTTTTTAAATTATTTGCCATAAATATATTAGTTCTCAGAATTTTACCTTTTTTTGTTTTATGTCGTCAGATATTAATTAATGGCAATTTTTTTGTTAAATTGTCAGTCAAAGTTCACCAGTTTTAAAATGTGCTGATAGTGATATAGAGCTTACGAAAATGTGTTGGACGAGAATCACGCTCTCTTACCAATTTGGAAATATTAATTAATGAAATCATGATGAAGAATATTAAATTGTAATGCAAACTAAGCACTTACAAAACTGGCAAATGAATAATAGGAGTCGAGTAGTCCATCTTTTTAGAGGCAAAACCGATTATAAAGGCTTAGGACGAGGACATGTTATCTCCAACAAAATAAACAGATAATACTTCATATTGCCTACATCCTGTATTTGTTCTTATTATTGGGGTATGTTTGTCAGTAGCTGCATGGCTAATGCACTTATGAGCATTTTGGCCCGCTATGACCATGCCTCAATAGGCTTTTACTGCACCTTGGAGACAACTGCTCTGAAAAGGGAAGTAGCGCCCTTGCCAAACCAATGCAGTTTTTTTTTAATCAGGATGTTGTTCTCCTGCCAGGAGCCCTCAGTCCTTCGATCTTCCTTTGGAATATTACACGCAGAAGGCGATGCTTTATTGTTTCTCCTCCGAAGTATAATAGTTTCTGTTTTTTAACCGTAGCCTAAGTAGCATCTCGGCTTCCATATACATTCGCTTCGGGACCTCAGAATTAAGGACACGATATTTCCAGGATTTGCACAGCAATCGTCTGTAGGCCTATAACCACATCTCAAATGCGATTACGCTGTTCTCAAACTGTCCACGTCCTTCCTAGATTTTTCTTATTTTGCATCAGTTCCTAGTTTAATAGTCTATTTCTTAGCAGAATATGTTACCAGGGTCAAACAATAAAACAATAGATTAAGCCTTTGTATTATACTCCCAAAGTATCATTAAGTTGGTTTCACCAGCTATTGATGTAATGTTGCTTTGTAAGAGCCATAAATAAAGAAAAACAACAAATTAGTAGTCATCATCAATTAAAGAAAACTGTAGTGCCCCTCAGCGCGGGAAAATGCCTAGGAATACTACAGTGTATAAGAAACAACTGAACAAGCCACAAGGTCTACCCGTCTACACATTTAAAAGTCTACAAACTAATGAACTACCCAACTACAAGAATTAAATCCCAATAATACAAAACACTGATTCGATTTCTGAACACATATTCTAGTCTTATCTAAACATCAGTCAAAGCTTTTCAGAGGAATGAATGAACCGCGATATTTTTTTCAAAAACTTGAAATTTGGGCTAACATTTGTGTAATACTGAAAATACAATTTAAAGTAACAAAGAAAATACACAAACAGCCTGATAGTAACGTCAACTTCATGTTTTAAGTCATCAGTCCATTGTGTTCTTAAAGGCATGTTGTGAAAATACTTCATCTTATTTTAATTCAGAATAACAATTGAATGCAAAAGAAGGAAAGCTAAAAATGAGTTGAAATGTGTAATGGGTAAATTAAGCTGATATTTTAATAAGAATTGCGCGTCAAAATGTGTCAGTGTGTGTAAAGTTACAACTCAATAATTAAATGTAACAGCTCACGTTCGTTTTCCTTTGGGGCTATCATTAACACTAGCCTCCGTTGATTATTAATAACATAATAATAATAATACTAAGTATTAAGCGCTGACTACATTACTTTCGTCAATATTTTTTTAAACAGATAACGAGTAAAAATTAAATATCTAATCAAATTCATTTTTGAGTTTTGACAAGTAAAAATGCCAATATTAAGCTTACCAAAAAAAAACTATAGTGGAACAGAGTAAAATCGGATAAGACGTCATATGCTTTAGGATCGATAAGAAGACTTGGGGTCTGTGAGGTATTATTAACTACGGAAGTAGTCATTTTCTATAATTTCAAGGTGTGACCATTTTTATTTAGAGTTGAGATGACATAGGTGTTGCGCCTTGGAACAGCATTATTGTTGGGATCACATCAGTGTATCCCAATAATTCATACTATGACCATTGCCAATTAATAAACTAAATTAATTAAATTTAATAAATTGAAAAACAGCAGCTTAACCTTGTTAGTAAAGACAGTCATGCCCTTCAATGGCAAGTCAATCAGATCAACCAGCAGCCTGATCATGGCGATTATAATACCGATATTTATTTAATCCCCTCGTATTAAAAATGTATACAAACAAATTTTGAATAGCACTTTCCATTATAAAAGTATCTTGTTTACATTTTTAATACCAGGGGATTAAATAAATACCGGTATTATAATCGCCATGATCAGGTTGCAGCAGGCTGATCATGGCGATTGTTATTAACTTACTGCTGGGATTAATCGGTAAACAAACAAATTTTGAATAGCACTTTCCATTATAAAATTATCTTGTTTACATTTTTAATACCAGGGTTTTATATTAACCCCGGTATTAATTTAATCCCCTGGTATTAAAAATGTAAACAAACAAATTTCGAATAGCACTTTCCAATATAAAATTATCTTGTTTACATTTTTAATGCCAGGGTATTAAATAAATACCGGTATTATAATCGCCATGATCAGGCTGCTGGTCAATGTAAACAAAACAGTCTAACCTGTGGCCGATTAGTAAAATTCTACTTCCTCAGTGAGTACCTCACAGACCCACTCTTATTGATCCTAAGATACAAACTTACTCTGTTCCACACAGATTTACAACATGAAGCAGTCCCATAGACAGTAAGGAGACGTATTATCGGAATTTACAGGAAATATTGATTGTAGAGCTATAAAAAATGTCACATCCCGTAGAAGAAATACTCCTCTACATTTTGGCACACGATATGATCAGCAACAGATATCGATTTTCTTCCTTTCTGCAACTTCAACTCACTGTCCGTTATTTCCACAAACCAAGTTCAACAACTTCTGACAATTCGTATTAGAAACAGAAAACATGTAGGCCTACTGTGCATCAGAATGGTGAGAATCATCATTTCCAAGGGGTGTGATCATGGGCGTAGCTAGTGAGGTGCAAGGGGACCCCTGAAGATTCGACGAGTTAGCAATAGATAGAATTGGGGGGTCTTTGATGAATTTACACAATACAAAAAATTATGGGGAATTTAAACTAGACATAATTAATAAGATACATTAATGTTTACATTGCAAACAATTTCAAATAAACCCGCGAAAACCAATCGATTTATTCAAACTTTTGCGCGTGTCCCCTTCCCCCTGGTTCCAATCCTAGCTACGCCCATGAGTGTGATAGCTTTGACAGCTCTACGATCGGTATTATTTTCATGTGATTTCCAATTTTAAACAGCTGCGGGCCTAATGGCGAATATTTTAAATCTTAATCTGGGTTAAAAAAAGCAAACAAGATAATTTTACAATGGAAAGTGCTATTCGAAATTGTTTTGTTTACATGTTTAACCCCAGGAATAAGTTACTAAGCGGCATAGTAGTAGGACAAGTAATAGTAGTAGACCCATTGCCAAGCTGCTAGTTATGCTAATCTTATCAAAACATAAACGGCATCAGTCTTGGTACAGCGGGCACAGTACTGTAATAACAGTCAGCTGGACCACCTAAAACTACAATTTTACTACCAAAATGAATACCAATGTTTTACATAACGTTGGTCAATTTCCCCCTGTTTTTTACCATCTTTGCTCGAATCAGATTTTTTCGAATTTCCACGGTCAACGTTGCCGTGATTTTTCCCTCGGTTTTGACCTTTTTTGCCCTCATCATTATTCCAATTTCCGCGGTCATCTTTGCCTTGCCACTGCCCGTGATTTCCCCCCTGCTTTTGACCTTTTTTGCCCCCATCATTAATCCCATTAACGCAGTTATCTTTGCCGTACCACTGCCCATAATCATTAAAGCAATTGTTCTTACCATTTCGGTAATTGCCGTCTTTCGGTTTAGCAGCCAAGTCACTTCCCAACTCCTTTCTTAGTTTGCTTATATCTTTGGTCTTGTGATGGGCAAGAATTGTCTTCGCGTTTGAGCCATCTCTAGGAGTACTTGCTTGATGAGCTATAGCTGCTTTCATTATTTTCTGCAACTGCTCACCGTGAACGGGAAGATCATATAGTTCCTTCTCACTCTGAGAAATGTCGTCCAAACTAATCGACATGTCGCTTTTTAGGGAATCAAAGATTTTACGTTCCTCCAAATACAACTGTTTCGTTTCTTTCATTTTTTTGATCCTCGTTTCATCAAGACTAGTCTTAGTTTTTAGATTCTCCAAGGACCTGAGAGTCATCTCAAAGTAATCCAAAAAGGAGTCGTTGTAGGCTATAATTGCGTTGGCTTTTAAAAACGACGCGAATTTTACGCACTTGGAAATGACAGTTTTCTTTTCGTTTTCCAGTGTGGTGATTCGCTTCTGGTCGGCGGCGATCAAATCGGCCTTCAACGCGTTACTGTCAGTATAATCATTAATCTGGCGCTCAATATCATCATCTTTGATCAATTTTTCAGCAAGCTTCTGCTCATACCATACGTGCATATGTATGTCCCAGCAGCATCCACAAATATGGCAGTGGGTACCACTCATTGCAGCACAACCCCTTAATTCTGGATTGGGATAGACATCAGGGGTTCGACCTGAAAGATAGCAATGCGGGTGGCAGTGGGTTTTGTAAATAACCTGTCTTTCTCCAGTCTGCTGCAAAAATTCGTACCGGACACACTTTGCATCAGCACAAACAGTACGGGGATGACTTAAAGGCTCCCTTTCGATGTCAATCTGAGTCGAGAAACGTTTATTCTTCAAATCTTCCAGCGTGCCCTCGTAACATAAAATCATTTTCTGTCGGTCTTCCAGCTGTTGCACATTGCGCTCAATATTTTCTGAAATCTCCACCATAAACGGAATAAGAGTCAGAATAATATTCCGGGACCTATTCAAAGACCTCGTGTCTTGGGTACGATGAGGCGCAAGCAAAGAGACTGCGTCCAAAAGCTCTTTGGTTGCTTTCGACGATCGCTCCCAACTTTCGGCGAAACTTTCCTCCTCCTCTTTACTGAATTTTATGCAAGCTGACTGACAGCAAAGAAATCGGAAGGCCTCGTTGTCCATATGGAAAGACCTCTGCAGGCAAGATTCACCGACTCCTATCTCCTTTAGTAACGCCTTCAGAGTTGTAAGGGTTTCACCAGATCTGTAAAATGTCTGTCGGGCGTGAGTGAAACAAAATATTAGGTTGTCCTTGCAGCTCTTATGGAGGCTTTTCAGGATCTCTTTGAGACAATATTTCAAAAGCACGGTAATTCGCGCTTCATTCGGTTTCAATACTAGACAAATACCATGTATCTCATCCACTGCGCCGAGGTAGTCCAAAATCTTTTTTAAATTCTTTTTGTCTTCGTCAATCCCACGAGTATCTCCTAACCCAGGAGTGTCAATAAGGTTAATAATTTTATTCTCGAATACAATATTGTATTCTTTACAACTCTGCGTGGCAGATTCGCCCACTTTTAAATTTTCACCATCCTCGTAAACGCCACAGATTACATCAACTTGTTTACAATTTTCATCGGTGACAGAAAACTTCACTGGGATGGGAACAGGAAACTCTGAGTTTTTGGCCTCATCCAAGGACTTAAACTTCATATAATTCACAAAAGCGTTGATCCAAGTAGACTTTCCAACACCGGATTGTCCCAAAATGATTATATTCAATGGATCAATTCGTTCTATGGCTTGTAAGCATGACATATCCTTGAATTTTATAAATTCGTCCTGATGATTTTGACGACCACAACGAAATTTAAAATCAGTCACAGGAGCTCCTCCACAGAAGCAGTAGAAGTGATCGTCAAACCCATAGTACAATTGAGACTGACATTGAAAACATGCCCATTTTAATTTAATTTTGGGGCAATCACCAGAATAAAACCCAGGGCAGGGTATTTCCAACAATCCACGAGCTTTTGGTGCCAGTTTACTATGCTTACCATCGCATTTGGCCATGGTCTTTGTAGCACTCCTTATTTCCTGCATTACATTGTCACAATCGCAAAAGCCATTTTTATATGATTTTATCACAAAAGGCTTCAAACCTTTCTTCATCTCAATCACATCCAAATCAACAGCGACAAACTCAGCCGCCACGTGATTCTTGATTTTCAAAAAAATTTCGACAATGTGCTGACTGGGCAACCAACCGTTTAAATTTATAAACAAAGCATAAACTTTACCAACTTTTGTTAATTTTTCAAATTCTTTTATGTCATGGAAATATCTCACTTGCTTTTGCTTAAAAAAATTAATTATTTCGCCCTTTTTGGAATACCTGCTACCAATTTCGTCCAAAAGATTCATTCCCAATTGAGTGCGTTCTTTAACCGACATTAAAGTAGAGATAACATACAACGTGGCCGAAATCCAATTTTCAGAGCTTAAATTTTCAGTCTTCTTATTTATCACTTGCCTAACGTGATTTGAGAAATTGAAAGCAAATTTTTTGAGTTTAGCAACGTTATCTTTATCGGGGTCGGCCAATATTTTGAAATATTCTTGCTCAATTTTATTGATTCGATCGATAATGGTATCGGTAATATCGAAAAATTTACACTTTAACAATAAAGCCGACGGTGTTGACTGTACAGTTGAAAAGTCATTAATAGTCATTACCCAGAAAGACTTCAGAACAAATGGTCCCGGGGTCACGTCCAGATCGATTGTTATCTCTCGCAGATTGCACTGCGCATCAGGTACGGACCAGGTGACGGGCAAGTCTTTGAGGTTACCAGATGACGTCAGCTGCAATCGGGCACCCACAATCACATGGTTGTAGCCGGGGGGAATAGTTCGTAAATCTACTTTGACAGCCTTAAACAAAAAAACAGACTAATTAGGCCAGATTTTAATATGCTCCTTAAAACGTCATTTATAGTTTACTTTATACAATACAATACAATTATTAGACACCCCTATAATCTTTAGTCCTGGGAACTCAAAACGTGATTCTGTTGACATTTGAAAATATCCACCATCACAAAGCTTTCCATATCATGCATATTATGTTGTATGGGGAGGAATTTCATGAATTAATATATTATTTTAAGTTGTATAAATAACGTGAGAAGGGCAAAAAGGCGCCATTGGCTTGCTTCACGCTCTGAGGCCGGAAGTCTACTCAGCCGAGTGCGAAGGACAGCCATATGTATTGTAATATAAAAATGATAAGAATGATTCAGCCTAAGCTAAGCGATTATACAGGGTGATCCAGACCAAGCCGAGTGCGAAGAACGGCCGTACGTATTGTAATATTAAAACGATATGAGCCCAAGCCAGTGGTCGGAAAACTTTTTAGCCTAAGGGACAAATATGAACATTTCAAGAATTAAAAAAGGGAGCCTTCTGCTTGCATAGTAAACTTTAATTCCACCAAATTTAATTTTAAGCATCTATCTATTAATACAATATGTTTGTTTTTAAGGTTAGCATGAAAAGAAGACTTTATAGTCTTATTTTTCGCCTTTTGTTTTTTGTTTGCTTTTTATTCAATAAAGTCATTTTCAATTCAATTCAATTCAAAGCCAGGGAGCCACATGCGACTCTGGAGTCGCACTTTGCCTACCACTGCGCTGGCATAAGCTAAGCGATTATACAGGGTGATCCGGACCATCCGGATACCCCATTATCTCGGTTATTATAGGGGGAATTGGGATGCAGAAAAAAATATGATGACAAAGTCGGGGTCAAATTGTAATTTTGTTCAGTTTACTAATTTTGTGTTCCACTCGTGTTTAAGAGGCATACCTGCTCGAAGGCGACCCTTCCAATTTAATACTACCAGTACCGGTACCAGTATGCCCAATAGTTAGACTACAACCCTACATATTTTTTGCTTTATCTTGCGCCATAGGGGGGGGGGGGGCAGCCCAACTCATTGCCCTGCTAAAATCTGTATGTGGTGGGAACAAAGAAGTTTCACTTTAAAAAAATGAAATTATCACTTTTGACCCGAATAACCTTTATTGCACACATGGGACTTTTGACATTTTGTTTATAATGGTAAAACCAAGGTATTTGCCAAAATTTGGCTCTGTCGGAGTTTTTGTTATTTGAAAGGTATATATTGAATGGGCTAAAAATTATTACAGCTATCCGTGCCTAAATAACTTGATTAGATTACGTATCTACAGCAGGGAAATCAACTGAGTAGAACTCGAGAATGAAATAAGGAATTGAATTGCATACGTGCAATTGCGATATATATTGTTGTATTGTAATATTGATAGCGGGAATCTTACGGTTGTTGGCTTCTGTTAAAAATGACCTAAACTGCAATGTGTGCTGTGCAAAAATAAGCTGCTGCTATTTTTTATAAATACATTTAATTTTTATTAAATATTGTCGGAACACTCCATACTAGGGCTTTACATACACGGGTATTCCACGGGATGCCCAGAAAAAAAGTGGTTTATTGAACCCACATACAGTATGTTTGTAATTACGTTTCATGTTGTGGAGTCCATTTTTCGCACTATTTAGTCCAGTAAATTAGGGGCAAACCTCAGATTTGGTGGTACCTCACCGTTTGTTTTTTTTTGCACAGAAATATTCCACGGTCATGGTTTAACTGAAAGGTGGAAGAAAATCCGACTGGAGAATCTATGCTTAATTTAAGGTTAAAGGACAGCATCGTCCCAAATTTTAAAATAAGCTTTAACTCAAAGGTATACATTATATTGGATATACAAGTTGATGAATATAAAACTCCACTTACAGTATATTAAAAAAAATTTAAATCTATTGGTAAAGGTTAATGGCAATGGAGTAATACCACTTAACAAAAGGATAGTTGGGCTGATATTGCCTGCTGTGTTAATAGTCATATAGAGACAGGGGCCTCATTGCCGGTTAAAGAAATAGTGAACAGGCGCAGCCACACTACCTAATTATCTGTAAATTCCCATGCTGGTATATTGAATCGATGAATGAATGAATGTCTTAAAGAAATGAATAATAAATCCGCGGGAAATTCAAACTGACAAATTAATCCTCGGCTGTATTTTAATTTCCTGCGCATATTTTAACACCGCCACGTGACCCCTTACCATTGAATATATAACACTTGTTATATATTCAATGCCCTTACTAATGCAGTATTAAAAAATAAACCCCAGTGTTACGTCAATCCAAAATCGCCGTAATAGGACTGCAGGAGCGCTACTGCTAAAACCAGATATCTTGGTGTTATGGCAAAAGTACGCCATATGTCATCTATCGAAACATTCCAGTTTGAAATATGGCGGATGACAATTGCATACACATTATTGAACAGTACGCTAAGTACACTGGAAGAATGCCAGGAGCGCTGCTGCTGACCGTAACAAATAAAACTTGATAACGTGGTGTTATGGCAAAAGTGCACTACATGTCTTCTATCGAAATGAGAAGAGCATTTCTGCTAATTTAACGCGTAGTAGGGGTACTCCAAATTGCATTTAACGGGCTGTACAATCTTACTAAAGTAGTGCATGGCCCATTGAATATATGAAATTCACTTACTAATTGAGCCAGAAGCTTTTGTCCATCGAAGAATATCGAGCAGACATTGACCTTCTTTTGAGTCTCAAAATTTTCCATTTCTTCCAAATTCATAACATCTCCAATAAATGGAACATCGTCTGCCTGTTTTGGAACATATCTGAAAAAAGCAATGAAAACAATGAACAATCACCACAGTCTACCTTTCCTTTTTCATGAAATCGCAGTCTCCACCACATTACTAGTACATAGGAAAAAATTTAAAAACAGGAAATAAAATAAATATATAGAATACTGATAGTTAGATCGTTATCAACGAGACAAGATAAATTAATTATAATAATTATTTATGACTTTCCTATACGTTAGTTAGTAGTTTAAATTACTTATAAGTCAAGATTGATATCCAGAACCACGAAATTAAAGATCTACAAAACCGTGATAAGACCGGTTGCAACATACGGCTCAGAAACTCATTTAACTTATATATTGAAAATAAAGGTGATTATTATTATTATTATTATTAAACTTGGAATCTTACCGCCAACGAAGGCAATAAACTCCGAGTATTGGAAAGGAAGATAAGACAAGAGATGAGAACCCGGGACGTACTGGAGAAACTCAGAGAAAAGAGACAAAAATTGGTGGGGGCACGTACTACGTAGAGACGAAAACCACCTAGTGAAAAGAGTAACAAACCGGGAGATACATGGAAGACGACCACCAGGGAGGTCGAGAGTTACACTGGGAAGAAAGAACGCCGGGGATATGACAAGTTTGGGGCTCTCCACCGAGGACGCACAGAACAGGACTGTGCGGGAACGCTGCTGACGTGCCACCGACCCTCCATGACGATAAGGCGCGGTAAAAGTAAAAGTAAGTATTGGAAAGGAAGATAATAAGGAGAATCTATAGACTCCTGTATGAAAACAGGAAGTGGTGAGTAAGAAACAACTCGGAAGTAGACATAATACTTCATGGAGAAGATATAGCACGTTATGTAAAAGTACAGCGCCAAAGATGGCTGGGACATGTCGAAGGAATGTCAGAGGACCTCATACAGAACAAATTGTACGAAGAAAGCAAGACGGGAAGAAGACGTCCACGAAAACGCTGGAAGGACAAACTAGAAACCTACCTCCACGAGTTGAGAGTCCGCAGATGGTGGAGCGTCGTGTATAACAGATCTGGCTGGAGGGGTGTTGTTGAGCCAAAGCCCATCAAGAGCTGTAGATCCAGAAGAAGAAGTAGAATATAAGGAAAGCTTTCTAACGGTTTTTACGAAACGCTTGCCTGCGAGTTCGTCTGTCAATTTCTGGACTAAATAAAATTATTTTTAGCCGTTTTTTTTTAGTTTTCGGAAGGTAAAACCAACACCTCAATATGAAAAAAAAAAAAAATGATAAGATATGATTTTTGTGAACCGACATGCAAAATTCCATCGCAATCCAACGCGTAATTTGCCCACAAATCGACGAAAAGACAGACAGACCCACATTTCGTAAAACCCCCTTTTTTGGCTTCTGGGACCTCAAAATGTGGAAATCCGATGATATCTCGGAATCGCTCATTTGGCGGGGATTCCACATACGTCAATAGCCAATAGTAAATGTGGTTTTGACGTGGTAGCAGACACTATTAGTATGTCTTTAATGTCTGCTACCACGTCAAAACCCCATTGACTATTGACGTATGTGGAAACCCCGCATTTGGACCATCACAATAATGCTTTCCTTATACTAACGTATAAACAGGAAAGCAACAATACACATTGTTGTTGTTGTTTCCAACGCCTGCTTTCAGCATTTCTCCTTTAAGCAACCCTGTCAGCTCAGTGAGTCTGTTTATTAACTTGAGGCACCCTAAGGGCAGACTCCTTCACCTCGGGGGAAATGGGAGTTGACTGACAGGGTGGACCTCCTGATTATAGTGGATTCCGAACCACTTGGGGAACATGGTAAAGTCACACGATTAAGTCGGAGGTGACCAGGACTCGACACGTACGTAGACTGACTGGTATAGCCTCGGCGCGTTATCATGTCCCACTCCCAACATGTTCCCCTGCCAACTCTGTGCACACTACCAAGTTTGTCGCAGTTTGAAACATGCTCTGCTCTCATGGGTTCAACTTGGTAAGGCAGTTGGCAAACAATAATATACAGTAACTAAATTGGCTTAGGCTGATTTATGCAATAAAGTACTATAGCTTGCAGCTCTGTTCGGTTAGGAAGTTGTGTAGCTGAGCTAACAAAACGAATCATGTACAAGAGCATGATATAGAGAAGCAAATGAACTCTGGTCTGGGCGGGCTTGTAATCATAGGCGCAAATTCCACCGACCTCGTTTTTGATAGCTACCGTGATATTGACGTGGTAGCAGACATTAAAGACGCCAATATCACGGTAGCTATCAAAAACGAGGTCGGTGGAATTTGCATCCAAGTGGTCCCACAATGCCCCGGCACAGCTTAGATCGAGGGTTCGTATCCCGAAAAATCCAGATTTTTCTTCATTCTCTATTTTCGATTATAACGACGAGGTTGCCTCTTCAACCTGTCAAAAGACTATATGATACAATATTGCCTCATACAACAAATAAAAATTGATAATTACAGTATATGTACAATGTGTTCCCAATCGTTCTAGATATAGTATGGTGGGATGGACGTTGACACAATCTATGGAGAACAGAATCAGATCATTTAAAATGTGGGTATTCAGATAAATGCTGCGCATATCCTGAAGATATCGTGTCCCTAATACTGAGGATTATAGAGAACGGACAATGGCGAATAAGAACAAACGAAGAGCTTCGAACTCTTTAACTCGCCGAGCGTCACCGAGGAACTAAGAGCACGAATACTACAATGGACCGGTCACCTTTCAAGGATGCCCTCGACCAGGGCCGCGGCTAGGGTGTGCCAAGCCCAACCAGCAAGCAACCGACCGCAGGGGCGGCTTAGGAAGAGATGGTCGAACCAGCTCTCCGAGGATTTGAGAGCTTGCAGCATCCATTTCGACACATGGAGGGAGTTAGCGGGGAATCGCACGCTTTAAAGGGGCTTCGTGCGACAGGCGAGAGGTCCTCACGGGCCGATGGAGCCACCATAAGTTAGTAAGTAATACTGAGGTCCTGAGGCGAATGGATACAGAAGTCGAGTTGCTGCTGACGGTTAAGAAACGGAAACAGCTATACTTTGGCCATGTGATGAGGAACCAAAAGTATCGCCTTCTGCATGTGACAATCTAAGGGAAGATAGAAGGATCCTAGCAGAAGAACATCCAGGGTGAAAAACCTGAGGCAGTGGTTTGGCAAGAGCACGAAATCGGCCCTTCTCAGAGGTAGCACGGTCCAAATTACCATGGTGATGACCAATCTTTGATAGAAGAGGCCTTAAAAGAAGAAGATTATGTTGCTGACTAACAAACACCAATTCGCCAGAGTTTTAAACTCCTTCGAACACTAGGCTAGGCTTGGGGTTTATCCTAAGGGTATCCTAATGCGGCTATTCCACCGATGTCGTTTTTCAATGTGAATGTGCATGACGTGGTATCAGACATCATTAATAATTCTCTGTCATATTTTAAGGAGACTATAATGTAGATACTTAACTTATCTATTATAAATTAAGTTATAATATGGTAGAGATTTATCAATGATGTCTGCTACCACGCCATGCACGTTCACATTGAAAAACGACGTCGGGACGTCGGTGGAATAGCCGCCTAAAAATATTCTCCGTTCGAGAAGGTGGGAGTGTGAAGTTTGTTGACACCTGTCCATTTTATTTGTACTTGGTTGTTATCTACAATCGGTCTATCTACATAATAGTCTCCTTAAAAAAATCTCAATTTTTTTAAAATCACAAATGACGGAATTGGAATACACGCTTTATGTTGCGTTAAGTGCATACTTTATAATTACAAAGGAGTTACGTGACCAAGCTGCTTCCGGGAAGCTTTCAGAACGACCACGGCCTATCATCCCGGATTCTACTGCTTCGCCACGCTAAGCCCTTAGAGATGTGCGTGTGAGTGTTTGGAATGATTTAAATTCATTCGTGACTTATTTGTTGTTGTAAAATTGTTCAAAATTATGTTATTACGCTGAAAACTGATTTACTTTGTCACATGGTCAAGAATATATAGGACAAGTGCGTTACAAAAATATAAATACCGAAAAACATATCTAAATAAATAAAACAGCAGGCTGGGCGAATCTCGGTTTCGTTATCTACTTACAACTACAGCTAACACCTGTCCCCTTTGCAACTCAGTGAGAACGGACGGTCCTGTCCTACACCTACAGGATTGCGCAGTCCTCAATTTAACATTTTAACTCAATAAAAATAAAATAAAATATTCACGAATTACTTGTTTGTTTGTTGTTTTATAGTGAAGTTTGCGGATTTACGACAAGTTTTAAAAATGTTCCATAGTTTCCCGCCTGTTAAAATTATATTATATATTATATTATATTAACATGTTAAATAGTATAGGATATGTTTAAGTAGTAAGTAATAATAAATAATAATTTTTGCATGGGCAGGTATTGCAAGTTGCTCATACATCTTTTTATGGAAGGAACATTGTCAGAGGCATGCAAATAATTGCTTAAAATATGAATTCCCCTGCAAATTGGATTTTTTCCTTCCATAAGCATTTATGATACACTTTAGTTACAACGGGGTAGGCCTAGCTCAAACAGAATTTTACCGCCACTATACTTATAGTTAACTTTGGTAAAATTCTATTTGAGCTAGGTCTACCCCGTTGTAACAAAAGTGTATCCAAAATGCTTATGGAAGGAAAAAATCCCATTTGCAAGGGGAATTCATATTTTAAGCAATTATTTGCATGCCTCTGACAATGTTCCTTCCATAAAATTTTTTTATGAGCAATTTGCAATACCTGCCCATGCAAAAATTATTATTTATTATTATTTACTACTTAATAGTATCCTATACTAGGATTTAACATTTTAATGCCGCCTTCTATCCCACCTTGGTGGGTCATGGACAAAGATTGATTGATTGAATATTATAAAGCAGTTACATTACTTACTTTTTTTTAAAAACAGGCGGGAAACTAGGGAACATTTTTAAAACTTGTCGTAAATCCGCAAACTTCACTAGTCTATAAAGCGACAAACAAACCAACAAGTAATTCGTGAATATTTTTTTTATTTTTATTGAGTTAAAATGTTAAAAAATGTGAGGATTTGTGGCTGTCATGTTAATATACCATGCGAGAAAACTGATTAGTAAGTAATTAATGGCATGTCATATTATTTACATACAATATCCAGCGGTAAGGCGCCCATTCCACCGACCGGCTAGGGCTATTTAAAAAAACGGTGACGTGGTAGCAGACATTCAAGACTTAGGTGGCGTTACCACCGACCTCGCATTGTAGAATGCAAAGTACATTGACGGAAATTAGAATTTTTCTTTTTATAGAAATCTATTAAAATGTTTGTACTTAACATATCCCATGACGCCATTTTTTAAATTTTTAGTTTGTTTGTGATTTTACTGTATGATCATTGATCAATTTTAACTATGGCATAGAGGAAAATAATCATTTTCGTCATTTCTGCAATGCGAGTTCGATGGAAACCCCGCCTATGTCTTGAATGTCTGCTACCACGTCACTGTTTTTGTAAATAGCCCTAGCCGGTCGGTGGAATGGGCGCCTAAGCAATGGTACGCAATGACGACGCCCAGAAGCTAGCCCTAGCTAGCTTGAAAATGGCATGAATATAACTGATATAAACTGAAATGTTGTTGTTGGATTTTTGGAAAAACTACTGCTTTTATCGAAATTGCGCAACTGGATTCGTGTTCCTTGTTAAAAACTAAGCCAAAATACCAAATTTAAAACAATAATCCAAAAATTGCTTGTGGCAGCCAATGTAAATAATTACCCAGATTTGAAATGTAGTGTTATAAGCTACGGTATGCAATGACAAAAACATTATTCAATGCGAAGAAAACAAATGAAAGAAATATATCGTACTTACATTTCCTTGAAATTAAAGTCCATTTTTAATTAATAATACTGATAACAGCAGCGATTTGAAAGTGCACGCCGTTCAAACGTCAAAACCTTGAACTGATTGTTTACTTTATTTGCTATTTTGGATTTTGCACACTTTCGTCATCTATCAGTTTGCGGTTCAGTACAGCAAATATTTTAGCGGTAAATTTAAATTTGAAGCAATTTATTAATGAATATCTTGAAACACCAAACATAAAAAGCCTGAAAACATTATAGAATTTAATTAATTAATTAGCAGGGCAAATTGAATGTTTCAAAGGCGGGGTTTCCACATACGTCAATGGTCAATGGTAATTATGGTATTGACGTTTTAGCAGACATTAAAGACATACTAAAAATGTCTGCTACCACGTCAAAACCATATTTACCATTGACCATTGACGCATGTATAAACCCCGCCAAATCATTAGTTCCAAACAAGGAAAAGATTTGAAAATAATATATTGGAAGTTCTTTGGAAAATTCTATTGGCTAATTTGCTATGAACAATAAGTAGTTCGCGCGCGCGCGCGCGCGCGCGAAACACAGTTAGACTATGTTTGTTATTGGAGGGTAAGTTACGCCAATGTTTCAATCTTTTATGTTTTACTTTAATATTATTCATTACTTTATTACAAGCTTTCTACTGCGATTATTAAGTGTGAAGTGTGATGGAACAACAATATATTTAGGCATAAACTTTCAGATTGCCGATGAATTAATGAAATGATGAATGAATGACTATTGCAATACAAATGGCGAACAATAAGACATAAGGCATTGATATACATGGATTGCTACCACGGCACCTAGCCCATGCAGAACAAATGTCTTCACTTTTGGTCACGTGACAAATACCTAGGTTTATTTGGGCAAGAAGTGTTAGACTCGATTGTGTTCAATGCAATTTAGACGTATGTCATTGCCTGTTATTGTGTTATTTAATCTATTTACCCATTTATTGAGTTTTTCTTTGGTTTGACATAATGGTCATGTCTTGCTCTGATAGGTTCAAGAAATGTCGAGAAACGGGGGAAATTATTACTTTTCATAAGTAAGTGTTCGCATGGTTTGGTCATTATTTGAGGCAACATTTATTTATGTTTTCTTAATCGTTATGTTAACAAATTGCACACACTTTAAATTGTCCTGTATAATTTTAATACTAATTAGGCAGTTTTTAATTTATTTTTAAACAGCAAAAACTTGCCTGCTTAGAGAAATTCGAACCCGAGTTTTCCACTCTTCTCTTTGACGGGGTGGTATGCTGCCCACTGCACCAAGTTTTGATTCGGGTGTCAGTGGTCAACATACCACCCCAGCAAGGTGAAGACTTGGGTTCAAATCCAGTTTCGGTCCATTTTTGCATCTCTTCCTTTCTCTAATTTCTTATTCTGAAATGCCTAGGCCTACTTACGCGCAAAAATATGCCCCCGTCCTTGAGGCTATGTAAGTGGATTTACTAACTAATGCTTTGAACCCCCATAGGCTGGACATGTAGCGTAGTGGTACGGACTCTGACTTTCATCCGTAAGGTTGTTTCGCGGCTTTCTTGCAAATCACCCGTACTGCAAAATATCTAGAAATTATTACGCTTATTGGTATTGACATCCCTAAATCATCAGCATTGGCCTACTACACTGCAATATTTTTTCATCGATGATAGCACACAGAATATTAACATCTTGTGAGCATAATAAGTAGGCTATGAGATTAAAAAATTTGAATGCAGTTGTGGGTGGATCAGGGACGGATCCAGCCCATTGGGGGGGGGGGGGGAGAAATGTATGGACATGGAATGTTTTGATCCTGTGCAACACTGTAAAAATATTCTTTGCCCCATTTTGTGTTACCTTGTTGCATTGGATGCAAGGCATAACAAAAATTGGGCAAAGAATAATTTTACAGTGTTGCACAGGATCAAAACATTCCATGTCCATACTTTTCTCATTTTGCGTGGACTACACCGGATATATATTGTACAGTTGCATAACCTTCAATTTATAGGAGTATCTTGATTTCTGATACGCAGCTTGCAATGTGACATGCCGATACCGTAGCCTATTTTCGTATTGTAGAAGCATATTCGGTAACGACGTTATGAAGGCCTTGAAACGGTGACTCTCGGCTGTCGGCCCGCCATTTTCAAACGATTGCATCAAGGGAGGTGTCACGTCGGGTCACCCTGGAATGCGTTATGAAGACCAGTTCCAGCCATAACCCATAAAGCTCAAATGCTAGCTAAGCCAGTGGAGGGGTACCTGAAGGATATATGGAGGACTTCTAAACACCACAATAGAAGGCACAATTAAGGGCACCAATGACCAATGCCTGGGGCCGGTAAAGGAAGGTGTATGCAGAAGCTCTCAAGCAATAAGATATGAGATACGGAGCCTATACTTGGAACTCAAGAGAACGGCCCAGGGCAAATTTGAATGGAAGAGAAGAAGGAAGATCTGCTGCAAAACAATTCTGATTTCGACTAAATAAGAAGAAGCAGCAAAGGAGAAGAATTCAGCCCAATAATTTTAAACAGGCAACAAAGCACGGACTTGAAAATGAAAACTGCCCAGGCAAACGAAATTAACTGGCATATACATTCAGAGTGCATGGACAAAGGCGATAGAGAAGTGAGCACAGAGCCCACAGAGGTGATTCAATTGAGACGAGCTGACTTTCTCACGCAGGCCACTGCTGACCAAATTAGTCTGATTGCTACGTGTCAGCAACCGAGCCTTTGTTCTCAGAATTCCCCCCCCCCCCTCCTGCTCAGGAACTTCTATCTGCTGATTCTCGTTCAATTGTCCCGTGATTTGTTTACACAAACAGGGACTGCGATAATGGCGTAAGCTTATCTATGTACAATAGGTATACCTATTCAAAAGAATTAGTTCTGTTAGTCCGCAGGCTGTATGTAGGTACATTAGTCCACACTTGCAGCATTTATGGTCAAACTTCGGAACCCATGTAAAGCAGGCGGTCCATCCGAGTTGTGTTAACGGATGTAGGCCACACTCGGGCATTTGCACAGTGGCGTGATTTTTATTATAAATTGTTGTTGTATTGTGTATTGTTGCATTGTATTGTATTGAAATATATTCATTCATTCATTCATTCATCCATCATATATCTAGAGGACTTTATTGCCGTAACTCTGCTAAAGACACAAACAGGCATTATTTATTTAAATACAATAACGTATTTCATTTATTACATATAAAGTTTAACAAAGGGTTAGTTGGACTTACATTGCCTGCTGTGTTAATAGTCATTAATGGCATGGTCTCATACACGTCGAACAATTAGGACAATGGGCTCCACCCTAATTGTTCGGTGACGATGAGGTCCATGCCTCTAATGACTATTAACACAGCAAGCAATGTAAGTCCAACTAAGCCTTTGTTAAATTGTATTTCACTGTTGTGAAAAAGAAAAAAAAATCATGTCATCGTGGTACGATATTCTGAGCGAGCTAAAAAAATATCATGTTTTTCAAGGTACCTACTGTATTCAAAGTTATACAGACCAGTAAATTTTCCAAAAATCTATTGCTAAAGTTTTTTTCTATGACCAATGGTTCGAGCATACGGGGGAGCCATATCTTTTCGAACCAATAAAGTTTTTTTTTATAAGAACAATAACTAGGTATGAGTTTAATTTAATTTGGAAGCTTTGCGACCCCGTGAGCCCCTCCCACCCCTCCCTTACCGTCCCACCCTGGGCCATGGAGATAAAAAATTTTCAATCCTTAAGAGCTGAGCCCCCCCCCCCCCCCCCAAGCTCCCAGTGGACTAAGCAGGTCGCATACTAAACAGAAGCAGAGTTGGCGAGTCTCTCTCAGCAGCAGTCTCTCAAAATATAAATCCACAACAGCGTTGGGGGGGGGGGGCCTAATTGGGTTCTTTTGCTGTAGGGATAGTAGTTGATAAATTATGGGACAAAAAAGTAGTTTATTTCGTTTCAAAAAGCTTATATTCAATGCTGAACTTGTGTACCTATTACAAAGACATTATGGTGGCTAAAGGCATAGTATCCACAATAATGAAAGGGAAATTAATTCTTAGTATGCTTATTTTAAATTTAAAAAAAAAATTAGCCTATTGACCAAGTACTTTCGCAAAAAATATATAACTAAAAATGCTTAAAACCCCAATACTTCTGACCTATTTTTTCAATTTTTTTTCTTCGGGGGAAACCCCCGGGCCCCCCTCAGTGGTAAGTTTATTCGTCTGAAAAATCTCAACTATACTGCTTGCAAAATGCGTAAAACCTCCCTAATTTAGGCCTATTCATCAGTTTTTTTCCTCCGGGGGAGACCCCCGGGCCCCCCTGAATGGTACGTTTATTCGTCGTCAGAATATCTCAATTGTACTGCTTGCATACATTGGCGTAAATGGGGAGGTCCTGGGGTAAGCCTCCCCCTCAAAAGCACCCTTAGCCCCCCCCCCAGGATTTCCGGTGACAAAGACGTTATGGAAGCGAAAGGCCAATACAATCCACAATAACGAAAGGGAAATTAATTCTAGGTATACTTATTTCACATTAAAGACATCATGAAAAAAATCAACATATTGACCAAGTAGCCTACTTTCACAAAAATATATTACTCAAAATGCTTAAAACACCAATATTTCAGACCTAATTTTTCAAATTTTTTCTTCGGGGGAGACCCCGAGCCCCCCTCAATGATGAGTTTATTCGTCTGTAAAATCTCAACTATACTGCTTGCAAAATGCGTAAAACCTCCCTAATTTGGGCCGATTCATCAATTTTTTTCTACGGGGGAGACCCCCGGGCCCCCCTTCTCCAGGGTAGGATATTCGTAAAACCTCACTAATTTCGGCCCATTTCACGATTTTTTTTTCTCCGGGGGATCAAAGTCTCGGGGCCCTAAACCCCCCCCCCCCCCCGCAGAAATTTTGGGAATTTACGCCATTGATTTGAATGTTCAGAAAAAAAAGAACAACCGTTCCAATGGTCGTTGATTTTTTGAATTTTCAACAAAAAAAACAACAACAAAAAAACAAACAAAAAAAACTGCCGGTACTTTACTTTATCCAACCCCCCCTCTTGGCGTTACCGCCATCAATGTGATGAAATGTCATTGTTAGGGCTCTGAATCAATTGGCACGTTAGAAGGTGGGCAGCATCCATGCGTCCGCTGAGGGAGAGTGGGCATTGGTCTGAAGCAGTCAAGCCTAGGCGAGACAGGTGAGCCTGCAGGTAGTCGTGGCCAGTTGTGCAGCGAAAACGGGCGTCAATAGCAGCTCTTGGTAGGTCATGTTGTAAAGGATTTGTACAACAAAAAAGAAGAACGTTACCGTAGGTGACTGTCCACAGAGTGGTTTTATTTTAAATTTTGTACAACACAATGATAGATACAAATACTATAATAATACTACTACTAAGGCGCCCATTCCATCGACCGGCTAGGGTTATTTACAAAAACGGTGACGTGGTAGCAGACATTCAAGACTTAGGTGGCGTTTCCACTGACCTCGCATTGCAGAATGCAAATGACATTGACGGTAATTAGAATTTTTCTTTTTATAGAAATCTATTAAAATGTTTGTACTTAACATATCCCATGACGCCATTTTTTAATTTTAGTTTGTTTGTTTGTGATTTTACTGTATGATCATTGATCAATTTTAACTATGGCATAGAGGAAAATAAACATTTCCGTCAATTCTGCAATGTGAGGTCGGTGGAAACCCCGCCTAAGTCTTGAATGTCTGCTACCACGTCAATGTTTTTGTAAATAGCCCTAGCCGGTCGGTGGAATGGGTGCCTTATTAGTCAAAGTTTACAATGACAAAAAAAAAACTGATCATATTTTTCCTGTAGCTACGATCGTCAGCATGTACATGGTGACGGTGTAAAAACTAGGCTCATATGAACGTCGGCTGAGTATGCAGGCATATAGATATACATTTTATGAAAGATAAATTTGTGTTTCAAGTTTGCAAGACGTGACGTTATCTCGCCGCAAAATCACGAATCCGTTATGCCGACGCATTCACCGATATTCCTATCCGAATGAATTTTCCTTCCATTTTTCCTTCCAGTTTTTCTCCACAAGATCTCACTACAGCACATATTACATGCGAGAAAGTCGAAACAGTCTGGGAATCTCAGTGGCTTTCCCCCAAACTACTGAATAATTCAAATTAAATTTCCGTGCTTTCATTCTAGTATTTACTTCCACTGGATGTCTCATGTTATAGCTTATTACATTCATTGCTCAATAAAAAATATGGTAAATAAATACATATGTATTGCGACTATCATACACAGCCAACGGCCTTACCATGTTGATTCCATGAGAGCAGAACATGTTTTAAACTGCGGCAAACTTGGTAGTGTGCATAGCGTTAGCAGGGGAACATGGTGGGACATGATAACACACTATGAGGCTATACCAGTCAGACTACGTGCATGTCGAGTCCTGGTCACGTCAGATTTAATCGTGTGATTTTACCATGCTCCCCAAGTGGTTCAGAATCCAGTATAATCAGGAGGTCCACCCTGTCAGTCAACTCCCATTTCCCCGAAGGTGAAGGAGTCTGCCCTTAGGGTGCCTCAAGTTAACCAATAGACTCACTCCCCCCGCCAGGCTGACAGGGTTGCTTAAAGCCGAAATTCTGAAAGCAGGCGTTGGAAACAACAACAACTATCATACCCATAGGCCTATGAATTTTTCCCATTTATGGTTACAGGGCGTGTGACCGTGCCTTCCTAAAGTCGTCAATGTGACTGCATGCTATACATTTAGAATTTCTTGCCACAGGGCCGTGCCCACCAACTTCCAGAAACCTTTCAAAATGAAAAACATACCAACTACTATTGAAAAGGACTCAGCAAAACGTTCAAGATGGTAAGAATTGTGTTTACTGTCGATTGGGGCATGTGTCTCTGGGGAACTGGGGGTCACATTTACTCGAAGGTAATTTTTCTGGAAAATTCATAATGATTTGTGATGGTCGACATTCTCGATTTCCAGATTTCCAAACACTTTGTGAGCCTTGGACTGAGTTGGTCTCCAAAAAAGTGTTTTAGGAAGTATTTGTTTGTCTTTAGCTCAGACTGTAGCTTTGTCGTATCTGTCTGTTCGTCAAATTGTAAACAAACTACAATGCGTATTTTGATGAAATTACGCATCTATCGTAAATAAGGATTCTCTCGGACAGTCTGGTACCTGAAAGATATAGGACCAACTCTAATTGGATTCCAGGAGGTGCCAAAAATTTCTAAAAACCTGGTAAAATACAATCGAGTTGATGGGTGACATTTTTTACCCTTTATCTAAAATAATTGCTTAAAAACCCGCTTCTTCTTCTTTTGGTCGTTTGTAAATTCTAACAGTATAATTATGCTGTCAAAATGTGTAATGACTCTGAGACCATGCCCCCCTAATATAAAAACATTTCGGATCTATTTCTAAAAAAAATTGACCCGCTGTAGACCTGAAATCCTCAATGCAGCTTTATTAATATTTGTTATAATGTTATTTACTAGATTTAATATTAATTATTTATATATAATCATTTAAAAAAATGGCTTAATTGTAAAAGTGGGCCGAAAGGCCTAAAATGCGCCCATATGGAAAATAAGAACAATTTTCTTTCTTTCTTATATTTATTTAGGAATAGACTTCGTTTGTAAATTGTCGTTGTCAAAATGAGGGATGACTCTGAGACCATGCCCCCCCCCCCACCTAATTTAAAAGCCGGAATGCCGCATGGACTGAATTAAGAAATTAATACACGTATACCGTAATAGTCTTCTAATTAACTTTGTAAAACTTAATGCCACTCATTCACAATGTTTGATTTGATTATAGCCACCTTCATTCGTTTCCAAATTTTAAAAGCAAATCTTAATTAATTCTGTCAAAAACTCCACCGTGGCACCATTAAACTCGCACTCTAAAAAGTCGCAGTAATCGCATTATTTTAATTGGAAAATGAACGTCCAAGACAACACAATCACTTTCAATTTATATTTCCCGGGAAAAACAGAAAAGTTGTCTTCCGTTTTCATGAAAATCTACTTTTGTTACGGGACTTTTATTTGCAGAAGTGAAGAAAAGTGTTGCGGCATAAAAGTTTTCAGTTTGTCAGTTTTCTTGAGTATACCTTAACCGACACTCGGCGTTTTATCGTAAACATCCCAATAACGACTTTTCACATAACGACCAACTTTTTGAAAGGATTTATCGTGGTAGCAGAAGGTTATTCTCCCCTTCTCCGTTTGAAAAACTTGAATCAAGTATCATCCATCACTGGAATTGCAAACTTTCGATTATACATACGGTAACTGTATACTGCATTTATTTTTATGAGCATATAGGGCACACAATATGTTTGCTTTCCAATTTACACGTAGTATAAGGAAAGCTTTGTGATGGTCAAAATTTTTGATTCCGAGATTTCAACGAATTTACACGTTTTGAGGTCCCAGGAACCCAAAAAATGGGATTTTAAGAAATGTCTGTCTGTCGCTCTGTCTAAGACTGTCTGTCACTCTATCGCTCTGTCTGTTGCTCTGTCTGTCGCTCCGACTCTTCATCGATTTCCGGGTAAACTACTCGGTGGATTTTTATGAAATTTGGCATATAGGTTCACAAAAATCATATATCGGAAATGGTTATTTTATTTTTGGCTAACTCATTTTTGGGAGGTTTTATTCTCAAAAAACTACAAAAAACATCTAAAAAATAATTTCTCAAAAACGGCTCCAACGATTTCTTTTAAATTCACATATATTGTAGTTGTTATTAATGTTAAAAAAACGCAATGAGTCGCTTGCCCCTTGATAGTTTGCTTCTGGGGGCAAAAAAATAAAAATAACTCAATTTTCATGAAAAATGAAGAAAAAAATATTTTATCTGCGGAACCTTTCTATCGATGATATTTCTACCTTCAGGTATGTTTTAGGTGTTAAATAGATTAACAAAACCAAACAGGTTGCTATCCAAAAAAAGATTTGGTTTTCTGGAAAATTCTGGAAAATTCACGCTCCAGTACATAATTATTATGTTCTAAAATCTAAATCTTATGTATGCTCGTTCTAGTATAGGCAATCCCATCGATCAGGGATCTGAAATTTAACAAAAAAAAATTATTTACTATGAAATTACTCGTATTATCTATCTACTAATTGATAAACTGGAAATCATGTTCGAGTAAACTCGGACCGGTTCCTATTTTTATGTATATAAAAATAAATGCCATAATGAAAAACAGTAGAGCTGAAATTCTTAAGTCTTCCCACGAATATTCCATGAAAGCAGAATGGCCTAATCAGTCTTATGCAGACAGCATCAGAGCATCAGGGAACTACTTTATTTATTGATGACGTTAGTCAATTTCTCTGCACGTCATTTAATTCCCAGAAAAAGGGCTTTGATTCTCATTTCAATCATAGAAAGGGAAAAACCTTCTATTCTATAAAGTAGAGCATTCATAAGACTGGCAGAATCGTACGTGGACCGGGCCTAAGAAGTATCAAAATACCCACACTGCGCTGAGTTTAAAATTTAAATTTTTTTTCTAAATATAAAGCCCATTAACCCCCGTCGTAAACTGTACGGTACAAACTTTATATTCATCGTTTGGATTTTTATATGCTTTGGGCGCAAGTGCGGCGAGATATATTTGATGTCGTTGGGCCGTACAAAAGTGATGGGAAGCGACGAGTGGCATGCTAATGAGCCTGTCACAGCGTTTGACACCTCCGACTCCTTGATGTCCCCCCCCCCTCCCGGAAGCCACCCCTGCCCCCCTTGTTTTCCTGCATGACAATGAGGCTGCTTCTTCGATGAGATGCCTTCTTTGGTGGGGGGGGGGGGATGGGTTGGTGAAAAGACTCCTTCAAACATCTTCAAGTTAATTACTTCCCACGCTTTCATCAACAAGTGTTTTCCTATATTTCATTTTTATTTATAGTCTATGGGAAATACGCCATTCATCCTTTTTCATTCAATCATTTTGGTTTGTATTAGCATACGAGTATATCGATCATTCTACTTGAAAGTCGTTGAGTAGGTAAGTTAATCGTGTTTTTGTACTGATCTCTATTGAGAAAACTACATATATTCAATATATAGCTACAATATATATATATAGTATATTAAATCACGCAGCGAAAATAGCGTTCATAACACTCAACACAAAGGAGGTATGAGTAAAAAAATATATATAATTTGGTTGCTTAATTTAAAATCTGCAGCAATTCAGGGTAACTAATTGTATACTGTAAATACGGTATATTATAAAGGCCGCTGAGACTGCCAGTCAGTCTCGATCCACTATAATCGAGAGGTCCACCCTGTCAGTCAACCCCCCTTCTCCATGAGGTGAAGGAGTCTACCCTTAGGGTGCCTCAAGTTAACAAACAGACTCACTCCTTACTCCAGGCTAACAGGGTTGCTTAACGCAGAAGTGCTGAAAGCAGGCGATACAACAACAATACAACCAAAACAGGTCCTTCTTATTGTTTTCAGTACTTGAAGAATTAATAATTTAATATATATTATCGTCACTCCAAAGTCAGAAGGGCCTAATCAAACTTTTTGGGGAAATCGTGTTAAGATCGGATCAGATTTAGTGACCTCGTCGTAAGTTCTACCTTTGCATGTGCCGAAAAAAAATTCACACCTGAAAAATAAGGTGGAAATGTTAGGAGGGCTTATCTGACTGATTATTATGAGCAAGGGCGGATTTTGCCTCCAATTTAGGGGGGGGGGGGTCAGCGGGCAGATTCAGTGGATTATAAAATTAAAAAAAACATTATTATTTTTAATTCCCACTGTAAACCCATATTATCTGGTGTAAGTTCATTTAATTTTTTTGGGGGGGGGGGGGGGCTGACCCCCTGCCCCCCTAAAATCCGCCCTTGGTTATGAGCAAAAGTTGAAATTTTGTTTCTGATGATACGGAAGACGATATATGGGATATAACAACACAATTAACTAATAATAATTTCATTAGGCGGGGTTTCCACATACGTCAATGGTCAATGGTAAATGTGGTATTGACGTTTTAGCAGACATTAAAGACATACTACAAATGTCTGCTACCACGTCAAAACCATATTCACCATTGACCATTGACGTATGTGGAAACCCTGCCTCAACAATAAAAAGTCTTTAAATCAGTACCGGTCTTCTCTTCATTCGGTCCTCGGACCTCTAACGTAATTTCAACCATCCAACACAGACTTCAACTATCAAATCGGGGTGGACAGGGGTACAAGACCTTGTTGTTAAAATAGGTACTTAGCCAGGGAGTCTGTGATACAGTGCAACAAAAGTCGAGAAAATTGGAAAAGTTCGATTATGGCGATTCAAAAAAAAAAAAAGTCAGCAGGTCTCAGGGTATCTAAAAACGGAAGCAAAAGTCTCTAAATAATGTCACTCAGTGTCAACCTGCGAAGAATGTCGAATGCGATTCCAATTTCCTTCATACATTTTTCACAGCTAAATAAAAAGTCCCTTTTGCATCATCTAAAATATGCGCATATAAATCATGAGTAAAAAGGCCCGAAGACAGTGTAAAGATTCCCACCCTCCCCCCCCATTTTTTTTATTATTACCAGATGAATAAATTTTTCCATCTACTTCATTAGCATACTTAATAGCCCAGATAAAAAAATAATCGTGTCAAGTTTTATGATTGGTAGATGGAGCGGAGAGGGGGGAAGGTTTCGTTGAGCTGAATTGAAGCCCTCTCCTGTTTTTGAGCGAAGTGGCCGAGAACGGGGGCAACAAAACTAAAAACGCCTGGGATAATTTTAACTGTAAAAACGATGAAAATGCGGAAAGTGTATATTAGCTGGAAAAAGCAAAATTTGGGAAAATGGGCGTCAAAGCTCCCCGAGCCCTTTAGAGCCCTTTAATTTTCCGTCGACATTCTTTTATCCCCAATTCTCCTCGCCCCCCTCCTCAAATAATTTTCATTGAACATCACAGAATCAATTTTTCAACTTTGTATGCAAATTATTTTTTCAATCACCCAAGAAATTGATTTTGTATATTTCACTGCTGAGAATAAAATGTCAACTGAAAGCTGAGCGTAAGCACACTTCAATTTTGTGTTAGAAAGTGGAATCTTGGGTTCTACAAAGGAGAGATTAGAGTGCTAAATAGGAGAGATGGAGTATTGGCTCCATCCAAAAAAAAAAGTATTTTTTAAACTTCTGGTGCGTTTTTCACTGAATGGTCAAAGAAGACGTGGCAAGTGGCACCTGAAGTTGAACTGTAGAGTTGGAGTGGCACCAGGAAGTGAACTTTCAAAAATTTCATCATGTGCCGACTTTTTTTTCCACGGAAAAAGAGAATCCCCAAACAGGCACCTGATGATTTTTCACCTTTTCTGCTGATTCTTAGCACGGGTAGTGTGAAGTGAATTTTTATTGGGGAGGGGGCCAGAACATATCGCCTGTGACTATCAACTTCCTGCAGCGGGCAGAGGGCCTAGACGACGTTGAATTCTATCAACCTAACCTCTCACTATTGAACCGAACATCTATTAGTTAACAGAAATTTGAGGATATAGTAAAAACTAGACTTAGCGGGATTCGAACCCACGATCGACGGTTATAACGAGGAGGTTACCTCTAAAACGAAAGTTATAGTTTAATGTCAGTGTTATATGTAAAGTATATACCATATACTGCCACATTATGAATAAAGCATTGCCCTTAAGCAATAAAATAAGCTCACAGACCTGTTTGGTTATTGTTTAGCAATACGAATCGTGTCAATAAGAGCATATAAGTAGAGGATTTTGAGGGAACTGCACTTGTCGGGCTTGTGGTCCAGCGGTTAAGACGACGCCCAGGATAGGCGTGGATCGTGTGTTCGACTGCCGCCATGTCTATTTTTTTCTATATCCTCTAATTTCGGTTATAACTAAGAGGTTTCCTCTTCAACCAAAGTTCGTTTAAAGTCAGCGTTAAATACCATATAAAGTAATAATGTGATATAGTCACATTAGTTAATTTCGTCTTACAATGTCTCCAGGTGGGGGTCTGTGCCATGAAGGAATACCTGGGGTATTATTATGATTATTATTATGTTTTAAAGTAGGTTGACGTAGGCTGAATCCTTTTGAGCAGTCAAAAGTCACTTCACAAGTCTGTGAGTTTTGTTTTGTTAACGAACACAGCCAAGTTCTCCATGGTGATGGCCCTGACTTGCAGGAGATCTGTGAAGGCAGCCCCCTGGCACTCAAGTCTTTCCCTCCAGAGAGCAGCACACTTGCAGAGAAGGTGTTCTGCCGTTTCCTACCAGGGGTAGCTTGTCCCCTAAAAATTTAGTAAATCTATTGTATGTTAATTTATCAAGCTCTAATTTAATCGATACTACATATTTTTGTTCTTTTTTAACCCACAACTCCCCATGGGCTGGATCCGTCCCTGGCCTGTCCCCCCTTAGATACGCCACTGTTTCATTTTGTACTTTACGTCTTTTCATCCTACCATTCCCAGCTTTCCATTCCTTAAGGAATACATTAATTATTAAAATAGGGAATAGGGAAATAGGGAATTTGCATTTCTGAGACTGGCATGCAATAATTATGATTAGTCTTAACTCTTATGAAATTGTAACGACATTGTAATGCAATAGGTAGGTACCTACTCAGTTCCCTGTAATTTAATGCAAACTCAATAAATCCTGTATGACATGGAAAAGCAATTTAAAGTTTAATGCATTCTATTGTTGGAGTACGGTACTTAGAGCATACTAGGGTCGGATCCTGGCATTTCTTTGTCGGGGTGCATACAGGGTCTTGAGCCATTAATGGGAAATTAGCCCCCCCCCCCCCCTTAAAACTTAAGACCCGTTGCCTTCTGCATTCTTATACCATTGATTGTAATCTTCTTCTTCTTCGGCCGGTACTCCCCTTATAAATAGTTTATTAATTATATTACTAGTATAGTAATACCTATCCTGTTAAGTTAATAAACTTGTCAGTTGTTCGCTCAGTAAGCGCTTTAGATAATAATTATAATAATTCGTGTATTGTCTTAATTTTTTAAGGCATTAAAATAAGCTGAAGTGCCTCTTGCCAGCGGCATTCTCTTTGAGTTCCTCCTCAGCTTCGGGGCCAGTTTCTCAACCACATAGGACAAAAGAGTGCCCTGCACAGAAAATACTGTGTTTATCGCTTATCCCGGCTCAAACTTGGTCCCCTATCTGTTCAGTCGCCATAACGCGCTTCCATCTTCACCACGAGCATGGCCCTGCCCAGAGGGGTGGTCCATGGGGTCCGGAACCCCCCCCCCCCCCCCAATTAAATTTTTGAATGTAAACCTGTATGGTTTCAAGAATTTATCCATTAACTCATTAATAAATTACGTAAAAAATGTTTTTGAACCCCCCCCCCCCTCCCGAAATCAAAACCTTCAAAACCTGGGCACGGCCTCGGCCTTGACCACGAGGAAGTAGAGATAAGGGATTTTCGCGTCTTCGACTATAAAACCATATAAGACATTACTCAGAAGCTCAGCTGCTTTGAAGAAAACTGCCCCTAATACAGGATATTCGCATGCTCTGCTATATAGGGTAAAAATTAATAGCGAAAGTACCCTTTTTATATTCAAATAATTTCAATGGCTACCGAAGATTCCATTAAAACAACGAATTGGAAAAATCGAATTGATGGAAACTGCGGAAAATTGGATAGCGGGGGAGGGGGTATGGGAAAAATAGATAGGGGTGGGGGCAGACCGTGGGGGGGGGGGGGGTTCTTGAGGCCCCAACCGAGCCCGTCATTGGTGCTCCCTCAATAAATAATTCATATTATTCTCCCATTCTGCGGTTTTTTGAGTACGGAAATAGGCTTCTGCTTTATTCTATTGCTTCCACAAGTAAAACGAGATGCTTCTGTTTTAATGATTGCTTGTTTGAGTTTTTGTGAATAAATTTAGAGTTTGTTTTATTACAATCCAAAATGTTGGAAGGCTAGTCCACTGTACCAGGGGGCTTCCAAGGGGGTTAAGTGGAGACTGACTGGCTGAGGTACTAGTACTAGACTTGTTCGGTAAATTTGCAGGAAATCCCCTGCTTCTTTAAATGCCCCTTCGATTGAAGATTGGCGCCATGGAAATTTGCTCCTTGGTGACTTCTGCTCTGAAAAAAGAAGTCGTGTTCTTACCAAACCACTGCCTTAGATCTTTCTGCCAGAATGTTCTTCTTCTGCCAAGAGCCCTCGGTCCTTCTATCATCCTTTGTATTACATGCAGAAGGTGATACTTTTTTTTCCTCATCACATGGCCGAAGTTTGCTAGTTTCCATTTCAATGTAGGCTCTTTTTTTTTTACTAATTTTTATATAACTAATTGGTAATGCATACCTACTGTAGGTAGCCAGCATAACTAAATAGGACCGAGGGCTCCCGGCAGAAGAAGAACACCCTTCCCTTCAAGGAGAAGTTTTTGGCCTAAAAATTTAATTGATTTAAATTTCCTTGTTCCAGGTCACCCACACAACGACGGTGACTGTCGGCAACCAGTTCAATTCTCTGGATGCAATATTGTGAACAATCAGTGTATGTGCGAGACGATTCACACGTGTGCAGACGAGAGCCCTTTTGGGTTCTCCACCCGCGACGAATGTGACGTCAACCTCGTCGTTATGCTCGCGCAGGACATGATGGATTCTCCAGTGCAAGGTAAGTTTTCCACGCTTGTTTATTGGTCACACCTGGCAAACCCATGGTCAACTGGTGGCGACATGATTCTCGCGTGTGGAGCCCAACCTCGTCTCCTCGCACAGGACATACCGGACTGTCCCGTGCTTTCTCTAAGCGTTACCCATGCTGGAGTATTGGTCATACCAAGCTAACCCATGTTCAACTGATAGCGGAGACTTTAAAACTTGTTGTTCCAGTTGCCCCGAGTTTTCAGCAGTGCTTATCGTTCCATGCTCTCAGAATGCATCATGAAAGAAAAAAAATCCTGGTATCAAGCCTATAAGTTTCACACGATACAAAAGCATCACTCTCACAGAACCAACTTTTAACATAGCATGCACAAATTTCATCGTGATGTACAGTTGATCCCATATAAGAGTCAAAGTTGCCCCGAGTTCTCAGCAGTGCTTATCGTTCCATCTCCGCGCAAATGATGAGAAATACTTTTCCAGTCGGATGATCTCCCATTCTCCAGTTTCGAAAGCAAAATTGCCATTGTTAAGCGTTGTTGGTTCCAGATACAACTTCTCCGATGCTTTACAGTTTAGATTCACCTGCAGTTTTACTGATCGTTCTACTAAACAAAATCGTATAGTATCGTATTCTATAAAAGGTTAAATCGTGTACAAACAATTTAATGAATGTATCCGATTAACCTCTTCAATCGCCTCAATAAGTAACCTAATAGGTATTTGTATCGAGTTACGACACGTCTCCGACCGCAAGGTGTGTAGACATGACCAAATTGAGTTAAGAGGCAATGGGTGGGGAAAAGCTTTACATCATATATCTCTATCTCATGATCGTAGAGCTATCAAAAATATTACATCCCTTAGCCAAAATTCTCCTCTACATTTTGATACATGATGTATGCCCATCTTCTTCTTCTGGCTCTACAGCCCTTGATGGGCAATGGCC
Organism: Psococerastis gibbosa; assembly: GCA_963971405.1. Lineage (NCBI taxonomy): Eukaryota > Metazoa > Arthropoda > Insecta > Psocodea > Psocidae > Psococerastis > Psococerastis gibbosa. The sequence continues at coordinate 43,918,603 of OZ020486.1, read as the reverse complement.
TGCTCAACAACACTCGTATCTCAAATCAAATCAAATCAAATCAATTTTTAATATATCCCAATACGGTATACAGTTATACAATTAAAAACATTTCCATATGGGCTAGGCCCGTTCTAGGGTAGATATGCAGTATATTTTCTAAAATAATTTCAGCAATCCCGCTTTTAACTATCTCGGCTTCTTACGACGCTCCACCATCTATGGACTCCCAACTCGCGGAGGTAGGTTTATAGTTCGTTCTTCCAGCGATTTCGTGGATGTCTCAGCTGTCGTCTTCCCGTCATGCTTGCCTTGTACATTTCTTTCAGTATGCGGCCCTCTGACATACTTTGGTAAAGGCAAATAATAAATATAGACTTTCTGTTCTATTACTAAGCCAACCTAGCGGAGTTAGGGCTCTCTCTTACACTCAACTAGGAAGGCCGAGGATCATCTACTTTACATGCCCTCCGCAGCATGGCCAGGAAATGTAGTAAGTGTGGAACCTTTCAGGTGAAAGTTGGAGTCTGTACTACTTCTCTACATGTCCTGACAATGGTGTAAAACTATTTGAATTACATTGCCTGCTGTGTTAATAGCCCCTTTCCCCTGACAATGGGCCGCGCCCGAATTGTTCGATGACTATGAGGCCCATGCCTCTAATGACTATTAACACGGCAGGTTATGTAAGTCCAACTGACCCAACTAACACCACAATTGCAGAACCCTTGATTTTTACAAAAAAGGTTTGTGAGAGCTTCCAAAACTGTGACCAATCGGTGGTAGTGACGGCCACATATCATATGTAAAAAATGTAAGGGAGTATTTTTTCTAAGGGATGTGCTGTTTTTGAAAGCTCTACAATTCCTGTGAACTTTGCACAAAAAAACCTAGTGGTGGTTGTCTGATACGCTCTTAAGGTACAAAATCTGAATTTGCAGCTGAGTCACTAGCAAAAAAAAAAAAAAAATAACTACTAGTAGTTAAACACTATGACGTAATCAGGTAAAAAATAAGACTTTCCAAAAAAGTAAATAACGCTGAAATGCCCAAGGGAAAATTGAAGTTATCTCGAGGAAAACAAAATTGAAGTTGGCAAAAAAAACTGACAGCCATGTCAAACGCGCGTGTGTAAGGGTAGGGGGTTGGGGGGTTCGGGGAGTTTGGAGGGTTCGGGAGGGGGGGGGGCACAAAGCTAGTCAGACGTGCTCAAAGTTATGATGAGTCCATATTCGCTTAGTTGCCGTCAGTGTTATGTTTGATGTTGAATGGTCAGTTCAGAAACTACAATATGGTACAGTACAATATACATACAGTACAAAAAAGAACAGCTTTGCCGTACGAGCTAGACACGTTTTAGGGGGAAAATTTTAATTTATACAAGTTTAACTGATTTAAAGCAACTTTACTTTATTGGAAGTAAATATAGGCTACAATATATGAATGTATGTATTGAATGGAGTAGGTATGGTGTATGGGCGTGGTGGAATGTTATTTTTAATTTTAGATTGTTTCTTACTACACTTAGGTTTCAATAAGCCATTTGTGGGTTCTTTTTCTGATTAAATTATAGTTTGGTCTGTTTTTTATATCCATAGGAAGTTGATTAAAGCACTTTTTTCCAACAGGCCGATTACTTTTGAGAGTATACTGTTGTACAATAGGGCATGGCTGCTGATTTTGTATTGTATAGCTTACATAGAAAAGAAAAGATCGACTTTTTGTTCTATTACTAAGCCAACCTAGCGGAGTTAGGGCTGTAAGGCCCTCTCTTACACTCAACTAGGAAGACCGCCTGTTTTAAATGCCCTCCGAAGCATGGGCAAAAATGAGTCGAAGTCTGTACCACTACTCTAATAATAATAATAATAATAATAAACGTCTTATATTTACGGGTGAGACATAAGACTAGAAAGTCTACATGTCCTATACTTGTTATGTGGCGTGTGTGCGTGTGGCGCCGTTAACATGTGCATTATTGTATTAAAGCATACAATAGCCTTCTGATTTTTTTTCTTTCCTATTTAAATAAGGGATCATAAGGAAAGTTTATCGAATTCGAGATTTCAACGTATTTGCGCGGATTAAAGTCCCGAAAATCCAAAAAGGGCTGTAACGAAATGTCTGTATGTCCATCTGTCATCCAATTTGTCTGTCTGTAACTCTATTTGCGGCAATTTTTTTCGATAGAATTTGATAAAATTCGGCATAATACCCGACCACGACAGGATGACATTGGAAACACTTATAAAAGATATCGAATATAAACTCGGGGTTCCGCTTAATTTGCATATTATTGGACAGTGTTTGCAAATAAACGATTATTTATTTATTTATTTTTATTTTTTGTAATAAGTGTTCGAATTAACAGCGTTCGAAATGTCATCCTATCGTGGTTGAGTGATATTTATGTTGACAAAATTATTTCCCTTTTTTTTAGGTTACTGATAAAAAGCATAATGTTTCCACGAGCCAACCATTGGATTAAAATTGTGGCATTATTTAGATTAGGCCTATCTGGCCTATATATAGTCAGTTGAATTTTCAAAAGCAAAAACAGCTTAAAAGCGCTCTCTAAGGAAATCATTAGACCCACTGAGTCATAAAAATTGTACGTGCCTTTTTGAAAATTATAAAGAACAAAAACAAAAACAAAAAAGGCAAGGCTCTTCGCGAACCACGTCATCCTAAAACAATTCCAAACAAAAATCTGAAGAAAAAAAAACACAAAACCTCATTAAAATTTACTTTTAAGTAATGCCCAAGGCTTGAAAATCCGCGTATAATGCGCAAGAAAAACGAATATCAAAGACGTGGGCTTCAAATCCATCAAGAGCTCTTTAAGCGTTTAAGCAAGAAAGAAAGGTTGATTGTTATTCCGCTGGCATCGCTAGCGTCGACTTTTTGTTTCCAAGTTACTCCCAAGAGCCCTTATCAGCACAACACACCCCCAGCATCCCCTTGTGTTGCATAATGGGGGTGGTCTCATGCATTTCGTCTGCTCGAAGGAGACTTTTTTAATCTGTTGTATAAGATTGGAAGAACGGTAGAGTAAAGAAGTGGTACGAGTGACCCCATGCATATTAATGAATGAATGAATGAATGAATGAATGAATGAATGAAACGTGTGATGACATTTAATAAAAACAATTTTCCCTAAAACTAAAATAAAAACATTATAATAATAACTTTATATAATATAATTAATACTTTCCTGTATACGGTATATCAATTAAGGTACCGTAATAGTTAATAGACCCCCCACAATCAGTTTTAGGGAGATTTCATCTAGGTACCTATTGAGACGGCGACCAATGTTCAAATGTTCGACTTCCAGAAAATTTCTCCATAACTTTTCATTTCCTGACCCCCTGAGCCTAAAACCACCCCCGTTCATATGTATGTAGGAATATACAGTGTTTATATGTTTACAATTGTATAAATGCACTTCTATGTAGACTATGTATGCACAGTATGTATATCGATTTTAGGATTTTAAATCTTATCCGAGTTTGATGAAACATGGCACAAATTACTTGATCGAGTTTGTTAACCAGTGTGGTTGGATTGGTGTGTAAGTAACCAATCTGTGCCGATATTATGTGTTGGAGGCCGAGGGCCATGTGATCTGGCGCTCCAGACTTGAGCTTCTAGGGTGCGTTGTTGCCACTGACGTTTGGGCTCTAGTAGTCCAACCTGCTGCCATAGTGAGACTTTCTGAAGCAACAGAAGTCGACTAGTGGACTAGGGCACCTATGGGCCCAAATGGTGGCCTAGGTCTCGACTCCAAGTTCATACATACATAACCAGCGTAATCCGCCATTGTTTTCAAGATGGCGACCGATCAACACCTTAAAATATTCATATCTCACTAAATATTGGAAAAAATGTGACTGAAGGCTTGTATTATTATCTACGATAATGGTAATTAACACTTTTTATAACTTATCAATCTTTTCAAGGCGTCTAGTTGGAGTGAAAATGTTAACACAGCAGGCACTGTGAGTCCAACTAACCCTTTTTTAAATAGTATTACCAGTTTACCACCTTTACCAATAGGCACCGATATCTCATATGATAGTTGAACCTTTTTCATCCGTAAAAGGTTATTCCCACTCAACCTTTTACTTTAAAATATTTGAGAAAAAAAAATAGTGCTGACTGGTGGTGGAAAAAATCGGAGCTCGAGGTGTCTGCAGAGAACGAGATTAAAGGGGAAGACAGGGACAACAATAGGAGAAAGACTAAACTTTAGGAAATTGCGAAGACGTGAGATAAGGCAACAATGGATGTTCCATCGTTTGGACAGATGAAGAATGAAAGAAGAATGACGGGGGAAATGCATAAGATTAGAAGTTATTTTTATCACCTGTTCTCAGCGCTGAAAAATGGTAACTGCTCCCATTAAGAGTCAGCCGGATATGGGAAAACTGACGGTGAAAAAAAATTAAATTTCATCTACTGTACATACTGCATACGTATCTGATATACGGTATCTATTTATCTATGTATCTATGTGTCACCTAGGGCGGGCGTTGGCAGAAGAAGAAGAAGAAGAAGAAGAACGCCGGGCATCACTGCATCAGTTGCTGAGAAATTTATTATGGGAACAAATGGACTATAGATTGTTTTTTTAAAGAAATAAACCGGTATATTTCTGAACGCACTTCAGAAGATTTATTGGTCGCTGATGTGGCGTTGGCGTGTCGCTGGCGTGTCGTTAGCGTGTCGCTGGCGTGTCGCTATAAGCCAGTGATGTGGTAAACTTTGTGGTTTTGTACCAACCGATTTGCTCCCATACCAAATTTCGTTCGAATCGTCCGTGTGTAAAGGATGTGACATAATTGATAGGCCTATAATCGATATTTTCCTGTGAAATTTGATTTTGCTCAAGAAACAATTTAGGTGGTGTCTGATAGTCTCTAAGGGTGGTGCCCAACACATTTTCACCCAAAAGGTAGTTTGTTCGAGTCCCGCACTTCGGAGGGCATGTAAAGCTGACTGTCCTAGTTGCGTGTTACATCCCTAACGCCACTTGAGTAGCTTGAGTAATAGCCCAGTCATTTTTTTATAAGAAAAACATGATGGCGTCTTTCAGATTCCACTTTCCGGGGGGGGGGGGGTGAGGTAGATCGCGTCCTTGTCGTGCGCCTGGGCGGCTGGACGCAGAGATTGTGTAAGAGAAATCTGAAATAGTTACTGTGGCTCAACGATCTACACCTTCGCCCGCAGCCCCAGACCAGTCAGCCAAAAGGAAACAGAGGCTCACCAAATTATGAGTTGTATTTGGGCTGCAAGATAACTGATGGTGGAAGCCTTAAGCTATGGCGTGATAAAATAAAAAGATTCCACTTTCCGTTGCTTTATCAACTGCCTTTATATAAGCAGCCATAACACAACGCATGTTACAATGAGGAAATTTCATCTGGGGGAAGTAAAAGAAGCCAGAGGAGTAGTTTCCCTATTTGTATTTGCGCTTTCCAAGAGAAGCAAGAGTTTACTAAGCTGTTTGTCGAGGAATGTCAACACAACTTAGTCTATAGTAGTATTTCACTACGGCATCCATCTCCATTTTCCCGGCAACTTGAGGTTCTTTTCAAAAGGATAAAGGATAAAGAAAAGAAAAAACACAGCACGCCGCAAGTTTAAGACCTTTTTTTAAGAGAGGGTTGCTTTTTAGTTCATGGTTCTTGATCTGATGCGCCTGCATTAGCAGGACAAGGAACGTCGATGTTGGTCACCCATGTAATATATTTGGGAAATTCATCTACCTATTGACACAGCTACCAATGTTCACAACTTTTCATTTCATGACCCCCTGAGTCTTAAACCAACCCGTTCAAAATGTTACATATATACTGTATATGTATGTATTTCGATTTTAGGAAACACTCTAACTTCCTAACATATTTTCCAATTTCGATGAATCTTGCCAAAGGGCTGGCCAGTGGCTTATCACGTGTTCCCCGGTTTCATCGGACTCTTTGCAGTGCCGGTGGGCGGTAGGACCTCCATGACCCAGTTTGGCCATGTGGGTTCTGAACAAACCATAACCAGTGACCAAGAATGCGAGCCGTCCCTCTACCGACATTCATTCCCCAACGGCCTTGCCATGTTGAATCCATTACAGCAGAGCATGTTTCAAAATTCAAATTGCGGCTAACTTGGTAGTGTGCACAGCACAGCGTTGGCATAGGGGGACATGGTGGGACATGATAACGCATTGAGACTATAACAGTCAGTCTACGTGCGTGTCGAGTCCTGGTCACGTCCGATTTAATCGTGTGCCTTTACCATGTCCCCCAAGTTGTTCGGAATCAACTATAATCAGGAGGTCCACCCTGTCAGTCAACTCCGCTTTCCCCAGGGTGAAAGAGTCTGCACTTAGGGTGCCTCAAGTTGACAAACAGACTCACTCCCCCCGCCAGGCTGACAGTGTTGCTTAAAGCAAAAGTGCTGAAAGCAGGCGTTAGAAACAACAACAACATTCATTCAATGTAACCCCATCCTTTCTGAGGGGACATGAACAATTTCGATACACGCAGTTCGGGATAATATGTATAATATATACTAATGTTCTGAAGGACTTTTTATGATCCTAGGCCTACTTAAAGTGGTCCCCTGTTCAATGCCAACAACCCCATGAATTTCGGACATTATTTATATTGTTTTCGTAAGCAATTTTGGCCATTGGCATACTGGTACACGTTCTCGCTCGATGTGAACCTATGACGGCTACAAGCGATAATGGACAAGCTGAGACAAGCTTACTATTGAGGCAATGTAACAGGTGAAAACATGATGTTACCAGTACAGATATGAGTTAATTTCATACCATTTCAAGCTCTCTATATATAGGAAACAAATAAAGAAACTCGAAGCATTTGAGATGTGGTAGTAGTAGTAGTATGGTTTGACACAGTCCCAGGCCACGGTGTGGGCCCATAGGACTCCAGTGGACCTCCTGATTATAGTGGATTCCGAACCACTTGGGAAACACAGTGAAGTCACACGATTAGTTCGGAGGTGACCAGGGCAAGTCCTACCATGTTTCCCTACCGGCACTGTGCACACGACCAATTTATCTGCAGCTTTGAACCTGCTCTGGTCCGCTAGATTCAACTTGGTATGGCGGCCAAAATTTGAGATGTGGTGCTATCGTCGCATGCTACGAATACCTTGGCAAGACCATGTTACAAATGTGGACGTTCTAACCAGAGTAAGCGAAACAAAAACTCTCGTTGCATCGATAAGGAAAAGAAGAGCTCACTGGATTGGCCATTTGCTTAGACACGAAAACTTAGTAAGCTGCATCATAGAGGGAACAATGGAAGGCGTAAACCGACCTGGGCGCCCAAGAAACGATTACCTGCAGCAAGTTATGGAGGATGTAGGGGCCAAGACATATACGTGGAGCTGAAGAGAGCGTGCCAGGATCGAGGGGAGTGGAGGCATCGAAGTCACATGTTGCTGCCAACCAGCCATCCGGCTGTAACTTGAAGAGAGATATATAGGCTGTTGACAAGAGTTCTCTTTAAAATGCGTCGTCTCATCGAGTTGAGCAAGTCTCAAATCGCTGATAAGGTGTAAATGTGCTAGTGGGTTTCTACCTGTAGATGCCAGTTCTTGCCGAAAACGCTCAGGGTTTTGTACTAATACCAGTGGGTTTCGTAGGCAAAGTTAACTTTCTAACGATTATTTGGGTTCTATAGTATCGTACTATTATAGCTGATATAACTACTAACCAGTCTTGATAAAACACTAAGTTTTTGTTTGTTTATTAAGCGTTTGAATTACTTCACCAATTATGGAGTCTGGAGTTGTCTAATGAAAAGCCCATGTATTTTACTAGTAGTTAACCAATAATATGATAAACATGCTTCATTTTATGGATAAAGGAGGCTTGTAAAGGACATGTATGTGGGCAATGGTTTACGTGCCTTTGTTTGGCAAATCACACAGAAGAGGAGCACAGAGCGTTGAAAAGGTGAGGTAGCCTCAATATATTTAAAACACATTACAACACAGTAATAATGGCAGGGCAGGCAATGCATTTCAGCGTACAGTTTCTATCATTTTTTCAAAAAAAAATTTTTTGCGCAAAAGCAAATAGGTTTTTGGGAAAGCAAACTGTCTGGTTTCGTTACTCAACTTAGCACCTAAAACATGCCTGAAGGTAGAAATCGATAGAATCGATAGAAAATTTTCGCAGAAATATTATTTTTTAGTCATTTTTCATTAAAATTAAGTTATTTTTATTTTTTTACCCCCAGAAGCAAACTATCAAGGGGTAAGCGGCCCCCGCATTTTATCAACATTAAGAACGACTAGAATATTTGTGAATTTAAAAGAAATCGTTGGAGCCGTATTTCAGAAATAATAATGTTTTTAGACGTTTTTTTGGAGTTTTTTGAGAATAAAACCCCCCCAAATTGAGTTAGCCCAAAATAAAAAAAAATGGTCCCGAGGTATGATTTTTGTAAACCTACATGCCAAATTTCACTTAAATCCACTGAGTAGTTTGCCCGGAAATCGACGAACAGACAGACCGACAGACAGACATTTCGTAAAAAACACTTTTTTGGGTTCCTGGGACCCCAAAACGTGTAAATCCGTTGAAATCTCGGAATCAAAAATTTCGACCGTCACAAAACTTTCCTTATACTACGTATAAATTGGAAAGCAAAAACTTGTCTGTGAAATCCAGCCACATTTATCGCATTAAAAAAGCAGCAATTCTGATATTCTGATGTTTTCTTGTAAACTGGTGTAGTAGTTCCGCTTTCTTATGTTCGACCAAAGTGTAGGTCGAGTGTTTCAACACCGTAGATTCATTTCCCGCCTTTTTCCCTCCGCACGGACAAAATTGACTTCTTTTAAAGTGGGGAACCAATGCTAAACTCTAAAGTGAATCACCTGCCAGCTCCAATTTATGGCGTGGATTTTTGTTTTTATGGTGAAATCATTTAGGTTACGATTTAAGCAAATAGAGTTCTGTATTGACTTACAAGAAGAAATTAAAAAATAAAACATAACGTAGGTACCCCGCGTTTTTTTTCCTTCTTCTTTACGAACTATCCTGGGACCGCTTTTCAGTATTACTTCACGATTGACGTGTATTTTCTCCTGCTATAGCTGGTCCTCTTTGTTAAGATCCTTCCTCCTTCATGCTGCACGCGATCGCATCGATAGGTGGAAGAACCTAACTCCAAACATCCAGAAAGTCAGAAAGAAGTAGCGCCGGAGCCCAACTACCGTATCCTACCTGGTGGAGCCTCAATAAGCTAACGGGGGTTACAAGATATCAGTGAACCTGTGTAGTTGGGGACCGGTGGAGGACCCGACTTGCGAATGTGGACAACGACAAGACGACGGCTAGACTAGAAGAAGCTGTGTCCCAGACAGATCTCACAGATGTCAATGACAAGGCCATTCAGGTCGCAATGTTTTGGATCAACTTGTCCTAGGCTCGGACACGTTAAGTAAGCAAGTATGACACACGCGTACCTGCCGTAAGAAGTTAACTTATATTCTCAATTGGGAGTACCTACCTACTATAAAGCAGGGGTTCCCAACCTTTTTTGTCCGTGGACCACTAGATTATTATGTGATTTTCCGTGTATCACTAGATTATTTTATGATTTTCCGTGGACCACCATGGGCTGTGACTGGAAAATCGTTAAATTCTATGACCTAGATCCAGTAGTTTGAGCTAACAACTACGTGCTAATATTTGATCAATTAATGTTTAGGACTGGTATCGTTCGGATTTTATAGTTCAGTTCCAAGACTGTATTTTATTTCAAATTTCCAATAATTATTTTCTTGTTTCTTACTTTGACCACCTGATATATCGTCACCCTAAAGTCAGAAGGGCGTACCATTAAAAACAAAATTTCGCCATAATTGCGTTCATAGATGCTTCTGCTCATAGCAAACCTCTTAATCGAAAATGTCCGCCTTATTTTTGACGTATGATTTTTTTTTCGGCACATGCAAAGATAGAACTTACGACAAGGTAACTAAATCTGATCATAACTCAATTTCCCAAAAAAGTTGGTTACGCCCTTCTGACTTTAGGGTGACGATATGTCTGTGGACCACCGGTGGTCCATGGACCAAACGTTGGGAGCCCCAGCTATAAAGTAATAAGACGTATGCGATGCGTTTCCTGACAGAATAATATTACGAAATTTGAGAAATTATGATTTAAATCAGAATTTCTTACAACAACTGTGTTCTTCTCATTATTCCAGGAAGTTATTGTTATGCAAATTTAAGCTGTATGAAGCTGAGTGGTAAAATGGCTGCTGACTCAGAAAACTGCTTCACAACAATGCGATAAATACGACCAGCCGGGATCCCCCATTTTACGATTTGATACACCCAACCTTTACTTTCCTATAAAACCCTTTATAGCTTTTTTTTCTTAAGTGGAAACTGACCATTGGTATTGCCCACCCCTGAATCATCCCAAAATGCATTGGTTTATATTTTATATTAAAGTTAATACTTCAGTTATAAAGATTTGGTCCAATAAATTGGTAGAGGAGTATTTCATACACCATGAATAGATCGTGGGTTCGAATCCCACTAAGTTCTGATTTTTCTAAATTCTCTAATTTTGGTTACAACGGGGAGGTTGACTTTTCAACTTACTAAAGTAAGTAATACCTATGTCGGTATTATATACCATATAATATGCTGCAATATAATGATAATGTTGCTGCCAACCAATCGCTAAGATTGTAACCTTAAGCAGAAGAAGAATGATAAGAGGTTTAAATTTTTGTTGCTATAATTATTCATGAATTTAGTAATTTGGTAAATTTCTGTCGCTCATCGGTTTCACAGAAAAACCCAGTACCGAAACTAAATTTTTTTGCATAGTACTATTGTATGTATGATATAGTTCTCTACTAATTGAATAGACCAAACAAACTTAAGTGTTAAATAAAAAATATAAACCATTCTATTTTGAGGTGATCTTCCCCTCCATCTACATGCAGAAGGCGATACTTTTCGTTCCACAGCACATGGCCGAAGTATGTTAGTTTCCGTTTCTTAACCATCAGCAGCAGCGCAGCCTCTCGTTGTAACACGGCGCTCTTTAATAAGGTCAGTACTCGGTAGGCCTACACGTGTACGGTGCAAACCTTGTGTATGTCTAGAGATATACGGTAGGTACCTACTCAATACCCGCCTGCATCATTATTCTGCATTACTCGGTTATGTAAACACTACGGTGTTTATATGAGGTATTAGGTACTGGTATCTGTATGGCTCGTTGGTCTAGGGGTATGATTCTCGCTTTGGGTGCGAGAGGTCCCGGGTTCAAATCCCGGACGAGCCCATTTTTTTCACTCCCAAGCGCTTTGGAATGAGCTCTTTCCCTCTTTTAATCTTCTTCTTCTTTAAATGCCTCTTTTAGCGAAGACTGGCGATCTTGACAATTTATACCTTGGAGTCTACTGCTCTGAAAAGGGAAGTCGTGCTCTTGCCAAACCACTGACTCAATTTTTTGAACAAGAATGTTCTTCTTCTGCTGGGAGACTTCAGTCCTTCTACCTTACCTTGGATTATTACATGCAGAAGGCAATTAATTTCATTCATCATAAATTACCGAAGTATGTTAGTTTCCGTTTCTTAACCGTTAGCAGCATGTATGTAGCAGCTGTATCCATTCGCCTCAGGACCTCGGCATTAGGAACAAGATCTCTCTTGCTGCTCATGCAGAACGCACAGTTTCTGAGTTTTTAACCTCAATGTGTACTTTACCTTCATCGGTTGGGGGAAAAACGCAGCTACCGGCGATGTGGCTGGCCACAATATCCCAAATGGAACAGTTCTCGTGCCTATATTTCTTTATGGATTATCGCTCCGCCAAGTTCATTAGTATTATTTAGTAAATTAGGTCGGTAATGCACACCTTATACCTGTATGTGTTGCATATGGTTCTATACAATGCCTATACGTCACTATTCTACATTACTCGGTTATGTAAACACTGCGGTATTTATATGAGGTAGGCTACTAGATACCGATATCTGTATGGCTCGTTGGTCTAGGGGTATGATTCTCGCTTTGGGTGCGAGAGGTCCCGGGTTCAAATCCCGGACGAGCCCATTTTTTTCATTCTCAAACAGATTTTTCCTCTTGTTTGTCCTTATAATTGATAACGTATTGCGCTATTAAAATATTTTTCGCATTTTCCGCCATTGAAGAAATTATATTCTATATTACTAAAAAGACCCTTATTGAGTGGGGCAAGAGTTAAACGCATACTAAGTGAAATATTAATCACGACAGAATAAAATAGGCCAATTTTGAACACAAAAGAATCGGGTTAATTGCTGACTGCTGTAGCCAATTTTTGAACATTGTATTTTTTTCCAGTTAAATTTGTAATTTTATCTAACATTGTTGTAAGTATCTATTATGGGTAAATTGTAAGAGTGGGCCGAAAGGCCCAAATTTCGCCCACATGGAAAATAAAGGCAATTCTCTTTCTTTCTTTATAAGCAGCCTTATTCGTACTTACACATTGAATATAATTTGCTCTGGGGTATTACAATCTGAGAATATTTAGTAGAGTTTGAAAAAAAACATCGTCAAAAATTACATACTGTATTGAAATCTCTCCCTTATTCCATGCAGTTGGGTTAAAATTGCATGGTTTTCATAATTCACCAAATGCAAAATCCTACAAACAGCAAACAGTCTTATTGCTAATTACACATTGAATATAATTTGCTGTAGGGTATACGTTTGGGGGGGGGGGGGGGTAGGGGGAGGAGAAAGCAAGGAAGGATGGGGTAGTTAAGTTGGGAAGCACAATACGGCGGAGCCTGCGAGCTATTTATCACAACACACAAGTCTTGTGCCGGCGCTCCGGCTTTACATTGCAAACTACAACTTTCCCAATATGTGTGTTCCTCCCAATCTCCCTTGTCAACTACAAGTACCCCCCCCCCTGCCCTCCCCCCCCTCTCCCCTCAAAACACTTGGCAAGATTATAATGAGCAGCAGATGTGTAAAGTTGTATTATCGCTTTCCCTATATTTATTAGTGTCTGGCATGCATTGTATGGTATGAGACATACAGTATATATTGTGATGGAGCAGTTTAATTAGTTTTCGTAGGATTATTAGTACCACAAGAATGGCTCCGGGTTATAATGATAATGATATCTTTTTTTTCTTTCCTATTTATACGTTCGGCGGCTATTCCACTTGTCAGTGTTTCTTTAATTTTGATAATGTTATTAACGGAACATCATCAATGTTGTATTTTTATTTTTTCACCTCATTCCACTTGTCTTCAATAATTGAACTTTTTTTCTCTCTCAATTTTTTCCAATTTGGAAGCTTGTCTTTAAATTTTATAATCTACAAGAAATTTTATGATTTAAATTAAGAAATAATTCGTTTGTCCTCTAGAAATTAATTACAATTATTATTTATCATCTCCAGACGACGCCATCGTTTAATTTTAGTTTGCTAATGTTTGCAAAACTTGATATTTACTCAATGATTATTGATCAATTTTAACATGCGGAAGTTAAAATGGAAAATGACATAAAGTAAAGAAAAAATCTCATCAATTATTGAAGTAAAATTGACAGCTGGAATAGCCGCCTTAGTAAAAGGAAAGCTTTGTGAAGGTGGAAATAATTACACGTTATGAGATCTCAGGAATCAAAAAAGTGGTTTTTACGAAATGTTTGGCTGCCTGTAAGTCGATTGTAACTGGTTCACAAAAATATTGTCTAGGGCTATTTAAAAGAGGCGTTTTTGATAACTTAACAGACATAATTAATTTATTGTCTAAACGTCAAAAAAAAAATTCGTTTTTGCCACTTTTTAATACTAATCTGTCGCTCTGAAAAATGCTCTAAATATTAATTCTTTAAAAAATAAAAATGTTAAAAATAACATTAAGGCCAAACCGGAGGGTTGGGGCCTTGACCGTTGAGCGTGAATACATAGAAATGTTATAGAACTGGAGCGGCGGGAGTCATAATATGCCTTACGAGGCACCCGTTAACCATAAGCCAACTATCAGAGATAAGTACCAACGCAAAAAATATCAAAGTCTTACACATTGCAGCATAGCAAAGCGGATACCTGGACCCGGTCAAAAACTCTGTAGTTTAGTAATTAGCTTGTGCAGGCTATTTCCCCGCCGAATTGCGTACTTATCTTGTACAGGCTACACTAGCAGCCATATTGATAACGGTCTCCAGCCACGGGATCATTGAACATCCATTTTATAAACAAAGTCCCGCGTCTCGTACCTGTTCCGTATTTGACTTGTATTATTTCAAATAATTGCAGTTTTACCAATTTCTGGCGCTTTACTGTCAAATTAAGTGTTGAGCTTCTGACTAAAGTGCATTTCATTACAAAAGTTGGAGGTTTTTCTTCCCTGTGGGGCACGTAAAAATGTTCTAAAAGGTATGTTTTTAATTACTTCATGTACAAATTTTAGACCTAGTGTAATTGTAATTTTTGGTTTAGTCAATAGTGTAAGCATGTCTACGCGTATACTATACCCTTCTATCGATTTTTACTATACACTGCGGTTTAAAACATATATTACGAACCCTCTGCAAAGACATTTCCAGGCCAGTCACGTGACCCCCTCCTGTTTGGCCTTAATTGAAAATGATAACTAACTTATTTTCTGTTTTCATGGCCCATCTGCAAATGCGTCATTGCCTACAAATTTTATTACAGCCCATACTCCATAGAGTAATTTAACCGTAAATTAGTATATTGTTTCTCACTAATAAAGGTAGGCCTACTACAGTCCACACCAGCTCTCCCTGCCTAAAGAGAGATGATTAATTTATAAGCTAACCAAAAAATCAATTAATAGCTGACTGAAACTTTTAAAAAATTGGAACTTTGCAAACTATCGAAAAACACACCAAAAGTTGCGAAAGCTATCGTAACTGGAACAGGTAAGTGCTTTAAAACCGGGGAAAGTAAAAGATTTGCGAACCACAGCGAACTTTCATCTTACAATCGACTATAGAAAATCCATCATTTCAGTTTTAAAACTTTCATATATGTAATCTTACTTCTCATTTATCTTCAGGGAGGGGGGAAGGGAGTGGAAAACTTGAAAATGACATTTGCCCCCCCCCCCCGCCCTCCCTCCTTCTACGCCGTCTTTCTTATCGGAAATGTAACTAACCCCTAATTTTCTACTGGTGGAATTTAAAAATGGGAAAAGGTTAATCTTATGTCATTAGTAATGATTAATGTAATCATGAAATCATTTTTCAAAAGAGAAATGATTGTTTGTAGGTTACTTACTAGGCTACTAAAAGGGAGAGGATAAGTCTAGTAAAGGCCTTGCTCAGCGGCCACGCGGGCCATCCTCTGCACATCTGGCGAAATTGGGCTTAGGCGCCCATTCCACCGACCGGCTAGGGCTATTTACAAAAACAGTGACGAGGTAGCAGACATTCAAGACTTAGGCGGAGTTTCCACCGACCTCGCATTGCAGAATTGACGGAAATGTTTATTTCCCTCTATGCCATAGTTAAAATTGATCAATGATCATACAGTAAAATCACAAACAAACAAAGTAAAATTAAAAAAATGGCGTCATGGGATATGTTAAGTACAAACATTTTAATAGATTTCTATAAAAAGAAAAATTGTAATTTCCGTCAATGTCATTTGCATTCTGCAATTAGAGGTCGATGGAAACGCCACCTAAGTCTTGAATGTCTGCTACCACGTCACCGTTTTTGTAAATAGCCCTAGCCGGTCGGTGGAATGGGCGCCTTAGCGGGGAAAAGAGTATTTCTCGTCTATTCATGAAATACCCGCAGAATACGTAAACCGACTATCTTCTTCTTTAAGGGCTTCTGCTATCGAATATTGGCAATCATCGTGTCTATTTCGACCTTGGAGACCTCTTAGTCGCTGTTACAAGTCATCTATCACTTCAGGAGGCCTACCAGCAGTAGTCTAAATGACTGATTGACTAATAATGGCGCACCATTGCGACAGCCAGTGGCTTTTCAGAAGGGTAACAAGTTATGCAAGGCATAAAGGCCGCTGAAAAGAAAAAAACGTAAAATGTTTTGGGGAATTTCAAGAAAAATAATAAAGATAAAAAAAACTAAGTTATGAAAAGAAAATGAAAATTTAAAAACTAAAACTAGTAAAAAAAAAATTAAATTAAAAAAATATATATGGGGGCCCCACTGCTCAGTCATGCGTAAGGGCCCCCAAAATTTGTTACGCCACTGGTGACAGCAGGCCATAGGCACATTGGTACGTATAGGAATTATCTTTAGGCCTAGCTGTCAAGAGTGAATTAAATCATTGTTAATATTGGGCACTACAAGCGAAAAATGGCATTAATTTTAAGCATCTATCAATAATTCATGCAATATTTTTGTTTTTTAATGTTAGCATGAAAAGAAGACTTTATAGTCTTATTGTTCGCCTTTTGTTTTTTCTTCTTCAATAAAGTCGTTTTCAATTCAATTCAATTAAATTCAATTCAATTTATTATAACATGGAAAAATTAAATAATTCGAGATGGGCATTCTGGATTGCCATTGAGAATTGGTTGACTGATTACCTACTTCTGACGTCACGATTTCAACGATTGGTTGGCAGCACCTCCCTGCATGTCATCCTCCAGATCTCTCGATCTTGCACCTTCCTCTTCAGCTCTTGGTACGTTTGAGCCTCTGCGTCCTCCTTGAGGTGATTCATGAATTCTTCTATTAGTTCCCTCCACTGTGCTCGCAGTGATGGTGTGTACTAGAATTTTGTGTCTTATTAAATGCCCCAACTATTTTCCTCATCTACTTTTTGTGTTCCAATTTTTATACGTAGTGTAAGGAAAGCTTTGTGATGGTCAAAATATGAGATATGAGATATCAACGGATTTACACTTTTTGAGGAGACGCCCCCCCCCCTCCCGGAAATGTTTGCAGCGTACATTAAATAGAAGAAAGTTATAAGGAGTTTTAAATATATTGAGGTTACCTCATCTCCGGTGACGTCAGTTGGACCCCCCCCCCCCCCAAAAAAAAAGGTTCTGGCTACGGCCATGAGGTTATCGACGGATCCGAAATTTAACCAAAATAAAATTATTTAGGTAGATAGATATTTAATGTATTTTCACATCGTTATACACGCATATGGATGTGCTCCAGGACTTGGACAGAGAGGTGCTGACGGAGGTGGTCAGCTTCCTGGAGAGTATCGGGCAGAAGTGGTAGGACGTTGGGCAAGCTGTTTTAGACGGTCCCTGGGCAACCTCGTTGTCCAGTGCACTCCCGATAACAGTCTTTTGCCAGATGGATTTGGTATTGGCTGTATACCCTTAAGCAAAAAAAAAAAAAAAAAAAAAATCGTTTCGAAAGAGTATTATGTGAAAAACTGTGTGGAGCGTGTGAGGGTGGCATGAAATAATGGTATGAAATAACTCATATTCTCTATCAACAAATTGATAAATTGGAAAGCATGTTCGAGTAAACGCGGACCGGTTCTTATACGAGGTAGCAGCTGTCTCTCTGGTAAATTATTAAAAGCTAAAACTGATAAATACACGTGAGAATGTTGAAAATGAGATGTTTGTCATCTGGGAGTTTGTAGGTTGCGACTCAATCACAAACGTGTCACTCTGCCATGTTCGACAAAATCAGCTTCTCAGGTAGCCAATTTCCAATTGGCTGTCGAACCGAAACCGAAACCATGCAACTTTTGCATTATTACGTAAAAGTCCTCAAATTTTACAGACCCCCAGTGGGTTAGCTAAACTAGAAATTCAACAGCGCGAGTGAGTACATAGATTTTCCCCACAACTGAGGCAAAATGCTGTGCCGCGGCCATATGTTTAATTCAATGGTTATGGCAGGCCCGCTACGTGATACGACTACTAATGGCCATTTCAACTCCCCGCTACACTCTGAAAATGAGCAATATTATGCCAAAATGTTAGTTTGCTTTTATTTTCTCAACAAATATTGCCTCTGTCCGAATGCTGTGAAAACGGATGCCGGGAAATGCTAGAAAAATTTCAGTAGAACTTGATTTTTGCTTTCCCATTTATACTGTACGTACAATGTAAGGAAAGCTTTGTGATGGTGTGAAACGTTCAATTTCAGGATTTCAGTGGATGTATACGTTTTGAGGTACCAGGAACCCTAAAACATGTTTTTAACGAAATTTCTGTCCGTCGTGATGATGCAGTAAAATCCGGGATGATAGGCCGTGGTCGTTCTGAAAGTGCTTTCTGATTGTGAAACTCGAGACAGAAATGCACCGAATTACCAAATTTATGGGGAAAAAATAGGCCTACCATATAATGTATTGGATGAAATAGTCGTCTGCCAATTGAATGAACCAAATTTTTATGACTAAAGTACTAACTTAATTTAAAAATGACAATGGACAAGTGGGAAAACGAATGGTAACGGACAAGTGGATTTAATATCCAAAAAAATATTTAAAGAAAAAGCAGAGTGTGTACATATACATCCTGTAGAGAATTGACAGCCCAAAATTTATAACTTTTCATTTTTTATTTAATTAACTAAGCTATTGCAGTTTTTTCAAAAACATGATAATAATTAATAAACAATAACTTTTCACGTATGAAGCATGAAGTGGTTAAGTAAATAAAATTTAAAAAGTGTTTTTGGGCTGCCAATTTCCTACGGGATGTGTACACTCTTAAGAAACTATTTAAAAGAAACTATTTAAAAATAAACTATTTAAAGAAAATATATTTAAAAAAAAAATATATATATATATATATACAGTATCGGTATATTAAAAACATATTAAGAAAAATATTTAAACAAAGTTATGTTGACAATAAATAAGTATGTACGAGTAGGTACTTACATTTACGCCACGCGATATATCGCCTACCCCCTCCACGCTCCCCCCCCCCTGGAAGTTTCACTTCCAAAGTATAAACTGACCTACTTTGGGTTGCTCGAGGGGTGGCCAATGTCAACGGTAACTTCCCTCTTAAGACGCCCCCGCTTTTACTAGCGGCGGCGGATTTAGAGAAGGGGTTGATTTACGAGGCAGGTTACATGGCATAGCCAAATACAAATACCGTTACCCTCCCATTGGATCCGCCCCCTCCCCGCCTGTTCTCTGTACTATTTTCCCTTTAGTGCCATACAACCCAATGAAAACTTAACCCCTCACCGAGATCTATTCTGTTTTGAAAAGGGAGGGAGGAAGGGTAGGGTGCATTGGAAGTTTTAAAGCTATTGGTGCCGGAAAAGTAACATTTGAATAGCCTGAAGCCATGGCCAAGGCAGATTCTACGGCAGCAGGTACGCAGCGGACCTGCCGGATTTTTGGTACAAATCTATGGATAAAATCCGCTGCAGTCGATCCGCCTTGGAAGTTTTAAAGCTACTCGTGCCGGAAAAGTAACATGTCAATAACTAGCCTGCAGCCATAGCCCAATCCAACGGCAACAGATACGCAGCAGACCTGCCGGAAGTTTGGTACAAATCTAGATAAAATCCGCTGCAGTAGCAGTCCTGGATTTATAAATAGGCCGTATAGCCCGCGGCTTAAGGGCGGCAGATTTCAGAGGACGGTCACTTCTTAATGACTAATTCATTCGTTTATTTAAATAATAATATTCCATTTGTAGTAAAGGAGGCCCTTTTACTACAAATGGAAAATTATTATTTTATAAATGTATGTACATGGGGGTGGCGGAAATAAAGTTGCCTACACTCATAAAAAATATAAATCCGGCACTGTGCAGTAGATATGCCTTGGACGTTTTAAAGCTACTGGTGCCGAAAGAGTAACATCTGATGAGCTTGTAGCCAAGGCCCAGTGCACATAAGGCAGATTCTACGGCGACAGATACGCAGCAGACCTGCCGGAAGTTTGGTACAAATCTAGATAAAATCCGCTGCAGTAGAACTGCCATTGTGCACCAACCCATTTAATGTATCTTGACAGATTTGCTGCTGCGTACCTGTTGACATAAAATCTGCCTGATCACATTGGGCACAAAAGTGCACAGAAGCCATGACAGAGAGCTATCTCGATTTGTAATATCTTATTGCGATGTGTTATAAATTCACAAAATACGTTCTAATATCCGCCTATGTAGGAAAAAGAGGAGATGCTAAGATGTCAGGGCATGCCATTACAATGACTGAGCATCCAGATTAACCTATGTAGGATCGGGATTACATTCGGAAATTGTTGAGTGCGAGGTTTGAGACACCGGAAATAGTGCGCACTGTGTAATAAAAGGAGGTAATAGGGTCTAGGCCCCATATAAAATATATAATTTTGAATTGAAAAAAATGTTGAAAAAAACATCCTTGTTAAAAAACCCTGGGGCACAGGTTTGGTAAGGGCACAAACAGCTGTCTTCTAGGTACAAATTGTCATGATGATCGCCAATCTCCGGTTGAAGACACATTTAAAGAAGAAGAAAAAGAATAGAAGAGGAAACGACGCTCATTCGAAGAATTTGGGAGTGAAAAAAAATGGGCTCGTCCGGGATTTGAACCCGGGACCTCTCGCACCCAAAGCGAGAATCATACCCCTAGACCAACGAGCCGTACAGATTCAAGTACCTTCTACTTAATATAAGCATCGCATTGTTTCCATTATCTAAGTATAATGCAGAATAGTGACGTATTAGTGTGAGTATTGTATAGGTACGACGCGACGGTACCTGTACTACCACTTGCAACACAAGTAGTCCCACGAGTGACTGACCTTATAAACTATTTAACTATAATATATATAAACTATAATATAATATAACTATATACTATAATATAACTATATAAACTAATTAATATTTAACAAAGGGTTAGTTGGACTTACATTGCCTGCTGTGTTAATAGTCATTAGACGCTAGGGTCTTACGAGAAATTTCTTGCTGTAAGCTATTTTTATATGAAGGATATAACAGTGTAGTCATACAAAATCCGGCTCTACAATCTACAATCCGGTACATGAATATTCAACACGCAAAAAATAATAATAAAAACTAAACCGTTCAAATTAATTTACCCTACTGGGAAAATATCACGTTTGAGATTAAAATATCTCATTTGTAAAAAAACACGCGTTTTGGGTATAAACATACAATAATGGACCCGGGGTGTTAGATATCCCTCGTGAATTGAATAGAAAAAAAACACAAAAAAAGGGCTTCTCGAAATGAAAATATACAATACAGTAGCCTGACTGATGAAAACGTGGGGAGGAAAGAGTTGCAAAATTATTACAAACATAAACGTGTGTGGAGTCTCACCCCCTGCTGTGGTCGGCTATGGAAAGGGTTGGCTATCCACAAATGAATGGTGTTACATATAGCTACATTCATTTTGTAAAGTCTGTTTAAGTATCCTGCGGTCGTATTTCAACCTATGAAATGCCTGTGTTTATGCATATAGAGAATAGGGAGCTTTTCCCCCATACTGCTCACTGAAATATTGTTAGAAGATCTATCTTTTACAATATAGGGGAAAGACGGGTAAAGTGAGACAGTTAGGCAAAGTGAGACAAGCCTTTAATTTCTAGACTATTGGCGGGAAATCGTCTAATGGCACATAGTAGGCGACATTGGCAAAGGTACGCTACACAAATAAATATGGAGCCATTTGGTACAAATTTGATAGTGTATGATTTTTTTTTCTACTTTTTACGGGTAGCAATGTAATATTTCATGTTCACTCTTGTAAGCATAGCCTTCCATATTTTATAGTTTTATGTTTTCAATCAATTTTATTTAGTTTTTTGGCTTCTTTTACACAAATAGCAGCAATACTACAACAACTGTTCACATGTGGCCAGTGTTAGGCCAGATTGAAATCAAAAGCGCAGGTGGAGGTAAAGTGAGACATTATATACCATATGCGAAACATCATGTGTATCCCTTTACCTGTCACTTACTGAACCGTTTTCGTAAGTTGTCTTACCCCTTTCACTCGTTTTTGGTGTGTGTTTTTTCGCTCAGAAATGTCTAATATTTACTTAAGGACGCCAAATCTACAATCTTGGTCAGAGAGCTCAATGTCCCGCTTTGCCTGACCTAGTAAGGTAGAGTGAGACAAGTGTCGACTTTTGCCTGAAGTGTTTACGAGCCGAAACCGTACAAATAAATGATAAAACCTTCATATCGTGGACAGCTGATCAATCACACTATCAGTTGGCGATATAAGCAGATTCATTTGGGCTTTGATGACCGAGAAATAAAATCACAAAAATTAAGTGGCTCACTTTACCTGACTTCCCCGCTTCTTCTAGCGAAAATAGGCGTTCATATTGGCAATTCGGACCTTGGAGGCTGCTGCTCTGAAAAAGAAGTCGTGCTCCTGCCAAACCATTGCCTTTGGTTTTTCAACCAGGAAGTTCTTCTTCTGCCGGGAGCCCTCAGAGGTCTTTTCATTTTCCCACGGATTATAACATGATTAGGAAGGCATGGGAGCCTTGGGCGGTGCCTTTTCGCTTGAAGTTTATTGGATACGAGTCAATTGTTTTGGGGTAGGGAGGTGGGAGGCATTAGGCGTACAATAGCGTTAATTTATTCAGGGGGTTAAAGATGTGAACCTAGTAATTTTGAGTAAGAGTACTTTGCATTGTAAAATTATTTTGTTATCATTGTTAATACCAGAATGAGTTAATTTTTAACGTCAAAGTATAGTATAGTACTAACTTATTGTTAGGGTTAAAAATGTAAACAAACATTTTTTGAATAGGCCTTTCCATTGTAAACTTTTCTTGTTTACATTTTTCATCCCAGGTTAAGATTAACAAAAATCGCCATGGTAGACGGCAGCCGCCCAATCATGACGATTTTAATACCGGGGTTAATATAATACCATGTCACGTGATGGTATTCATTCAATTGTTTAAAATAAATGAACTGTAAATTTCAGAATTTTTTTAATTTTTGATTTTGATAATCATCGCAAGAGTGCTAAGCGCGGAAAATTCAAATTGTGTCTATTTAAACAATTGAATGATCTTCGGCTATATTTTTTGTGAGTTTCTTAATTTTTTCTGCCTCAGATTTAGACAAATTATTTATAATAATATATTAATTCTGAATTAAAACTTGTTTATTCCTAGTGCGATATGTGTTTATATTTGCTAATTATTAAATTTGCTACGGCAGCGTCACGTCAGTTCAGTTCTTCAGTTTTGCCAACATCACAATTTAAAAAATTCTGAAATTTACTGTTCATTTATTTTAAACAATTGAATAAATACCATCACGTGACATGGCATTATACCTAGGTATAACCCTCGGTATTAAAATCGCCATGATCGGGCTGCTGTAGCCCCAAAAAAACTCTAAGAGTGGGTTTCACAAACATGACAGTACTTATTGAATTTTTTGAAACAAATTGATAAAAAAAACTCATGACGTTACTGTTATTACTTTTTGTACTTGCGCCTGATGGTGCTCTGCAAATCAAATTAATTCTTTTCGAGTCGGGGTACAATTTCGAGCTGCAGATCCCTTTTGATTCCACCAGAATTAATTAATTGGAAGCTCGGGTTACTCTTTAAAAATTTTATATTTTTATATTGACATGTGTTTTATACAGTGTTGCATTTAGCAGGGGTGGAGTTACGGTTATATTATATAGCCCCATAGAGCATGGAACGGAGCCAGCCCATTTGGTGGGAGTAGTCAAAATAGAACAAACATAGGCGCTTATTCCACCTACGTCAATAGTCAATAGTACATGTGGTATTGACTATTAACGTAGGTGGAATAAGCGCCATATCGATTAAATTGGAGCGTATTAAATTATCCTACAACAGATTTACTAGATTTTGGAAGAGGCAGGCATAAGGTCTACTTTCCAAGAGGGGGGGGGGGGTTCACTTTGTCCAGGAGTAAATGTAATCCCTAGGCTACAAATAAATTATATATATATGTTGGCCGTCATTGCGTCATAGAAGACGTGCAGCGGTAGCACTATATATTTTTGGCGGGAAGCTAATGTCTCATCTCTCCTATACAGAGCTCGAGTTAGGGCTATTGTCCCTTCGTAATAGCCGCTGATGTTATGTGATGATTAATGGCTTATAAGTCAGCCATGTTGGCCTTGACCCATCTTCTAGTTTATGAAGATGGCGTCAGCAGAGTCGATTTTCCCTGCAACTGGATTCATATTATTTTTATTTGAAGGTATTTTTATTTACCGACGTACTTGTGCCAGTGGTGTATCGTGGGATAATTGAGTTGCCTATTAGCAAAAGCAATCCTCTCCACCCAGGTCGATTTTTCAGAAACCGCAAAAAACTGCTGTGCCGCAACGCCCTGAGGTATAACATTACAGTTTTTAAAGCTAATTTTAACAGTATTAGAATTACTTTTGCATCTCAATATCTGATTCATCGGATAGAGTATTGAAAAATAAAAAAAATGCCGCGAATATCTCAAAACTGAAAAAAATGGAGAGGATTGCTTTTGCTAATAGGCAACTCAATTGCAACTGTAATGCTTGCAAATATTTATTTAAGTTAAAAAAAAAGAAAACACGCATCATTTTATATAGCATGTTCTATCTTCGACAAAAGTAAAAATTTGAAAACAAAAAAGGAATACATTTGAATTATTCTAACGTGACGAGATTATGATTATTAATTGTAGATTTCAACGAATGTCTAAGGATTTGATTAGTGTAATACGGCATTGCACGCCGTACATGCGCGCTCCGTCACTCGTAGTGTTCCATTGAACCTTGCCCTGAAACGAAATTATTGGCATTCTTTTCATATAAATTTTGAGTCGTTCTATCATCACGTCCTTAAGGCGCCCATTCCACCGACTGGCTAGGGCTATTTACAAAAACGGTGACGTGGTAGCCAACATTCAAGACTTAGGTGGCGTTTCCACCGACCTCGTATTGCAAAATGCAAATGACATTGACGGAAATTAGAATTTTTCTTTTTATAGAAATCTATTAAAATATTTGTACTTAACATATCCCATGACGCCATTTTTTAATTTTAGTTTGTTTGTTTGTGATTTTACTGTATGATCATTGATCAATTTTAACTATGGCATATAGGAAAATAAACATTTCCGTCAATTCTGCAATGCGAGGTCGGTGGAAACCCCGCCTATGCCTTGAATGTCTGCTACCACGTCACTGTTTTTGTAAATAGCCCTAGCCGGTCGGTGGAATGGGCACCTAGAGTCAACTCCCACCAACTACAAGTTACAATTATTGGACAAGCTGAGACATTACTTGAAGACGGCTTGGGTGGAAAATAGATTCTCAATAACAAAACAATAGTAAAAAAAATAAAATAACTTTGCCAAGTCAAATCAAATCAAACACATACTGTATTTATTCCAATTTTTTGCAACAAGATATTATTACTATAATTATTACTTTATTGTCTTATTTTTAAATTTTTAAATGGTAGACGCCGTCCTTAGAATATGATCAATTTGTCTTCACTCTTTCTGCGAACAGAAAAAAAAGAAGAAATAAATCACTGAAATTGTTGTTTATAACGTTGTTTTTAAACATTCTCATCAATTTCAAAAGTTAAGACCGACCGGTCTCCCACATTTTCCCTTTTTGCAAAAAATCAACTATCATTTAAATCTAATGTAACTGCAAAGGCTTTCACGGCCGGAGTCAAATGAAGAACCAGTAGAATCCGGGCTGATGGGCCGTGGTCGAATTGAAAGTGAACTTCCAAACGTTTCGTCAACATCTGCGGTCGACATCTTCAGTGGCGCTGCGAGCAGGTCCTCACTCTCAACACAACATGTCCCTCTGGGGAATTTCCATGTTGTGTTGAGAGCGAGCGAATCCTCGCTCTCAACACAACAACAACAACAACAACTTCCAGGTATAAAGGTCAGTGCGCAGCCCCCTACCCAGTCACTCGCTACGGAGCCACCGAGGCACAACCTTCGAAGTCTACGCAGCGCCACTGAAGATGTCGACCGCAGATGTTGACGTAACGTTTGGAAGTTCACTTTCAATTCGACCACGGCCCATCAGCCCGGATTCTACTGGTTCTTCATATCATTTAAATCCATTAGTAGCAATGGTACTACCCGACCACGATAGGATGGCATTTGAAACACTTTGTTTGAAAACTTGCATAAGCAGAACAATAGCATGTATATTCGATTTTTATAAGTGTTCTAAGTGTAGTAGTATTAGTGACAAGTGTTATTCTACTTTTTCTAGACAAGCCTACACTACCAGCAGACTTGCCACCACACCCTCCGATTATGGCGCTGCTTGGTCGGGGACTGCTTACTCGTTACATTAAGGCCACCATATCTGGTGGCCTTTTCGCTATTCGCCACCAGTGACCCGGCTGGTAGCCTGCAGCTCAGCCCTGGCTAGTAGTACCGTATATGAAGTTAAATATTGCGTTACCACAATACTACCTATTACACTCTGGTCAAATCTACATACCTCCTCTAGTATTTCCTTTTCTATATTGACTTTTGTAGAAGTTACTAAATAAGAATAAGAAAATCACGCAGAGAAACAGACTAATAACTGTGAAGTAACCGCTGAGTTGACATGTGTAGCTGATGTACGTCATATGGATACCGATCAATGCGAATTGAATCTGAAAAATCGTGAGTTAACAGAATAAAAATCACTGCATTCACACTTTGCAAGCTGTGTTTTTGTGTTTTGATGGTTGATGCAATGCGTTAAAGCAGGGGTACCCAACCTGTGGTTCACAGACATATATCAGGTGGTCCACGGGCCAAAGTAAGAAATAAGAAAATAAAACAGATGAGTTATTGGAAATTTGAAATAAAATACAGTAAGTCTTGGCGCTGAACTACAAAATCCGCCCGATACCAGTTCTAAATATTTAACCAAATATTAACACGTAATTGTAGGTACAAGCTACTTGTTCTTGGTCCTAGAATTTAACGATTTTCCTATCACAGCCATTGGGGTCCACGGAAAATCATGAAATAATCTAGCGGCCCACGGACAAAAAAGTTTGGGAACCCCTGCGGTAAAGGAACAGGTATTTTGTTTTTGTGTGTGGACGTTTAGTGTTCACTGTTCCCGTTCTTTTAGGCGCCCATTCCACATACGTACAACGTCAATGAAAATTATGAAATTGAAGGACATTTCAATTTCTCATTGATGGGGGCCATTCCATATGTTTTTAAAAATTGACAATTTTCAATTGAAGCGTATGCGCCAAATTTTTGAAATTTGTTTCTTGAAATTGTATTTGTTTTCTTCGTCGCCTTATTATTTAATCCTTATTATAATTTTTATACAGAAATGCTTTCTTTTTAGAGAAATCAATTAAAATAGTTGTACTTGTCATATCACATGACGCCATTTTTTAATTTTAGATTGTTTGTTTCATTGTTTGTGATTTTACTCTATTATCAATTGATCATTGATCAATTTTAACAATGGCATGGAGTAAAATTGAAATGCCCTTCAATTTCATAATTTTCATTGACGTTGTACGTATGTGGAATGGACACCTTAGCTACTGCTCCTGTAGGCATACTATATTCTATTTAGTATTTAACTTATTCCTGAGTTAAAGAGTTAAAAATGTAAACAAACCAATTTTAAATAACACTTTCGATTGTAAAATTATCTTGTGTACATTATTAAGCCCATGTTAAGATTAAAAATAATTGCCACAGTAGGCCCATAGCCTGCCAATCAAAATAAGATGACTGGCATCCCTATGTTTATCCATAGGATGCAATATGCTTTGTGATTTTTTTCAATGAAATCACAGGATTGAAGTTACAAAATATTTGGGTCCCACTGTTCCCATTTTGGCCACTTGGGGGCACTTCCCGCACAAATTTAAAAATGTAAACACTTAAGTTAGCATTAATTTAAATAGATGACATCTCTACATTAATGAATGATTTATATACATGTTTGTTATTTGAACGAAAATTCCGAACTAGAGGCATATCTACGAATAGGGTTTGGTGTAATGTCTTCATAAGCAAGTACCTATCTCAGTAAAATATAAGAAATTATAACATTTTACCCAATGAACATTACGATTCTCATCTCATGAGTAGGCTATCTAAGAGTAGGTACCCTAACCTGATCCTGGAACTAATTGTCAACTATTTTAATAGTATCTATTATCTACAAATGTTGCGAATGGGGTTTAGCATCATATAGGCCTACATTTTCCCATCTACAAAGGACAGGCTGCAAACAAACCTAATTATTTCTCATTGTAGGTAATACTGTTGCTCCGTACAATCGTTGTTTTAATTGTGTACAATCAAACATTTTAGAAATTCTGATGGAACAGAAAAGAATAGAAGACCCGAAAAAGGGAAAATTAATAGTGCCACCATGAATAACTTACAAGTTACAGTAGGCAATAAGACTGTTGTGTGTATAGTGGTGAGTATAAGGGCTCCCCCCCCCCCCAATATAAAAAATAAAATTGTTTATTAAGTAGTTAATTATATTAAAAAAAATACTTACAATCTGCATCTGAGTCATATGTCGTTTCCACCAATTGAACTTTTTATACCTTGGCCCCATAGCTGCTAGCATATAGTACAGGTACATCCAGATATGAATAAACAAGTTGGGTATTCCAAAAAATGAATAGTTGGGTCCTAAGATCAAAAAGACAGGACATGTAGAGCAGTGGTACAGACTCCGACTTTCACCCGAAAGGTTGTTGGTTCGAGTCCCACACTTGTTCGGAGGGCTTGCAGAACAGGTGGTCCCGGGTCTTCCTAGTTGAGTGTAAGAAAGGGCTTTATAGCTCTAACTCCGCTAGGTTGGCTTAGTAATAGAACAAAAAGTCAATATTTATTTATTTACTAAAAAAAAGTGTTTACTTCAATTCACTGTTAATAACACTTTAACTTACCTGGAGAAAATTTCAGGCCAAGCCACGTAACCACTGGCATAATGAAGTGATGAAACACGTGCAAAGTACTAACATGGTCTTGTCGTTTCCTCAGAATGAAAAATACCTGTAAATAAAATTCTCAGTTCACTTCTTCTTCTTCTAGCTTCTTCTTCTAGCTCCTTCTTCGTCATCATCATCATCATCATCAGAAAAATTGAAAATATTAGAGCAAAATAGTAGGGTTTTACGCATTTTAATAGTTATAGTATAGCTGTAGATTTTAGAATGCTAAAAAAAAGGAATGCTTACATTCATATTTCTGCAAAGGGGACCATGAAGTATGAAACACGTCTTACAATGCTCGAGGCTGGGCAAAGCCCCCCCCCCCCCCCCAAAGGAGCTGGGGGGGGCAGTTGGACCGTGCCCCCCCCAACTTTACGCCCCTGTCGGGAAGTATCTTTAATTAGATAATTCTAATTTACAATTTTTCAATTTAATTGAATTTGACAATGGCAATTTCAAAGTGTACTTACAGTATCCAAAAATTCGGAAATTTTCGCTAAGAAGTAGATGTGGTTCATTCTAAGAAACTGCAAAAAAAAATTGATTTAATTGGTTAGTAATTAAATTAATTAAATAATACATGGCGCTGTCGTTACTCCATGGAGTACGTAGTGCGCACTGACATATTCATCCAACACTTGGGACTTTGTTATGTAGGCGAAATATAACTCTCGTTCTACAATATATTTTACTGAATTTATACAAATTAATAATTAAGCGCTCTAAACGAATAATATGATAAGATACATGCCGACTTTCATCTAATTCCAAAGTCCAAAAGGGGGGGGGGGCTCATGATAATAATAAGTAAATTCATAACATAGCAAAAAAAAAGTAACTGAAAAATGTTATGTTATGTTTGTCTTACGTTTCAGCTGCTTGCATGTGATGGCTTTGCTTTTGCTTGGTAGTGGTTGGGGCGTGATGCAGGCTGAGACTGAGACCTTGCCGTGGTATGGGGGCTTAGCCTGTATGAGGGGCTGACTTCATTAGGAGGCAGTCGCTTGTCCAGGTGACTAACGAGAACAACGCCTACGTCTGCCCCGCGTAGGTGAAACGGGGACTGAGGAGGAAGACAAGGCTGGTGATTGAGGTGAAGGCCTACCTGCGGGAGGTTGGAACCAACACATCTCTTTGCATGTCGGAGTCCGAGGTGAACCGCGGTTTGAAAGTGGCCGACTCAAACTAGGGGTCTTCATCCCCTAGTTCTGCTGGGGGGTGGAGTGGCAAGTTCGGCTGCTGCGAGTAGGTCTACAGAAGGTGGAATAACCCAGAATTGGTTCGATTATGGGAAGGTCCGCTGGATGGACGGCTGAGGAGCAGCAGCCGGGCTACGGAGTGCTCGGGATGCGGGAAGACAAGTGTCTGGCTTTATGCCTCATCAAGGCTGGTGAGAACGCGGAACGAGACCCTAGAAGGGGCAAAAACCCTCAACTACATGAAATATGGATCAAACAAAAGAACCTATATGTTTCAAGGATGCTCCTATGGAGCAGGGCCCTTCAAATAGAGTGGAAGACGTGGAAGCTTCTCTGGAGCAGGCCTCGTCTTCTTTGTCTTATTCTTTTCCCCAGGTCATGCTGACGGAGGGGGCACCGGAAGCTCTGACAGAGCAGGCCGGTATTTCCACCCAGGCCGACATGGCGGAGGGAGGAACTACCCTGGAGGGGAACAAGGAGATAGAAGAGGACCTGAGTAAGGCCGCCTCTGGACTCCGACTAAAAGGGAAGCCCAGGAGAGACTCTGCGTGGCATAAGGCTAATTTCGAGAGAAGAAAACAAGCCAAAATTGCAGCAGGGACCTGGACTTCCGGGAAACCAAAAAAGGCAGCTGGAGCTGAAAAGGTAGCCACTTCGGTGGCGGGGCCTACAGCGAAAGCAGAGCCTATGGAAACGCCTCTGAAAAGGCAAAGGTCGGAAGGCAGTACGCCAAGTTCCGGAACCAAGGCACAGGTGAAGAGGCGGAAAAACATAGATGACGTGAGACCGGGAAACCCAGGACTTAGTAAGGTCGGAGGGCTATTCTCGGAGAAGCTCACGACTGTTAAAATGGCAGTAACATTTGCTGAGTTCCCCGACAGACGTCTGTCAGGAGACGAGAGCGAGGAACTCATAATGTTGCTGACAGCAAAACTGCAGCTAATGAGCAATGGCTTAATGCCGTGCTTCAGTGAGCAGTACCGAGTTGACGGGGGGGGGGGGGGGGGGCGCTGGTTCTATACTGTGCGAATAAGGAAACCAAAGCTTGGCTTGAGCAGGTGGTTTCCGAATCCAGCCCCTGGAATGGCAACTCCCTACAAGTGGGAGAAGCGAACAAAGTCCTTAATAGGACAAGAGCCATCACCAGGCTAGCAATGCCTTATAGCAAGATGCGTATGGTAGATGTGCTTAAACAGCTGCATGCTCACAACCCGAAGGTCCAATGCAAGGAATGGCGGGTAGTAAATCATCAGCTTGAAGACGACGGGAAGACTGCGACGGTGGTGCTTTCCCTCAGTGAGACTGAGATGAATGAGCTCAGGGGGCATAACTTGCGCTTAAGTTTGGGCCTTGGAGTCATTTGTTTCAGGGTCGTCGATAAGAAGCAGCCTGGAGATGGAAGGAAAGATTAAGATCATCCAAGCCAATCTCCAGTATAAGAAAACCGCCTCGGCGAACCTAGCCAGGATGCTAAGGGCAGGTCAATACGACGTAGCCCTTATTCAAGAACCCTGGGTGGTACAGGGGAAGGTGTCCGGACTGGCTGAATCCAATGGTAAGTTGTTATATGACACTACAAATAAAAGGCCCAGAGCGGGCATTATTGTAAGCAAGAAACTAAACTTTCTCTTGTTGCAGGAATTTTGCTCGAGGGACCTTATTTGTGTCAGACTCGTAGTAAAGATACAGGGTGGTCCAAAAGAAATACTCTTGGCATCTGCGTATCTTCCATATGATTCGCCCACTCTACCTCCAACGGAAGAAGTGGAAAAACTCATTGGTGAAGTTAACAAGAATGGTGAACACCTGATCTTGGGTACAGACGCCAATGCACATCACACAATATGGGGGAGCACAAACTGCAATGACAGAGGTGAGTCCCTATTTGACCATATACTGCAGGCTGATCTCAATATTTTAAATAAGGGGAATAGGCCTACATTTATAACAAAGACTAGAAGGGAAGTGTTGGATATCACTGTGTGTACACAACACACTTCTAGGTACATCTCAGGGTGGCAAGTGCTGCTGGAGCCATCACTGGCAGACCATCAGCACATAGCCTTTACCCTTGAGGAACCTGACATTGAAAGGCAAGTATTCAGAAATCCCAGGAAAACCGACTGGTCAGGATACCGGGAAGATCTGAGAAATGCAGTGAGAGATATTAACTGTCAAACGAGGGGTACAGTGGAATTGGACGAGGCGGTGGAGCTCATCGAGCAGACCATCTTATCCTCGTACAACAGAAACTGCCCCGTAATCGAAAAAAACATCAAAAAAAGTACGAAGTGGTGGAATAACGAATTAGCAAAAATGAAGACTGAGGTACGTAAGTTATTCAAGACCTCAGCAAAGGTTGGTAAGTGGGAAGCTTATCATAGCAGACTCACAGAGTACAACAAAGCTATTCGGAAAGCAAAACGGAAAACATGGAGAAGCTTCTGCGAAAAAGTTGAAAATACAGCAGAAACAGCTAGACTCCATAAAATACTGAAATCCACCCACACTAACCCGTGGGAACTCTGGAAAATTCTGATGGCAAGTTTACTCGGACAGGGGAGGAGACACTGGAAAAACTTTTAGGGTGTCACTTCCCCGGTTCGGTGAAATGCGACAACAGCAGCACATCAGAAGACAATAAAGCCCGAAGGGCTGATTGGAACTGTGCCAAAAGGCTGATAAAACCGGGACAGGTGGGCTGGTCCATCAGCACTTTTGAGCCATGGGCTCCAGGTCCGGATGGGATTTTTCCCCTCCTTCTTCAGGAGGGGAAAGAGATCCTCACCCCGGCATTGACAACCATCTATCAGGCCAGTGTAGCGCTTGGACATGTTCCTAAGTCGTGGGCAATGGCTAAGGTAGTATTTATACCTAAACCTGGAAAGGCGAACTACGCCCAGGCCAGGTCATACAGGCCGATATGTCTCAGTTCTTTTCTATTAAAAGCTCTAGAGAAAATCCTGGATAAACATATCCGGGAAAAAATACGCACTAACGCTGGTTTGCATAGTTCTCAGTATGCGTACCGCCCTGGCAGATCCTCTGAGACTGCATTGCATCAACTGGTGAGCAGACTGGAGGAAAGCCTGGACAATGGGGAGATTGCACTGGCAGCGTTTTTGGACATTGAGGCGGCTTTCTCCAACGCGGGACATGACTCCATGGTAAGGGCGTTGGAGAGAGTTGGCGTAAATGCAACTGTGTGTAGATGGATCAGATCCATGCTTAGC
Source organism: Psococerastis gibbosa (assembly GCA_963971405.1). Classification (NCBI taxonomy): domain Eukaryota; kingdom Metazoa; phylum Arthropoda; class Insecta; order Psocodea; family Psocidae; genus Psococerastis; species Psococerastis gibbosa. The sequence goes on along the minus strand of OZ020486.1, from coordinate 43,885,255 downwards.
AATAGGAAGATTCTAGCATCCCTATCTGATGAGAAGGTGATGGTAAGGGCCACCAGGGGTACGGCACAGGGGGGGGGGGGGTTATCTCGCCCCTGTTGTGGAACCTTGTGGTGGACAAAATCATCACCAGACTCAATGAGGTGGGAGTGTACGCACAAGGATATGCGGATGATTTGGCCATTGTGATTAGGGGTAAGTCCATGACGGTCATAACTGAGCTAATGCAAATGGCTTTTTCTGAAGTAGAAAAATGGTGCAAGGCTGAAAATCTGAGCATCAACCCATCCAAAATCTCGATGGTACCATTTACTCGAAAGAAGAATCTTGATGGGGGAAAGCTGCCTAAGCTTTTCAATCAAGTTGTAAAACTGGGGACGGAGGTTAAGTATCTAGGGGTTAACCTAGACAAAGGACTTACCTGGAATCCCCATATTACAAAAACTATTAACCGAGCTAAACAATTAATTTATGTTTGCAGACGGGCAATAGGCACAACGTGGGGAATCAGGCCCAAAATGGCTATGTGGATTTACACTATGGTCATTAGGCCGGTGATTACCTATGGAAGTGTAGTTTGGTGGACCAAGACTACACAGGTCACAGTGACAACCAAGTTGAATGGGCTCCAGAGGCTGGCCTGCCTCTGTATCTCAGGAGCAATGTCAACTTCACCAGGGGATGTCCTGATTACTTTATTGAACCTGCCAACCCTGGGAGTCTTCATTGAAGCACAGGCCAGGATGGGCGCCTATAGATTGGAGCTGGAAGGCTGCTGGAGAAGCAAAAGGTCAGGTCACTCCAATATTACTAAAAGCATATCGGAAGACACGCTTTTAATGCCGTCAGACCGAATGACACCCCTGCTCTCATTCAGCAAACCATTTAACACTAGAATTCCAGCTAGAAAAGAATGGAATGCTGAAGAACATCAAACAGGGGACAATGACCTAGTCTGGTATACAGATGGGTCGAAAATGGAAAATGGGGCTGGAGGAGAAGTCTATGGGGAAACTGTAGACAAATCCATAGTCCTAAGCCTCGGCAAATATGCTACAGTCTTTCAGGCTGAGGTAGGGGCCATTATAAAATGCCTAGAGGAGTGTATGGAAATGGAAAGCAAGGGCAAAACCATTATTATCTATACAGACTCGCAGGCAGCGATTAAGGCTGTGGAGGCTATAAAGATCACATCAAAAATGGTGTGGCACTGCATCAACCTCCTAATAAAGGTGTGTCGGGAAAACTCAGTCTCGCTGATTTGGGTCCCGGCTCACTCGAACTTTGATGGGAATGAAAGAGCCGACGAGCTGGCTCGAAAAGGTGCAGAAACGCCATTCATTGGTGCAGAACCTAAGTATGGGATGGCTTATTGCCAGGCCCGTACTTCTGTACAAAAATGGGTGCAGAGAAAAACTGCAGAGGAATGGAAGAAAGGCCCGGAAAGCAGATTTGCTAAGAAAGTTATTCCGGGTCCTAGTAAAAAGCTCACCGATCAGCTTCTCTCTTTAAGTAGAGAGCAAGCTAGAAGGGTGGTTGGCACGCTTACGGGCCACGGCCACTTCAACAAACACATGCATAGGGTTGGCGTGAAAAACGACAGTAGATGCAGACTGTGTAAAGTTGAAGAAGAAACAGCTGAACACATTCTCTTTGAATGTGAAGCGCTGGGAAAAACTCGATACCAAACTCTTGGCCACCCTAGGTCTGAAGAGGAAACCATCCGATCTAATCCCATCACAAAAACACTAGAATTTATCAAAAAGACTGGTGTTATAAGATGGGCGTAGACGGCAAACGTGGAAGCAAAAGACCTTCTAGGTCGACGCTTATAGGAACTCAAACGAGTAGGCCCCACGAAGGTAAAAAAAAAAAAAAAAAAAAAACTGAAAAAGTAAAAAGAAAGCCGTAGGCTTCAACTTACCCATAGACTTTCGGGCTTGTGATCGTTGAAGTCACAACCAGCGCAGCTCAAACCCTGGTATTGATAAAACCATGTTGCGCTCTGAAAATATAGTACCCTAAATATTAAAAAAATAAACTACATATTATCCTTTGGTTAAGGAGATAACAGGAGGGGGTGAGCATTATAATATTAAATCTCATTAAATATAAATGTAGAACTGGCAAAAAAAACGACATTTTTCTGAGCGATTTTGTATTAATTTAATATTATTATTATTATTAAAAATACGATCTTGCGGTTAGAGGCCATTTTCAAAGGATTTATGGGAATCCTCTAACATTTTGACACATGATTTATACCTCTTTCTAACACAGATTGGCCACAATTATTGAAATTGATTTGGAAAAAACATGATCGGCAGTCCCGAGTAAGGGATTCATGAACTGTGGCCAATTGGTGTTATATCGAAATGTAGAGCAGCATTTCTGATAATTTTGCGGTTATTTTTTACCGTTCTATAATGCGATTGATATTTCCTGGGAAAATCAACGTTTTACTCCGATTTACTCTTAAAGAGACAAGGGGAGAAACCTTATCGGTGGGTGTAAAAAAATGACAAAGGCAATACCGATAGTAGATCTAGGTACTCCTTGTAGTGGCCGTAGCCAAGGGGGAGGGTTCATGGGTGTTTGAACCCCATCCCCCCCCCCCCCCCCGAAATGAAATGGCTTGTGGCTTGACACTGGATAGAATCGGATTTTGAGAGGACAAATTAAAACTACTATACTATGTAATATCCAATGAAATATCTGAACCCCCCCCCCCCCCCCCGAAGAAAAATCCTGGCTACGGCCTTGCTCCCTGTAGTGGCCATTTCTGTAAATTGATTTAGGTAGGTATGACAGTTTCGTATTTGCTGACGTCACTCATGATTCTTACCTCATAAAATAGCCAGCCACTGAAAATTAATTGTCTGGGCTGCATTATACATGATTATAATTGACTTTAAATCAAATGGTTGTTTGTTCTTCATATACTGGGGCCCAGCCTTTAATACAAAATATACATAAGCAGAGCAAATAACTATGATTGGCAGTGGACTGTTCATCAACAAGAAATTTTCTGTTCTTGGATCTAAAAAAAAATCATTACTTCATTAGTCTAATAATATTTAGAACAACAAAAATTATTGCGGAAATGGATTCTACTTGACAAAGTGGAAACCTTCAATTTTACTCTAATATCCAAAAATTTATTGTTTATTTATATGCAGATTAAAAGGACATGCTAATTAGCACCCCAAAATTTGTTGTATTTATTTGCTTTTTATTTTTTATTTAATTAAAAAAGCAAATTATTAAAGATTTGGCTCATGTAGGCTAAGTTGTAGAAGACTACTACATCATACAATAGGAAATATTAAATTTTTGGTACCTTAGTTCTTTTATATAAGCCATTAAACCATTGGGGACTAAGATAGAATTTTCGGAAAAACTGCAAAACCGAAAAGTAAAAGTCTTCTTTTTTATTTCAGCAATTATTATGAGGAATACAAAGTTGCTGAAATTACAAAGGCTTTCACGGCCGGAAGTTACGTGATGAAGCAGTAGAATTCGGGATGATTGGCCGTTCTGAAAGTCTACTTTAAAAGATTTCGTCAACATCTGCGGTCGACATCATCAGTGGAACTGCTTAGACTTCTAAGATGGTATCTTGGAGGCTCATCAGCGACCACGGCCTATCATTCCGGATTCTACTGCTGCATCAATACATAGATGCTGAAATGATCAAAGGTTCTTCGAAAGTTTACTTCTATAAACAGGACACTGAGTCTATCAAGCACCACGAGCATTCTATTGGAAATTATTTTTAAATTAAACATATTATGATTAGGTTGTAGGTATGCTTTCATCACCAGTTTTCGCTGCGCACCGGCCACGACTACCTGCAGGCTCACCTGTTTCGCCTGCTTCAGTTTGGTTGCTTCAGACCAATGCCCGCTCTGCTTCAGCGGACACATGGATGCTGCCCACCTTCTAACCAAACCAGACATCCCATCACTCTACTGGTAGGCGCGGCGTTAACGCCAAGAGTGGGCGTTGGATTTAAAAAAAATATGTTTAGGTAATAAATAAATAAACTATACTTACCAGCATAACTCTGTAACTTGTCGTAGATATTTAAATTTGTCGAAATATCTAGCGATGCCATGGCTGGGCCCTGAAAGAGACGTACCGGGGCATTTCAAGAAGAGACAACCTTTCTTGGATAAAATATTGGTTCGTGGGCTAATTATTGTGGAGGAGGGGTGGCCGGAGCTGGGGTAGTGGAAAATTATAAGTATAAATGGATGTGCAGCCAAAAACGGTTTCCTCTTCTCTATATAGGGGAGATGCAATATTGTCTTCCTGGCAAAAATTCGTTTTTGAAAGAGACGTCGGCCTTGAAAGAGATATGCTCGTACATGTATATAGGGGCATTTCTAGAAAGAACTACCATAAGCAGATGATAGATTGGTTCGTGTCCCCCTAATTATTGCAGACGGGGAGGGGGGGGGAAGGGACAGACGAACCAAAATTGTATATATAAAAGCCAAAAACGGTTCCATTTTTTGAGAAATATTGTACATGTTACCACAGAGAAAGACAATGGTGAGGTGAACACAAAAAGCAATTTCTGACAAAAATTAATTTTTGAGTTGGTGGTATCACTGTAATAATCGTGGTATTGACTGCTACAAAAAATTTAATAAAAATTCTTATTCGATTCCCATATTATTAAAGAATATTAATTAAAATATTATGTATATAATATAATTATGTATATAATTTTTATAATGTAGGCTAGAAGCATTCAGATTTTATAAGTTTTTGTATCTCCTGCATTTACAGTTTAAAGCGGCAAGTCGCCTTTAGCATGCATGCTCCTCAGGTATACTACACACATCATGGGTCAGGATTTTCGTAAATGGGGGGGGGGGGGTCACCAACTTGACCTAGATAGTGGAAATTGGACAGGAAATTGGACACCCTCCACGGAGCAGATGCACAGTTAGTACTATATATTGTAAGCTATATCAGCGGGCCTACTATGGCGATTAGTGTAACCTTATTTTTGGGTTTAAAATGTAAACAAAGCAATTTTGAATAGCACTTCCCGTTATAAATCTTGTTTACGTTTTTAATCCCATGTTAAGATTAAAATTAGTCCCCATAGTCCCCAAAACGTACTTATGTACACTTGAAGCCTGCATCATCAGAGGTAGCATAATAAAATTGGCCACGGCCACGCCCCCAAGGATTTCCGTCAATGATCGCAACACTCTTTTTTTGTTTTGAAAATCGTCCCCGTATTGTAGCTACACCTTAATCACCCACACTCCGGCCAATTTCCTTAGAACAGGGCAAGTTTGAGAAATAATGAGGAATAAGCTGTGGAATTCGTTGTATAGTACATAAATACATAAGAAACTTACGTCAGCGGTAGAATATATATAAAAAGTAGTACAAATGTGCAATATCAAAAATTAAGTACAGTGCATACTGGTGACTGGATGCACTCTACAACGTCTTTTCCTCTAAAAGCATGACGCCATAAGGTCAGTAGGCAACTAATTATGTCAATATGCAAATGGTGCAATGAAGAATTGGGCACGTTTGAAATTATATGCTATGGTTAACAGGCGATTTTTTAGGGAGATTTATCTACCTATTGAGACGGCAACCAATGTTCGACTTCCGGAGAATGTCTTCACAACTTTTCATTTCATGACCCCCTAAGTTTAAAACTAACCCCCGCTCAAAATGTTATGTGTACATATTATGTATGTATATATGTACATCGATATTACAATAGGAAACACTGTAACTTCTCTAGATAGTATCCGATTTTGACCAAACTTGGCACAAAAATGTATCATCTAAATGTCTTGATCATGGAGCTAACAAAACTATGGAGTCACCATGTTGTATTTCGCCTGTTCTGTAAGACTGAAGTCATGACCACGCCTACTTATAGGGGCATTTTGGCGGGAAATTCAAATTTAATAGTTTTATTAAAGGTTTTCTTTATTGTTTTCTTTGTTGTTTAATATTATCCTCCCTGTTTCCAGCACTATAATTAAGCATTATTACTGCTGTTAAAATGCGTAAAACCCCACTATTTTGCCCTTATATTTTCAAATTTTTCACCCGGGGGAGACCCTCGGCCCTCCCTGTTTCCAGCACTATAATTAAGCATTATTACTGCTGTTAAAATGCATAAAACCCCACTATTTTACCCTAATATTTTCACATTTTCCCCCCGGTCCCCCATTGCTACATATCTCACTTTTTCAAGTAATGCACTGTCCATTAATGTGCCTTGTTTCGCTAACAAACACACCAATTGAACAATCACTAAAAATGAATTTGACTTGGTAGGTGGGCTACACCCACTTTTCCCCCGGAATGGCCCCCTCCGAAAATCTGTCCTGGACCCGCCCTTGATTAAAGACGCCAAAATCGTATAATGATGTAGGACTTTTGGGTAAACTACAATATATTGATATAGTGCTCGGTTCATTATCTTTACACATGTCTTACAGCTTGTTTTACAAATTTAACTATAGTTAAGAAATATTTTTATATTTTTTTATACTGTAAATAGGAAATTAATCTAATTTTTTTACATTCTTTCCTACAAATTGCTCAGCAACACAAGTTCCCAAGGGGGAGGTGAACTTATATAGTGCTGTGCTTTAAATTGTAAATGAAATTTGTTGAAATATATTTACTTACTTAGTTACAATACAATATACCTCATATAATTATAATACAATACAACAAAACGTTGTGTTTGGAATGGGTAATGTATTTAATGAAAAAACGAGTTATTTAGAGTGGAAAGCACAATCGATGGCAGTTCCGTGTATTATTTCCCACTTTTCTAACGATCGTGGGACGTGCCATTAGTAGCTGTGGACATCTGTTGTTCATTGTTTAATCTCAGTGCTCTTTCGCATGTTGCTGGATTTTCTTGTTATTATCTGAAGAAAAAAACCAATTAAGACACACAAGTAGATAGGTACCTGTAGTTCTCCAATAATAGTTTGTAAACAAAAGATGTCCCAGGTATTTTGGAAGGAATAAAATAATTACTCGTGCCACATATAAGATATAATGAATTTGTAGAAAATTGTTAAAATATATAAAAAAGAAATTAAATAATTAGGCGAATAATTTAAATTACTTTTAAAAAAAATCAGGTTTTCTATTTTTTTTTTTAAATTTAAAATGGTTTGTTTTTGTTTGTGTGTTTGGTTTAAAACGGGGCTCTTTACATATGGGTATTCTTACTCCGACATTGTAGTGAGGTTCCGTAGGGACAGTTTTGGTCACTAGGTTCGCTGACGACAAACCGATATCCATATTATTCAAAATGGCCGCCGTTTGCATGTGAAAACTAAGCATCTAATTAATTCTTTTAATATTTTTTACAATATTTTTACTATGGCAGGACCTTATTTCGCTGCATATAATTTAATATATATATTCTCCATGATTTATAGAAAAATATCACTTTAAAATAATACGTAATTAAAAATCATTTTAAAATAGTGTTGAGGCTTATGGAAAAATCAACACTTTGATATCATTGCAACTGGTGCTGCCATCTAGAAAATGACGTCACAAATGAACCTCGTAGTTAATGGACCTACTTGTATACTACGCTGGCAGGGTAATAGAGAACAGGCTTTACCTCTATTATCTTCAATGTTTATTTTTTCACTTTGCGCTACCCTTGGCCTCTTGACTCTTCGTTTCTTGTAGTTACCCGAGTTGTTTGTGATGACTCTGATGGTATATTGTGTGCTGCACGAGTTGGGTGAGTTCGCAAATTGTTAGGCAAGCCGCCATCAGGAATGAACTGGACAACCGATTCAATTTCTTATTAATTTTTATTTAATTAAAACTCACCTGTCACAGCATTTCTCCTCCTGTATGACTTTACGTAGAAATTTGTAAATAAGGAAAGAAAAATCACAGTGAGAACTAAAAGACTGGTTGTAAAAAATTTGTTGAGTTGACAGTTGTAAGTGACATAAGACATGTGCAAACCAACCAATATGAATTGTGCCTGCAACAATAAAACGTTTTGTAACAGACGCAGTTATGAGCAGGGGGGGGGGGGGCGCTTGCCCCTAAATATTGAAAAATTAGTTTGATCATATAGAAATGTTCTAATGACTCAGAAACCAATCATTCATTGCATTCCAATTTATACGTAGGAAAGCTTTGTGATGGTCCAAATTTTCGATTCCGAGATTTCAACGGATTTACACGTTTTGAGGTCCCAGGAACCCGAAAAGTGATTTTTACAAAATGTCTGTCTGTCTGACGCTCTGTCTATCTGTCGTTCTATCTGTCTGTCGCTCTGTCTGTCTGTCTATTCATCGATTTCCGGGCAAACTACTCAGTCGATTTTGATGAAATTGATGTTCGAGTAAACTCGGACCAGTTCTTTTAAATCTGTGTAAGTCCACGTAACTATGTTTCTTTAGTTTCTGTAGTACAAATAAACACGAATAAATATGATAAAGGTAGCCCATGAGGGTTGAATGGATCCGGAAAATTTACTTTGTGTCAGTTCTCTACGAAATAATTATTCCGGGTCACATTATGTTCATACCAGTAGTTGTGAACTTAATTTAAGTCAATTATCTTGATCATACAGTATTTTAAGATTGGGCGAATTAAATAAAAAAATAAGCCATGTTGACTCATATAATTAACCTACCGTAATTTTAAGAAAATATCAACAAATGTGTCTCAACGAAAACACCCGCCGTTTAATTGTTTATTACGACGATGACGACGATGATGATGATGGTGATGATGATGATGATGATGATGTTTTCGACGGAGACGACGACGACGACGATGATGGTGATGATGATGATGTTGACGACGATGGCGACGACGATGATGATGAAGATGGTGATGATCATGATGACGATGATAAATACGCCAAATGTAGGCTACTCACAAGCTGCAGTTGAGTAATATGCCGTTTCCACCAAATATATTTTGTGTACGTTGGACCCATAGCCGACAGCATGTAGTACAGATACATCCAGAAATGAACAAATAAGTTAACTATTCCGAAGACTGCAAAGTTTGGCCCTAAAATATTGAAAAATATACTTATGATTGTACTACATCAGATTTTTTTTTAAAGGTTAATCGCATGCAAACAATTAAAAGAATAAGGGGACAGAAGAATCCGGGCTAATAGGCCGTGGTCGATTTGAAAGTAGGCTTCTCTTATTAGACTCCAGCCGTGAAAGCCTTCGTTATTATATTAAATTATATCCGATTGACCTCTTCAGTCGCCTTTGTAGGTTAGTACCCGTGTTGAGTTACGCCACGTCTCCGTGCATGGTGTGTAGAGACAAGCACGCTCCCACCTGGCCATCAAAGTCGTAATTGGCCACCTCTGGATACATATTACACTATATTGCATTCATTGGGGTGGATTTAGAATAATTGCTTTCTTATTTATACGCTATGGTAGTATAAGGAAAGCTTTGGGGTGGTCAAAATTGTTGATTTAAACAGATTTTTGGGGTACAAGGAACCAAAAAATGAGTCTGTCAGTAACTCGATTTGTGGGCAAACTGCTCGGTGGATTTTGATAAAAATTGTCGTGTAGGTTAACAAAAATCATAATCTCACAACCGCTGTCCGCTTCCTTTTATTTTCGGCTAACTCAATTTTTGGGGCGCGTAGTTAACTGTGATAACAACTTAATGCCCAATCAGACCTGCCCCTTCCCCCAAAACACCAGTAGACAAAGTAGACTTTTTTCCCTTTTTATAAAAGATTATTCGCATACAAACAATTCAATGAATGTATTGGAATAACCTCTTCAGCAGCCTCTGTAGGTAATAAGTTACCTGCGTTACGACAGGTCACCGATCGCATGATGTGTAGGGACTCGGACAAGTACGAACAAGTTACCACTATGCCATCGAAGTCCTATATAGAATGAAAATAATTATTCATTTGTAGAGCTACAAAATTTATTACAGCTATACTAGAAGCATTATTTCTCTACCTTTTGATACACGATTTATGGCGGACACTAACACTGTTTAGCCACAAATAAAAAGGTACAAATTTTTTTTATTTTATTTTTTATTTTATTATTATTTTTATAGCTCTACAATGAATATTTACTCTGAAATTATACAATATTTGAGTTGCCTATTAGCAAAAGCAATCCTCTCCATTTTTTTCAGTTTTGAAATAATCCCGCCATTTTTTTTATTTTTCAATACTCTATCCGATGAATCAGATATTGAGACGCAAAAGCTATTCTAATACTGTTAAAATTAGCTTTAAAACGTGTAATGTTATACCTCATGGCGTTGCGGCACAGCAGTTTTTTGCGGTTTCTGAAAAATCGACCTGGGTGGACAGGATTGCTTTTGCTAATAGGCAACTCATTTACAAACGACTTAACATAATAAATCTATTAAAAGGTATTTTGTTTTAATTACCTGGAGAAAACGTGAGACCAAGCCATGAGAAAATGGGCATTACGAAGTGGTGGAATACGTGTAAAACACTAACGTGACTTTGTTTTTTCCTCAGAACGAAAAAAATCTGTGAATATTATTACAGCTGTTAACACTTAATCTTAGTCGCATTCCATACAATACAAAAGATGACAAACTTCTCTATATGAGCTGATGCGCGTTTACCCACACGGGTCTGGCGCTTTAAAAAATATTTAAAAAAAAAAAAAATGAGCTGATGCGGTCAACAACGCCCGACAGCTGCGATTCCCCTTCTGCTTCTTCTTCTTCTTCTGAGGTCACAATCTCAACGATTGGTTAGCAGCAACTACCAGACACTCGTGTCTTAATAAATGCCCAAAGTTCACCCATGTGGAAATCAAAGTTAATTTTCTATCTTCCTTTATTTTCTATCTTGCTTTGCTGTTGACCACTGGTTGAATGTAAGAGAGCGCCTGATGACTATAACTCCGCTAAGAAGGGGGGGGGGGGTTCAGTTTCTAATATAGTGGAAAATTATTGCTTATTGTGCAAAATGTTACTTACAGTATCGGACAGTTCACTAATTTTTGATATATAGTAGAAGTGGGTCATTTTAAGAGACTAAAAAAAAAAAAACATATTTAGTGTTACAATGACGCCCCGGTTTGGCGTGGATCGTGGGTTCGAATCCCGTTTCACAATGATTACTGACGGAAAATGCGTCAGATTATTTCCCCAATAGTTTTCCTTTATAGATTGTAATTTTTATAATAGTCTATCGTATTGTATAGGGGCACTCCCACATCTCTGGTAAATTTAAAGAAATTTCAACAAGATATTAATGTTCTTTATTTTTTGATTTTTAATTTCTCCGAGGTTACCGTATCACAGGTATTGTGACTCCCTCAATTTAAGCGAACACAATTAAAAATTCAGCTTATTCCAATTGTATCAGCAGATATCAAATTCCAAAAAAAAGTTTCCTAGTTTTTCTTTATTCCATGCCTTCAGCTAGCAATTGTGTATTTGCTGTGCGCAGTGGCGGAGCGTGAGATAATTGCGTGTGTAATGCTTGCATAATATTTATTTATGTCGTCAAAGTTAAAAAAAAAGAAAACACGCATCATTTTATGTAGCATGTTCTATCTTCTTAAAAAGTAAAAATTTGAAAACAAAAAAGAAATCATTTGAATTCTAACGTGACGAGTTTCTTAAATTTCTTAGACTGCGTTGATAACATCATGCTCATACAATCTTATTTACTCGCGGCTGAAGGCTAGAGAGCGAAGAGAAAAGCATGCACTGCTATACCTCTTTAAGATTTTACATACTAAAAACCCATCCTACCTATCATCCTTATTTTCATATTTATCAGACTACCATAATTTCAATACAAGAGCTTCAAACAAACTTTCCATCCCTAATCACCGAACTAACAACTACAACCATTCCTTTGTAGTGAATACCTCTAAACTTTGGAATTCCCTGACTGACGAAACAAGGACCGAGAGCAGCTTGGGGAGATTTAAGGCAGCCTGCCATCAATTTCTGGGGAATGTTGTGTGCAAGTGAATGAGTGAGTGCATGAATTTTTCTTTTCTTATGTTGTTTAGGCTATCTTTTTTTTACAGGAAAACTATCTTTGTTCAAAAAATTTAATGTAAACAAAAAATTGTGCAGGTTAGCTGGAAGAGTAGCCCTTCGGGGCTAAAGCTCGCCTGAAAATAAAGACGATATTTCATTTCATTTCCTATAGACTTCAACGAAGCTCTTAACACATTCTAAGGATTTGTTGAGTGTAATGCGGCATTACACGCCTTACATGCACGCTCCGCCACTGGCTGTGCGAGGCTCATCGTAGCCCTGAGCTTCCGCATCCCACGGGCTCGTTTATTTTAAGGATATTCACATTGTGGAAGTTATTTGGTTATCAAGTTAAATGTGTTCGCCAAGTTTACCACACATCGTAAGTGGCCCTCAGTTCGGGTTAATGTGCCAAATCTCCTCTTCTCATTTGTGTTTATTTCCGCTTTAGACATACAACTGGACAAAATTTCCTTGGGGGGAAGGGGGTAAAAACCCCTAAGACCGATGAAGCAGTTTTCTCCAATTCTCAAAAACAACTCCGACTGTTTCTTTTAAATTCACATGTATTGTAGTATTGTTTCAGTGCGTAATCAAATAAAACACAACACAATGTTCATGAAAAATTACTAAAATACAATAATTTTGGATATCGTAACATACAGTAGTACCGAAATTGGACAAAATAAGATTAAAAAAAATTATTTATTGGCTTTATAAGAACAAAAAAATAACAAAGAATCACCATTATACACCTGCCATCACTTCTGAGTTTTAGATGAGAAACCGTTATAAACAAACATGGGGGCAGTGCCCCATTAGCTTTAACCAACCCTGTTGCGTTCAGTTAACACGCAGGTGAGGTTAGTTTGCTGTTTATACGGACGCCTAACTTAAATCGACTTAACACTATTTAACACCAACATTGTGAATACCCCATTTGACTGAACTTACCCATATTGTATTTGGAGATAAATCATTAAAGTCACTTGTTGCACAACGTATAAGCCCATGCACTTGAAAAAACCAATATGCGCCCTAAAATTAAGAATGAATTTCCATTTGTCCAAAAATAAAACTGTTAAAAGTGTACATGTTACGAAAAAAAAGGTCACTCTGACAAGTACCCGATTTAAAGAAAAGAAACACCGTTTCAATTGAAGGTTCCGACAGAAGTTTTGAATTAACTAATCCAAACTGAACTACGCGCCATAATTTGTAGTGGCAGCAGTGTTTTCATAATGTTTTTGTTTACTGTGTGTAATGTGGTGTGGTCGCCTGGTCGGCTCTCTGCCCTGACATCTGTCAAATATATTAATGTTTAAATCCTCGAGAATCCGTTTTATTTAATAGGTTATGGGCCCAGCACGCTTCCACTGCGCCACTCTTTTATTTAATAAGAAGAAGGTGTTAAGTCACATTAAGACAATCCAGATTGTATCTGGGAAGAAAGTGTTGAACAGTGTTGTTCCATGCCCTACTCTATCACATTTATTTTTAACTTCTTATGGCGGACTTTTTCATGTGACTCAAGAGCAAAAAACACAATATTAGCAGGCTAGAAGGTATTAAGTCAAAATTGAGTTACGTGACGAAGCAGTACAATCCAGGATGATAGACTGTGGTCGTTCTGAAAGCTTACTTCTAAACATTTCGTCAACATCTGCGGTCGACATCTTCAGTGGAACAGTTGCTGCTGAGCCTCCGAGATACAATCTAAGAAGTGTACACAGTTTCCCTGAAGATGTTGGCCGCAGATATTATTATTATTATCATTAATGAAAAGGAGGTATTGTGATGTAGGTGTGCCCGTTCTGAACTACGCAATCGCCCTATCGATCAATTCAGTGCTTCGGTAAAGTGCTTTGGTAAAGTCGAGGCAAGCAAAATGTAACCCTAGGGCAGTTATTTAACATGGAACTACGCATATTATCTATCTCGGTAATTGTACTTGTACTTATATTGATAAATATGTAAACAAATACAGATTCACTCGTGCCGGTTCTTTTATGTAGGAACCCCGCAAACTCGGTCACGTCTTCTGCATTTTCCCTTACGGTTTACCGCTATCAGCCTTACTTAGCCTATGGTTCGGTGTTATTTATTCTAAATTATGTCTTTGATAGTAAAAAATCCTGATAATAATGGAATATTCCTTGGTGGGAACATCGTTTAATAGTCTTACCTCATAACACAACCAGCCGCTAAAAACAGTTTGAGCTGCATTATAAGTAATTAATAAAAATTTTAAATCGAAAGGTTCCCTTCTCTTCATGTACCGAGGTCCAGCTTTTAATACATAATACACATAAGCAGCACAGATTAGTATTGTGGGCAGCGGACTGCTCATAAAAAGCCAATTTTTCACTCTTGGATCTGAGAAAAAAATATTAATTACTTTTTGGGTCGTAATGAAAACAAACTAGGGTAACTTGATTTTTCTATCAAAATCCTCCTCAACCATAAATTTAAAAAATAATGGTCAGTTGAAATGTTCGTAAAAACCTTTTTACCCGTCTGACTTGCTGCCGGACCAGCAATTGATATGAACAATACACCGAATTTGTTCGATTTTATGAATCTTATGGAATTATGACTTATATGCTTATGGAATTAGTTATTGGAATAAACAAAATGTTTCGTTCGTTTCAAATGCTGGTCCAATGGTACAACTTTCTAGAAAACCTGTCTTATGCATAACAGGGTTTTTTGAAGCAACATCAAATATTTCAGGTGAGAAAATTTTAATTTATTGGAAAATGTGAATTACCTATTCAGACCTTTATGTCTGTTGAAGAAGAAATTAATTAATTTGGTTAATATGACTCATTTATTTTCAAAATATTTGGAAATATCTGATGAAGCCCGTAGCTCTAGCGTAATATAGAAGAGTATGAATTAGCCCACTTACCACCATAATTCGTGATTTTGTCATACAAATGTGTCAAATTTTCAGCTGAGACCATGGCTGCCCCTGAAATAAATTAAGAGGATTCGTATATGTATTGTGCAAATAAGAAACCATGTATCCAAGGCGATGCCTGTATAAGGAAAGCTTTGCGATGCGGTCAAAATTTTCGATTCCGAGATTTCAACGGGTTTACACGTTTTGTGGTACCAGAAACCAAAAAAAGTGTTTTTACGAAATGTCTGTCTGTATGTTTGTCTGTCTGTAGCTCTGTCTGTATGTATGTCTGTCGCTCTGACTGTTCATCGATTTCCGGGCAAACTACTCTGTCGATTTTGATGAAACTTTGCATGTACATAGGTTCATAAAAATGATATATTATATGTGTATATATATATTTTTTTTTTTGGGCAAACTCAATTTGGGGGGGTTTTATTCTAAAAAAAAACTACAAAAAACTACAAATTATTTCTCAAAAACGGCTCCAACGATTTCTTTTAAATTCACATATATTGTAGTAGTTATTTATGTTAACAAAATGCGTTGGGTTACTTGCCCCTTGATATAGTTAGTTTCCTTCTCAGTTTAAAAATATAAAAAGAAGTCAATTTTCATGAAAAATGACTAAAAATAATATTTCTGCGGAAACTTTCTATCGATGATTTCTACCTTCAGGTATGTTTTAGGTGTTAAATAGAGTGGCAAAATTGAACAGGTTGCTTTCCCAAAAAAGTATTTGGTTCTGTGCAAAGAATTATTTTTTGAAGTAATCATATAAAATTCACGCTCCAATTCATTGCGTGCCGTGCTATTACTATGAAATTATTTACTACGAAATAACTTATTATCTCTATCTACTAATTGATAAATTGGAAAGCATGTTCGAGTAAACTCGGACCGGTTCTTATAATATATACTAGTACAATACCGGATTATTGAAAAAAGATTTTTCTTACTTGGACGTTCTAGTGCATATCGTATAACTCAGGCTGTGATTTTTTTAAAACTAAACCCCATTTTTTTTTTAAATTTAGCTAAACTACTGTGCACTTGCGTTTGTTCTACGCGGCAGATGGTGCATGCTAATTTGCAAATATTGCGCATACCTAATAATTTGCAGCTCAATGAATAGACTAGCTAAAGGTGTTATTGCGTATCTTTTCCTATTAAAACCTAATTTTTTTATTGTAATAATTTTATTATCATATTAAAACCTGAGAGAGTTTTTGTTTTGTTATATCTAACAAAAAAAAACTCTTCATCATCTCTGTCATCTCATTGTCAGCTATGACAATTTTCATGGCTGAAATATTATATTAGCTTTGATCCCTATGCATGGTGCAAGACCTTTGGGGCGTCCGAGACGACGCTATGGCGACCAGCTAAACGAAGATATACAGGAAGTTGGCCTTCGGGCCGATAATTGGTGTGATCTGGCGAAGGACAGGATCCGGTGGCGTAGTGTTGTGAATGCGGCCAAAAGTCCCCCAGGGCTGACAGCGCCAACTTAAGTCAAGTAAGTCAAGTCCCTATGCATAGAACCAGTAGGTATGAGGGTAAACCAGCCTATGCAGGCGTTAGATATTTACAAGGGCTGTCTAGTAACATTAGAGAGGTGGAAGAAATTACAGCTTTTAGAAGTAAGCTAAAGAGGCACCTCGTAGACCAATGCATATATGTGGAGGACATATGTGGAACTAGACAGCTAGTGTTCTTTTCATGATTCTATAGGTATATTGCTCTAGGCTATTTTTAAGTGTTCATTTGTTTATTAATTTATTGACTTAACGCCTATTGTTTCATATTATGACTCAATACAGAGATATTTTCTATTCTATCCCATTCTAGCATGGGTACCTCGTTTCTCCATCCACCAGGAAAACAATAATACAATAAAATAATTATTTACTCGAATTATTACGTCAATTGCATCTTGTATTTTTATTGATTCTGACAAGGAATGGTACGAAGTTTGTTGACTGCATAGTGAACACCATAAAAACAAAAATCGAAAGTCTATAGATAAACAACGGTGTAATAGAACAGACAAATCCGGGCTGATAGGTCGTGGTCAACATTGTATCTGGTATACTGACACAACGTAGTTTCTGAGCATCACGACCGTAACTGTTACCAGGAATCCTGTATTGCATTTCATATAACTCTGGCTGTGAATTTTTTTAAACTCATAGCGAATGAAAAACCGCAGTGGTTTGGCAAGACATGTACGACATGTAGCGTAGTGGTACGGGCTCTGGCTTTCACCCGAAAGGTTGTTGGTTCGAGTCCCACACTGGCGACATTTTCTGGCCATGCTTCGGAGGGCATATAAAGCAGGCGGTCCTGGGCCTTCCTAGTTGAGTGTAAGAGAGGGCTTTATAGACCTAACTCCGCCAGGTTGGCTTAGTAATAGAAACAATAAAAATGCCTTATTTATTTTATTTATTTTTTAAGAATACGACTTCCCTTTTCAGAGCAACAGTCTCCATGGTCACCAATCTTCGTTAGAAGTGACATTAAAAGAAGAAGAAGACGGCCTAACAGCTGGGATTCTACAGTTTCATCATATCCTGTCTAATGTTATGGACTTTGTCCATGTGTATTGAGTACTACATAGAGAATTACGTAAAAACCTGGAGATGGCGGAAACTTAGTGTAATTTGTTTTGTCTAAAAAAAAGGTTAATCGCATGCAAACAATTTAATGAATGTTTGAATGTTTCCGATTGACCATTTCCAATAAGGATACCCAAAGATTAAGAGCCTTCGCATTATCTTCGGCGGTAGATGGGAGAACGTTGTCTGGAGGATCAGACACAAATACAAATACATGCCCTATTTGACTCCCCGAACATAATATCAGAACTAAAAGGGCGGCGAATTCAATGGCTGGGTCATGTACACCGTATGCAAGCGGAGAGGTCGCCGAAGCTAGTTTTCGAAGACACTTTCAACCACCCTAGGCGTCCCGGTAGGCCAAGACTAAGATGGAGAGACCAAGTGCTCGAAGTTGTGCTCGCCGTCGGCACCCGAGATTGGAAGCGAGCGGCGGATGATCGTCCGAGGTGTAGTGGCAGCGGCCAAAACTCCCCCCGGACTGGACGCGCCAACCTAAGTCAAGTAAGTCAGTCCGATTGACCTCTTCATTCGCCTCAATGAGAAAATCAATCCTTGTGCTGAATTACGACACGACTCGGATCACATGGCGTGTATAGACTCGCACAAGTACAAGCACGTTACAACCATGCCACCAAAGTCGATTTATTTGTAACACAATGCGCCAGAAAGTTATGGATCGTGGTATACTGCAGTGCCCGGGATTTTCATAATTCTTTCATGATATTTTCAGATATAGATATATATTTATATAGATTATATATATTATAGATTATATATATTATAGATATACATTTATAGTATAGTGATGGTGTGTTATTAGTCCAGTTGGAAGGGAACTTAGAATATGAAATGGAAGGTCAGGGTTCAAGTCTCTACTTAAAAGGAACAATTCTCCGCCGAGTCCATTTAACAGCGATGGGTAGAATGAATGAATGAATGAATAATTATATTGAACACAATTATATTGAACCTTACCAGCGAAAAAAATTCGGCTTCCGAAAATTGAAACGCTTCTCACCACAACATACCAAAAGGGCAGTGGTCAGATAGATAGATACAAAGATATATAGATAATTCGTGTATTTATCAAAAATACAATACAATCCAAATTACCTACACCAGTGCCCCCTAAACCCGGAGCTTGTGAGGGTGGAGGAGACGTGGCAAGTGACCCCAGAAGTTAAAATATATATTTTTTGCTGGAAGCAAATATTTCATCTCTCCTGTATAGAACTCCGGGTGGCATATCAAAAAGTACGACCTTCTACAAGTCATACGGCTTATTGTGGGGTCGTACCACTGCGTTTTATTGATTTATGACAATTTGCTTGTTTTCCAACGCCTGCTTTCGGCATTTCTGCTTTAAGCAACCCTGTCAGCCTAGCGGGGGGAGTGAGTCTGTTTATTAATTTGAGGCACCCTGAGAGCAAACTCCTTCACCTCGGGGAGTAGGGCAGTTCACTGACAGGGTGGACCTCCTGATTATAGTGGATTCCGAACCACTGGTAATGTCACACGATTAATGCGATGGACTCGACACGCATGTAGACTGACTGGTATGGTCTCAGCATGTTATCATGTCCCACCATATTCCCCTGCCAACGCTGTGCACACTACCAAGTTTGCCGCAGTTTGGAACACGCTGTGTTATCGTGGATTCAACTTGGTATGACCGTTGGTGACAATACCAACACACCCAGTGTAACAGGTACTTTACCATCACCGGAAGGGTAGTAACGCGGCTGTCGGACATGTTGCAAAATCCCAAATAGAGGTAGGTTTCTGCCCTCAGGTTTATTGGGGTTTCGTGTCACAGCGTTTCTTATGAATGGGAATACAATTACACGTACCGTAATGGGTATCTTACCATTACCGGAAGGGAAAACACGGCTCCCGGGCAAGTTGTTGACCACAACATCTGTAATAGAGATAGTATCCTGTCCTCAGGATTTTTGGCGATTCGTGTCACAGCGCTTTTTATGTATAAGAATACAATTAAACGTACCGCAAAGGGTACCTTACTATTACCGGTAGGGGAAAACGCGGCTGCGGGCCATGTTGCTTTCCACAATATGCCAAATTGAGCAGTAGTCAGGAGAAAGGGGAGAAGGGACCCACTACCAGTACTCATTCTTCGGTTGTTACACGCGGCGTTGTTTTTGTGGTAGAATAAGCTTGTTCCATCACGTCACTGACATTTTTCATGATTTTGATAATTGCGGTGACTCCCATTTATTTTTATTTTTTCGTCCGTGGCCGCTTGATCTGTAAAATACAAGTAAATAGATCTTATTTATTATACATTACACACATATATTGTTTTACATGCATATTATGTCAAGAAAAATAAATAGCTTAGTTCTGAGTAATGCTTTATGGTCTCAGAGGCGAAGACGAAAAAATCCCTAATTTTTGCCTCCTCGTGGTGAAAGGTGGAAGCGCGTAGTTGCGACTGAACTGACAGGGGACCGAGTTTGAACCGGGATAAGCGAAAAACACAGTCTTTCCTGTGCCGGGCAGTCTTTTGTCCTGGGGTTGGGAATCTGGCCACGAAGGCGGAGGAACTCAATGAAGAGTCAACGGCACAACGCACAATGATGCTGAAGACAGCGGGAAACCACTGCAAATCCCTAGTACAGTCATCGTGACTGTGTACATTCCATTTAGTAGTAGTATGGTTGGACACAGTCCCAGGCCACGATGTGGGCTCATTGGACAGTGGACCTCCTGATTATAGTGGATTCCGAACCACTTGGGAAACACAGTGAAGTCACATGATTAGTTCGGAGGTGACCAGGACAAGTCCTACCATGTTTCCCTACCGGCACTGTGCACACGACCAAGTTATCTGCATCTTTGAACCTGCTCTGGTCCGCTGGATTCAACTTGGCATGGCGGCTGGCTGTGTATATTCCATACTCTACATACTAAACTTCTTTCTGCTTATTCCCCTGCCAACGCTGTGCACACTACCAAGTTTTCTGCAATTTGGAACACGCTTTGTTATCGTGGATTCAACTTGGTATGGCCGTTGGTGACAATACAAACACACCCACTGTAACAGGTACTTTACCATCACCGCAAGGGTAGAAAAGCGGCTGTCGGATATCAATAATCAACATGGCAGCAATTGCCATGATGGTCGCCAATTTTCGATCAAAAAGGCATTTAATGAGGAATATACCTACTGTCTCCGATGTTTGTAATATAGATAAATATACCTTGAACCTATTTAGGCATTGTCGCGTACTCGCTATAGTCGGTGTAGGCTTACATCAAAGACGTGAGCCAGTTTGCTAACGGCCAAAATTCACACGAAATAACCAATAATATCAGAATAATCTCTGGGTAGTTGGGTAGCTGGGTGAAGCTTAACGAGGCACTACAAGTAACCATATGTCTGTTAAAGAGCCCCTCCCCTAATAATAAAAAACCGGTACATACCTGCAGGTTTGTGCGCGTTATAAGATCTTCTATAGAAGTTAGTGAATAATATTGTAAATATCGTAGCCATAGCAACAATCCATATTGTGAACCAAGGGCTGTGTTTGCATGTATAGCTTATGTAGCACGAGTATAACATAACAATCCCAAATTGAGCCTGAAAATGACGAAGGGCTTTCACGGCCGGAGTTACGTAACGAAGCAGTAGAATCGTGAAAACGTACTTCCAAACGTTTCGTCATCACCTGCGATCGACATCTTCAGTGGAACTGCACAGACTTGTAAAGTTGTATCTCGGAGGCTCAGCAACAACGGTTTCAGCAAGAGGATTTGCACTGATATTGCTCTTCCACTGAAGATGTTGACAGAAATGTTGAAGAAACGTTTGGAAGTACGCCTATCATCCCGGATTCTTCTGCTTCGTCACAATATCTTTGTTGTCAGCTGACGAATACCTTCAGTTTGAACGTAAAATGTGATCCCCACTGATCAAACCATAAAATTAAGCAAAACTGAGCATGTATGAGTGGAATTGGAGAATATAGCCTT
Source organism: Psococerastis gibbosa (assembly GCA_963971405.1). Classification (NCBI taxonomy): domain Eukaryota; kingdom Metazoa; phylum Arthropoda; class Insecta; order Psocodea; family Psocidae; genus Psococerastis; species Psococerastis gibbosa. Next base: position 43,863,707 of record OZ020486.1, on the reverse strand, counting down.
CAGCAAACCTAGAATCTACTTAATTTTCTCATGTACAGGATAATCCGGGAAAATTTCTGGGGAACAAAGCAAGCATGAAATCTAATCAGCCGTGGGTTATTAAGTCTTGCCTTATCTCAGTATAGAAACAATAAGCGGTTCTCCACCCCAAGTGTAGGTCTACTGTATGTTGGATATGCCTTAACCCCTTTGAGAACTTTACATAGCCAGTTTAACAATGTGTGAATGAGTGGAATGAACTGAGATTTTGCGTCCATTTGGTTCTACTAAGGCTATAGGATAAATAAATACTGTATATTTCGTCAGGCTTATTTTAATTAATATTATTATTATTTATAGAGTTTATTAACTTGGGAGCCCGCAGGTTTTTTGTATTACAGGGGTAATTGATTATTTTTTATAATTATTATTATATTATATATTCGGCGCATAGGAATACCGGCCGAAGAAGAAGAAGAAAAGTTGAGCTGACATAGGTCTTGGGACCCTTTGAACAGCATTGGGGTCACATCCCAATCATTCATACTATGCCCATTGCCAAGTAATCAACTGTCTTTTCATTAATGTACTGATTGTTGCATTTTTTTAAGCTACTGAGCATGACTGAACGGACTGGCCTCTAAATAAACATTAACCAAAGAATTCAACCCTTACCAGCTGTAGTTGCGTGATATATCGTTTCCACCAAAAATATTTTTGATAACTGGGCCCCAGGGCAGTCAGTAAATAGTACAGGTACATCCAGGTGTGGACGAATAAGTTTACTATTCCAAAGAAGGCCAGATTTCCACCTAAATTAACAAACAAAAAAATGTAAATACGCCTATATACAAGGGTTGGGTGGACCCAGGTCCGGCATTTTTTCCCCCCGTTTATGCACGCCTTTACTTCTACTTCTTCTTCCCCCCTTCATGCGGCGTGCGCCTCGTGCGCGTGCCCATTTCCTGAATTCGCCCCGGTCGGACGTTAACGCCTTGAGCTCGGCGCTCCGGGGAGTTGTTCATTCCTTTCCTCGAGGGTTGTCCTCGGTCTGTCGATGGGACTTCTTCCCTGTACCCTTGCTTCCAGGTGGTCCTGTTCTCGTCCATCCTTTGGCACGTCTATACTCTAGGCTCGAAAACCAGTTGGCTACCAACTCGACTGCACTCTTACGGTAGTAGCAAATCTTAGTAACAGCAACTTAGCAACTGGAGTCAAATGAAGAACCAGCAGAATCCAGGCTGATGGGCCGTGGTCGAATTGAAACTTCCAAACGTTTCGAAAACATCTGCGGTCGACATCTTCAGTGGCGCTGCGTAGACTTCGAAGGTTGTACCTCTGTGGCTCCGCAGCGCACTGACCTTTATACACAACAACAACAACAACAACAACAACGTCCAGGTTTAAAGGTCAGTGCGCAGCCCCCTACCCAGTCACTCGCTACGGAGCCACCGTGGCAAAACCTTCGAAGTCTACGCAGCGCCACTGACGATGTCGACCGCAGATGTTGACGAAACGTTTGGAAGTTCACTTTCAATTCGACCGCGGCCCATCAGCCCGGATTCTACTGGTTCTTCAACAAATCTTAGGTTACGGAGTAATTAAACTACTCTAAATATTCATTCTAAAAAAATTAAACGCCGAAGCACGACACCCCACTGACAGAAAAATTGTTCCTTTTATGTGTCTCGAACCTCCGCTTTCCCTTTCATAGTCCAGTCCTCTATCAACTCGGTTACCGTCAATATGGCGGTCCCAACATAATTCTATTTCAAAATTTGGAAACGCTCCACCTTAATTAATGCGCTAATGCACACATTGCTGGACCGATCGATCGATCAATTGCTGTTGAATTACTGAGCCTCTCAGCGTGGACTAAAGCGGGGGGTGGCATTCAGGCAAGGGCTGTTTTGACCATAAACAACAGAAATCAACGCTGGGAACGCTCGTTGTGACCGTAAACATTGGTCACACCGTTGGAATTAACTGGACCAACAGCGCTCTCAAAACCGATGCAATTAGTTTTCAGACTGTTAGCGAAGCTGTACTGGTTACTGATTAACAGAGTACAGAGGCCCCGTGTAACGTAACCTTATGCTGCGCATTTGTTTGCATAGCGTCATGGCTTATTCGATTTAGACAGTTGGCTTGTGTTTGTTTCGGAAATAGTCGGTTTTTCAATATTGAAATATTGATTTACTAGCAGCGCGTGCGAGCATTCGCATTCGTGCACTTGGCTCTGCTTCAGGTTTTTCAAGCAGGATGTTCTTCTTCTGCCGGGAGGCATCTGTCCTTCTATCTTCCCTTGCATTATTACATGTAGAAGGCGATACTTTTCGTTCCTCATTACATGACCGAAGTATGTTAGTTTACGTTTCTTAACCGTCAGCAACAACTCGGCTTCTGTATCTATTCACCTCAGGACCTCAGCATTAGTTCGAGCTCCTGCGTCCTACTTCAGTTGATCCATGAATTCCTTCTTCGAACGCCCTCCTCTACTGGTTCCTTCTGCTATGCCCTGTTATGTACACTGACCGAAACCAAGCATCATAGTAACAGCGGTACCAAATGGCTCAGGATTATTCGTGTAGCTGGATCGTGTTTTTTTTTTTTTTTTTTTTTTAAAGCGCGGGTCCCTGTTGGGAATTTCCGCTAGGAAATTGGGAATGTTTAGGTCTACCGATTATTTAGTGGTAGAGAGTTATCCGTTCTGTTGTGTAAATAGTGGGGAGGGGAGGGCGATGGTTAGATATTGAAGAAGAGGCCGCTGGCTCTTAGGAATTGTATGATATTATTTGCGGCGGTTATTTTGTTTCCTAGAGCATCGGAGAGGGAGGAGGGTGGTCGTAGGACGGAGGCTCGTTGGACCGAGTAGGTTGGGTAAATCGAGAAGAAGGTGAGCTATTGTGAGGGCCACTCCGCACCTTGTCCGTTGTGTCTTAACAAGGCTTTTCGGACGGAAAAAAAGTCTCACCTGGAAGCATCTTAAAACCACACCATACGGAGATTGGCATGCTGACGTGGTGGAATACATGCAAGCCACTGACGTGGCTCTGTTTTTTCTTCAGAACGAAAAACACCTAAAATAATACGAAACGATACAGATAAAGCCAAATCTGAAGGTTAGGATTTATCTAGCTGACTAGTGTCTGTACTTGGTTAAGTTATGCTTCCATTACGTCAAGCTTGTCAATTATCGCTTGTAGCCGGTGTAGGTTGACATCAATGACATCGAGAACTTACATACTAGTTTGCCAATGGCCAAAAATTCATACGGAAACAATACAAATAATGTCCGAAATCCATGGGGTCGTTGGCATTGGGCAAGGGACCTATGGGCCACAATAAGTAGGCCTAGGTACATAAAAAATCCTTCAGGACATTAGTATTTATGATATATCCTATATAGCTTTCTGTTGTAAAAGCATAATAAGGTAGAGACTTTCAAATATAGTAGTCCTACATGATGCTAGGAATGTCCCGATATGTTTTACAAAATTAATTAATTTCTCGTTCCCCAGCCGCTAAGATAAAAATCGCTCTCTCTCTCTCTCTATATATATATATATATATATATTTACATATATATATATATGTTCTGTCCGTTTGTGTACGCAACAAAAACTCAAAAAGTTCTGCACCGATCGAGCTGAAATTTTAGCAAGATATATAATCCGCATCAAGGATTGTTTTTATCTAATTTTTGCATCAGTCAAATATCCGCGAACGCGAAAAAAAATCTAACTATATATGTAAAAATGCTATGTTGGTTTGTGTACGCTTCAAAAACTCAAAAAGTTCTGCACCGATCGAGCTGAAATTTTAGCATGATATATAATCCGCATCAAGAATTGTTTTTATCTAATTTTTGCGCATCAGTCACATATCCGTGACCGCGAAAAAAAGCGAGGAAAGCACTCGCTGACAACCGCAGTAGTAATGGTGCAGTCACATGCGAGCCCCGAAGGGGCGAGCTGCGTAATGCCCAATGCCTAATTCGTAAAAAAAGCAAGCTTGATTTACATTTCTTCTAGAAAATTGGTTATTTATACTTTATTGGTTTCATTAGAGTAATAATATTTCAGGTGAGAAATTGTAATTTTACAGCGAAAGATTGGATTCGTTAAAGAAAGAAAGGAAGAAAATTGTCTTTATTTTTCATATGGGCGAATTTTGGGCATTTCGGCCCACATTTACAATTAACCCATAATAAGTTATACCATATTTTGTAACAATAGGCCTATATGAAATATACAAATTTAACTGAATAAAAAAAACGTAAATATTAAAAAATTAAAGTGAACAGGCCATTTAACACACCATTTAGCCTACCCATCGTGACAAACACCTTTAAATTTCTTCAAACGTTTTTCATTTCTGATGGGATCTTTATGAATTTTTTAAAAGATCATTTTTATATCTCTACGGCTGATGCAGTGCGTGGAATTAATTAATTTTGTTAAAAATACCTAGGTCTCCTTTTTTTACAAATTATATAAAAATCTCTAATTGTTCATCACGGTAGGAAATAAATGGGGAGTACCAGTGGGCCGATTGTGGCGATTGGTATTAACTTACTCGTGGGGTTAAAACTGTAAACAAACAAATTTTGAATAGCACTTTCCCTTGTAAAATTATATTGTTTACATTTTTAATACCATGGTATTATATTAACCCCGGTATTAAAATCGCCATGATCAGGCCGCTGAAGCAAGTTTAGAGCTTTATTTGTGATACTGTGATATTTTACTTAATACTTTCCTGTTAATTACTTGTTGTACTTGTTGATCACTTGATTGTATAATTTAACAGAAATGCATATTCAATTATTATTTATTTATCAATATTTTATGATCTGCAGCCTGATCATGGCGATGTGGAATTATTATAATACCGGAGGTAATGTAATACCATGTGACGCGATGATATTAATTCAATTATTTTAAATAAATGAACATCAAATTTCAGAATTTTTTAAATTGTGATGTTGGCAATACTGAGGAACTGAACTGCCGTAGCAAATATACAAGTAAATAGCAAATATCAACATATGTCGCCCTAGAAATCAACATGTTTAAATTTTGAATTAATATATTAAGGATTATAACTAATTTGTCTAATTCTAAGGCAGAAAAAATTAAAAAACTTACAAAAAATATAGCCGAAGGTCAATCAATTGTTTAAATAGACACAATTTGATTTTTCTGCGCTTAGCACACTTGCGATGATTATCAACATCAAAAATTAAAAAATTCTGAAATTTTCTATTCAATTATTTTAAACAATTGAATTAATACCATCACGTGACATGGTATTATATTAACCCCGGTATTAAAATCGCCATAATCAGGCTGCAGTTTGTTAAGATAATTCTATATTACACCGATTTGTAATACATTAGCGTAAAAAATAAATAATAAATGTTAAGACAATGCACAATGCAGTCAAGAACTTGACAGAATCCAAAAAATTCAAAAGTGTTAATACGTACAAGCATATTCAAGGTTACCAATAGCCTCCTTAAAATACTTACAGTATCAGCCAGTTCACTTATTTTAGACAGGAAGTAATAGTGACACATGGTAATGCACTGTAAAAGATACAAATACAAATTAATACAAAAACATAGAGTTACTATCGTTAGTATTGTATTGTAAAACTGCGCTGAATTAAGCCATACACCACACAAGAAAAATCACGGTCTGGTGAACGAGGCAATAAGTGTTACGTAAACAACAGTCATCTTACAAACGATATTATGCGATGCTTTCGTGTATAGCATTTGAAAGATGACTGTTAATCGCGTAACACTTGCACAGTATGCCTCAGTCAACATACTGTGATTTTCCTGCTGTAGCGTACGGCTCAACTCAGTATTGTACTATATCATTAGAGTCCTACCCAGGGCAGGGACGGATCCCCTTGGGGGGGTGGTGGGGGCGGTCGCCCCCCCCCCCCCCCCCCCCCGAGAAAAGTAGCTTTATACTAGATAGAATGGACTTTTGAAGGAAATGAAGAGAAATTATTACTCAAGTAAGGGAAACGCGATATTTTTCAGGCCACCGCCCCCCCCCCCCGAAAACTTTTTCTGAAACCGTCCCTGACCCAGGGGGCGGTCCAAGTGGTCCGGACCCCCTCCGAAATAACAGGCTTTGCACTGAATAGAATGGACTTTTATTAATAAAATATGTAAAAAACTATTTTGGACCCTCCCCTAACACAAAAACCAGGGCACGGCCTTGCCCCTATCTATTCTTAGGATAGTGTACAGGTCTTGGATAGACAAGTACCTAAGTAGTCTCGAGTCACAATTGAGCTAATTTTTTGCAGAACATACTGTATGTTATGGAAAGGTTATTATGGAAAATTCATGGAAGAACTTGCCCAAAGTGTAGTAGCAGATGTATCATTGTGGTCCAACCGTACACAGGAGTAACCGTAGTATTGAACCCAAAAGACTACAGCCTGAAAAAAAACCGAAATTAAATAAATAAAATAAAAACCACTGAGGTTATCCGGGTAAGAGCTTGTTAGCACGCTACCACCTTGCCACCGAAGGTGAATTATTTTTATAATAAATGGATGTAATGTAACTGCAAAGGCTTACACGGCCGAAGACAGATAAAGAAACAGTAGAATCCGGGCTGATAGGCCGTGGTCGATCTGAAAGTGAACTTCCAAACGTTTCGTCAGCAGCTGAGGTTGACATCTTGGGAATGGAAATTGTGGAGGAGGGTGTCTTGAGAGTGAGCCAATCAGGGCACAGTATTCACTCGCTCCCAACACGGCATCCGGCTTTAAATCTCAGTGCACAGCCCCCTACCCAGCCACTTGCTACGGAGCCGCCGAGGTAAAATCGTCGAACTCTACGCAGAGCCACTGAAGATGTCGACGGCAGTTGCTGATGAAGCGTTTGGAAGTTCAGTTTCAGATCGATCACGGCCCATCAGCCCGGATTCTACTGTTTCTTCATCAATTATAAATAAATATCGACTTTTTTTGTTCTATTACTAAGCCAACCTAGCGGAGTTAGGGCTATAAAGCCCTCTCTTACACTCAGTTGGGAAAATGTGTGTCTTACGTGATAACAGAGCCATGCGCTAAAAACAGTTTGGGCAGCGTTGTAGGCTATCAAAGTTCCCCGTAAATCATACGGTTTTCTATTTTTCATCCAGTTTGGGCCAATTTTGAGCACAAAATACATATAAACCGCACATATTGCTATCACTCCCACGGGATTCTTCATAAACAGTAAATTTTCTACTCGTGGATCTGAAAATACAAAACAAATTTAGTTAGTATTTAGTATGGCCATGATATTAGGCCACCATATATTTTCACGGGCCAACGTGTCTTAACAATGCCGATGTGAGGAGAATGCAAAAATGTCACGACAAATTTCTGCAACTTAGTTGGTATAACCACACGGTGACGATGCCCAATGACAATTTTCATGCAACGTAAGATCTGAGCGAACCAAATGATAGGGTCCTATTTCCGCAGGATACTTGCGGGGCCAACCACCGCACCATATAATTCATAATTGCTTGCATCGCCGAATCTTACGTTACACTTGTTAATTTAGGAGTTAATTTACGAAATTACAATCTACCTGTAAAGATCTACCGCCAGGATGTTATAAAAAAGGTAATTGTTTCATTCGTTGTTTGTATCAGACGGTAGGTGAAAAAATACCAAATGGTTTGACTTTAGGTACCTACTGTATATATTTTGACAATAGATAATGTTAGCTTAAGGGGGTTCCCCATAAACATAAAAACAACGTGTGCGACATATTATATCATTTGAGTTGCTCCAGCTGTCTAGTTCAGCTCTAAGTTCTACGCCATTTACGAAAAAAGGTTATCATCTTTCTTTCCATTAAAGGTTGTTGATCTGCCATATGATAGACCTTCACTGCTGCCATCTTCTCCGCCTCCAGGCAGTGAACAAGTGCCCCACTTTTTTACAGAAATCACAAGAATACCCCTGTATTGTCAGTCGCTAGATCAATTCGTCGTATAAGTGTATACCCAGGGACGAATCTAACCAATTTTTTTAGGTAGGGGTAGCGGTGGGTCCAAATACAGGTAGAATAAACTCATTTAGTACCCGATTAACTAATTACGTAATTAATTTACTTACAACAGACTCACTAAATTTTGGAGGGTGTGGCAACCCCCCTCCCTGCCCCCCTCTGTCCTCGCGGATAACCGTAATGCTTGCACTATTCCACATTTCCTTGGTTTAAAACGCAGGTTCTTCCTTAATGGCTGGTTTTCTTCTATCTGTGAGACTACTGACCATAGAAACAGGGTGCTTATTCGTTCAGGATTGTTCTCCAACGGGTCGCTGCGCGTCAAGAGTGTCAACATGAACCATTGAACTTCCGCAAGCTGTGTGGTCGATGGGCACAAAATTCTTGTGAAGCAAACAATCTGCTGCCTTTTACCTGTCGCAAAGCATTGCAAATGCATATACATACCTCCTAAATTTGAAATTCTTTCATATATCGACATCGTTGAGTTTTCTGTAGAAGCCATGGGGGAGATTTCTGGAAGAAGAGAAATTATGACTATTATTATACTGTAGGTACAGTATAAAACGAAATTGAACATCTTATGACAGGGAGGACCTCCTGATTATAGTGGACTCTGAACCACTGGGGAAAGTAAGAGTAGTAAAGACACAAGATTCATTCGGAGGTGACCAGGACTCGACACGCACTTGGACATATAACAGCGCGTTATGTTCCTCCGCCAACGCTGTACACACTGTCAAGTTTGCTGCGGTTTCGAACAGGCTCTTTTCTAGTGGATTGTAATATACAGTAACTTCTGTATACCGTATAGTTTAGGTAGTTCATTAAATACATTTTATTCTTTTACTTTCTGTTTCAGGTAAGCAGCGATGTATAGGGAGTATAATTGGACAAAAGACCGCATAAGGTAAGGGGTAAGGGGAATATAGGGCAAAAAATAAAAATCCGGTCAAGACCCTCAACAGGTTGTCAGGCCACGGTTTGGCTAGATGGTTAGGATGCCGCGAAACGTCTAGTCTCCAAAAAAAACAGGGGGTTCAGGGGATCCGGACCCCTCCCGAAATATTTGCAGCGTACACTAGATAGAATGGAATTGTAAATATATGGGGGTTACCTCACCTCCACCCGGCCGCCATACCAAGTTGAATCCAGCGGACCAGAGCAGGTTCGAAGATGCAGATAACTTGGTCGTGTGCACAGCGCCGGTAGGGAAACATGGTAGGACTTGTCCTGGTCACCTCCGAACTAATCGTGTGACTTCACTGTGTTTCCAAAGTGGTTCGGAATCCACTATAATCAGGAGGTCCATTGTCCTATGGGCCCACACCGTGGCCTGGGACTGTGTCCAACCATACTACTACTACTACCTCACCTCCAGTGACGTCAGGTGGACCTCTCGCTTGGACATACAAGATAACTCCGCTAGGTTGGCTTAGTAATAGAACAAAAAGTTTATAATGGGAAAGCATGCTAACCTTTATATATTAGAAGGTAGTTCTGTTGTACCGAAAAAAAACGGATTCATAAATGCTAAAGGCTAAATGGCAAAAATACAGCAAAACAGTTGGTAGAATCGAAACACTGTTAAGAATAGTTAAACTCCACTGTACACATTTAAATCGGCCAACGGCCTTACCATGTTGATTCCATTAGAGCAGAGCATGTTTCAAACTGCGGCAACTTGGTTGTGTGCACAGCGTTGCAGTGCCGGGTTTGGCTATGGGGCACTGTGGGCCCGGGCCCCAGGGCCCCCACAAAAATGGGGCCCCCACAAAACGAAAAAATACAAATAAAAAATTGAAAAAATTAAAAAAAATCAAAACAGATAACTTTTTAAATTTTCGCGGGAAATTCGAACGCATCGTGGCATTAATGACTCATTTTTGATAAAAATTTAACAAAAAATGAAGTATGTCCACTCCTGCTCTGAAACCACGATTGTTTTGCTTCATTAAATACAAATTGAAAATTTGAAATCAAATTTCTAAATTGAAACTACTTTTATCAGCACTTTCTGGTTGGTATATTGTTAAGGTAAGTAGCATAAGTTAATTCTTATATTAGAGGCGGAAGTACCTAATAGTTGTTCTTTATAAGATAAGGTCCTTATTTTTCGTATTCTGCGCCCATTTACCACAATTCACAGAACGCATCAAAACTTTGTAAGCCTATTAATTTTAATACGAAATGTGCCCAGCCACGTGGTCGCCACAAAATCGAGCACGTTATAAATATAAAATTCATTGGTCTAAAATGTTATATGTCATAAAATGTTATATTATAAGACGCATGATTCGGAATTTTGAGATGTTTTATACAAAAGGGGATAAAAAATAAAATGTATTCGATTTTGTGGTGACCACGTGGCTGCACATTTCATCTTAAGTAGGGCAATAGGAACAAGTGGACTAGATAATTAGGCTCTGGCTAGTGAGTTCTGAAAAAACTAATTTATTACAATTTTTATTTTTGATTCCGTAGTGAAATAATGGATCGTCACAAGGGAAAACGCGAATATGCAAGCGGCAGTGAAAAGCGGAAAATCGCAGCAGATAAAGAAAACAAAATTCAAGATGTTTTATCTAAAACGCGCCGTATAACGGATTTTGTAACAAAAATAGAGACGGGTCCATCTACTCCTAGTTCTACTTCTAATTTTGTTGAAATGATGAGTGGTGATTCTGATTTTCCTGCATCTTCTCAAGTTATTGCTAGCCCTACCCAAGAGGTAAGAGTTTGACTTTAATTACTTAATTAAGGTGACCGCAATCAAAAATTACCGACCCCACTCACCCCAGTAATTCTTATGGAATTAAAAATGGGGGACTCCTGTTAATTTACTGTATGAATTAAACCTACCTAAACTTGAGTCGGCCATGCCGAAAGGATTGTTTACAAAATTAATTACAACTGTAATTGTTTTACTTGTAGGCAGTAATTGATAACAATGACGAATCCGAAAATACTGCTGATGATGGATTTTGCAAAGAAAATGACGTGGGATTGTGGCCAGCAGTTCTTAGTCAACAACACATCGACTATTGGATCAAGAAAGGAAATTTGGAAACTCAGCATTGTAATGAAGATATTTTGAAAGAAAAAAGCTTGGGACAAGTAGATGCAGTGAAAAGAAGAAAATGCCATGCAAGTTTATTCCTTCGTCAAACTCAGGCAGGCAAGTCTATAAGCCGCTCTTGGTTATGTTTTTCACCTAGTACGGGGAAGCTATACTGCTTTTATTGTAAATTGCTCTGCAAATCAGCAAATCAGTTTTCAACTGAAGGGTTTGCTGACTGGAAGCATGCGTCTGAGCGTTTGAAAAGACATGAAACTACCGTAACGCATTTGCAAATAGTTTGCCAATTTAAGCATCTCTCAAACGAGGCAATGCGTATTGATCGTGAGTTGGCCACACAAGTGAAGGAGAGCATTGCTTATTGGCGAAACGTTCTAAACAGATTGATTTCCGTCATAATATTTCTTTCTGGACGAGGACTTGCCTTTCGAGGGGACAACGAAATTTTGGGATCAACCAAAAATGGCAATTATTTGGGAGTCCTTGAGCTAATTGCACAATATGATCCGTTTTTAGTAGGCCACTTAGAGAAGCATGGAAATCGTGGCAGTGGTAGTGGCGGCGTTAACTACCTATCTGCCCACATTTGCGAAGAATTAATTGCGCTGATGTCCACCAAAGTTAGCGATGAAATAATTAAACGCTTAAAAGCCTGCAAATATTATTCGGTTTCGGTAGATTCAACAACTGACGAAGGCCATATAGATCAAATGACTGTGATTGTCAGGTATCTAGAAGAAAGCACACCAAAGGAAAGATTTCTTAGTTTTATGCCAAACCAAGGCCATAAAGCTAAAGAATTATTTGATGGCCTCAACAAAGTTTTAAAAAAGTTCGGCCTGGATTTGAAAGATATTCGTGGGCAGTCGTATGACAATGCTTCCGCTATGAGTGGAGAATATAGTGGTCTACGCACTTTGGTGCTAAATGAGAATCCTTTGGCTTTATGGGTTCCATGTTTCAATCATTCCCTCAACTTAGTGGGCACAAAAGCGATGGACTCCTGCTCCCAATCGAAATTATTTTTTAGCTTTCTTGAGCAAATTTATGTATTTTTTACAAGTTCCACAGCTCGGTTCAACGTCCTTTCAAATGTTCTAAAAAGTGCTGCGAAGAAGTATGGCCACAACCATGGCCATGACGATATAATTGACAGTTTTGCTGTAATAAAGAGTCGAAGAGTGCATCTTTAAATAAATTAAAATTTTGTGTTTATAATTAGGTACCTATTAATTTATTCCTTTTAAAAATACACCGCAGTGTCTACAGCTTTAGTTGAGTAGCCCTTAGGCTTGTATTGTACTATTGACTTGACTTTATATTACTAAGAATCGCTTTTCTTTTTTATAATGATTTTGCAACCTGTGTCACCATTTTATAATTTATTGTGGGATATTCGTCTAAGGGGATTAGAAATTTCTCCCCGAGAAAGGGCCCCCACATAATTCGGGCCCACGGGCCCCCACAAGCCCAAACCCGGCACTGCAGCGTTGGCAGGGGAACCTGGTGGGACATGATAACGCGCTTATTAGGCAGTATAAGACGAGTCCTGGTCACCTCCAATCTAATCGTGTGACTTCACCATGTTCCCCAAGTGGTTCGGAATCCACTATAATCAGGAGGTCCACCCTGTTAGTCAACTCCCTTTTCCCCGAGGTGATAGAGTCTGCCCTTTGGGTGCCTCAAGTTAACAAACAGACTCACTCCCCCCGCCAGGCTGACAGGGTTGCTTAAAGCAGAAATGCTGAAAGCAGGCGTTAGAAACAACAACAACAACATTTAAATCGACACGATCCCTCTATGATTTGCGCAGCATTCTTCTGTATACCTACATTTCAAATGCACTGATTCTGTTTTCCGTACTAGCTTGTGTCACCGTCCATCTCTTGATACCATAAAACTTTCTATTTTATCAAATCACACCATTTTCCATGTCATTATATTAACTGAAAGTGAAACATGGATTGCACCTAATGAAATTAATTTATACAAAATAGATACATATCAGTGTTTCATTCAAGAGCGGTCTAATTGGAGAGCAGGCGGTGTAATTGAATATGTAAAAAATGGCCTTGATTGTTATGTAAGCAAGATGGCATCCTCAGCCCATGAAAGTATTTTAATTAATTTAGGGAATAAAGAACAATTTAGAATATTATCAACCCATCGTAACTGTCGCAGTAACATAAGGCATTACATAGAGGAACTAAATAACATGGATGCTCAAGTGAACCTAATTTTAGGTGACATGAATCACGAAATCTACAGTTGAACTAAATGGCGACAGTCATTTGTATATTGATTTTATGGAAAGCAAATGGTACATGTCTCCTATTAATGAACCTACCAGAGTATAGGAACTGATAATTCTGCAACTTGCATCGACCATTGTTTTTTAAAGGTTGGCTTCAGAAAGCCAATGCGAGCTTATTGTATTGATTTATATTTAATGAATTTTTTTCAGCTAGTGTTGGTAGGTACCCCGCACACTATTAGGTTAAAGGGGATATACAATATATGTTGATATATTAATAAAGTAGAGAAATACACGAATTATTATTATTATTATTATTATGATAATGCTGATTAATAACAAATTGTTGTTCTCAATATATGCACCTTGTCCGGGGTTACCGGTCAAGGAAAAAAAAGTGAAAAAAAAAGTGAAGTGAAAGTGATTATTATTATTATTATTATCCCTATAATAACTGTTTGTAGTCTTTTGGCGAATCCTGCCACAAGCCTCCCTTATGGGGCTTACATGCAGTATTCCGGTAAAAACTATTATTTTCTTTAATGTTGCGTATTGTATTATTTCTATTAAATGCTCCCAGTGCTGGGGGTACCGGATGGGGGAAAAAAATATTATTATTATTATTATTATTATTATTATTATTATTATTATATATTGTATTAATTACCCATAATAGGCCTATAGAACCCTTATTGCTCTGAAAATGCGTAAAACCCCAATATTTCAGCCCTTTTTAAAAATAAAAAAATCGAAATTTAATCTTAGCCCCCTCCTTGGTCGCATTCTAGATCCGCTCCTCCATGTTGAGCTAGATCAAAAAAATCAAGTAGAAATTATGATCCTGATTTTAAGAAATTCCAGTTAGACTCCCATAACTAAATTATTTGTTTGTGTGTGATTTTTGTGCCCTTAGGCGGCAATTCCACCGGCGAATTTACTTCATTTGTGATTTGAGTTTTTTTGTTTGTTTTGTTTTAAGGAGACTATTATGTAGATACTTAACTTATCTATTATAAATTAAGTTATAATATGGTAGCAGACATCGTTAGTAAGTGTCTACCATATTATAACACAATGTATAATAGATAAGTTAAGTATTTACATAATAGTCTCATTAAAATAAAACAAACGAAAAATCTCAAGTCAGAAATGAAGTAAATTCGCCTGTGGAATTGCCGCCTTAGGGTAAATTAGGTAGGACTTTGGGTGTTTCCCCACGCGCCCTTAGGCTTGGGGATGCTCTGATTATGGAAAAATATGTATTAATTCAGAAAAATAAACAAGTTATTATTATTTTTATAGTGTCAAAGTTTCCTTAAGTTCGGAAGTAAATCTAATGTACTCATTCTATACTCTATGCACGTCCAGAGTCAAATACGGGGTCATCAAGGAGTTCAAGATACCTTACGTGCATTATAGCATGACCTTGTAACTAACGTATTGTTCACCAATTTGTCTTCTTCATGTAATTAAAGAACTTCGGAAAGTTCCCATAATAAATTAAACCAAATCTTCTATAACTATGCGGATTAACCAAAGGGCCACTTTAAAAATGTATAAGGTGGAAATCCCAGTTACGCTCCCGGCCGCCATATCTTTCCCCAATTACTTAAAAATACTTTTTGGTAAGCCTACACAACTGCATAGATAAATCACTATAGGTGAGGGTTACTTACAGTGGGGTCCGCAGTAGGTCAGTCACTCAGTCGTCTATAAACATTTTTATGAATAAAAAATAAAAAATATTTTTATTAATATAAATGAGGTTTTTTCATTTCCAAAAATATTTTTTTTACAGGAGTCCGTGGAGTTGTTTAAATTGTGAAAACAAAAATTGTAAGAAACCCTGGTTTCAGTGGTGTAGCCAGAATGTTTTTTGGGGGGTCCGTTTTTTATTCAACATAAATATGCCTACAACAGTCTCCCACTTACGAGTACCATGGAAAAGTGGCGTAACGATAAGTTTTCGAAGGGGGGCAGTGCTTCATTTGGCGCACCCCCCCCCCCCATTTCGGAAATCGGATATCATGCTTCTAAACGGCAGCATTCGCGGTCGACATCTTCAGTGGAACTCGACAAATACTGAATCTCGGTAGGAACGGTTGCTGTTTTTGACGAAGCGTTTGGACATATACCTTTAGATAGATCACCACCCATTAGCTCGGATTCTACTGTATCGTCACCTAACCCCGGTCATGGAAACTTTTGTAATTTATTATTTTTCTCTTGTTTCTTCTCTATTTAATTTTAAGTATCTATATATTAATACAATATGTTTGTTTTTAAGGTTAGCATGAAAAGAAGACTTTATAGTCTTATTGTTAACCTTTGGTTTTGTTTTTATTCTATAAAGTCGTTTTCAATTCAATTCAATCCAATTTTTTCTTGCTGATTAGGTACACATTAACACCTATAATAACCTACCAATAGATTTAAAAAAAAAAAAATAGACCTACCCTTCAAATAATCCCAAATAAGCTTAAAAGACACATAGATACGGTACCTAAATTAAAACACGTACCCCCTTACCCATTATATATATAACTAACATAACCTAACCTAGCTAACATTAACTACCTATCTCACAAGCTAACAATACAATGTAGAATAAATGACTAATGACGCTCCCTGCAATTAAGTCACTCACGACAAATGCCAGCGGCCATTGGAGAAAAGAATTTTTGTGTGTAAACTATTGGGAAATGGGCTTACATTGTATTTTATACATACATATACCGTATTTCTTATACTCACTGCTAAAACACCCTTACTGTATCGGCTACTACACTGTCTACTAGTTGACCTTCGATTGGTCTTTTAGTACAATATTTATTGCAAATGGTCTTGCTGGCCCACAGGCTGGCAGTTTGCTGCAAGGAACATTCCAGATGCAATGGTCATCGAAGTAATCTATTACCTACCTAATAGTCGTATGCATATATTGCAGTAAGTGGTTGCCCTACTACAAGCAATCACATATGCAAATGAAAGGCCAGGAGATATTGTAGAGTCGTGGTACAGACTCCGACTTTCACCCGAAAGGTTGTTGGTTCGAGTCCCACACTTGCTACATTTTCTGGCCATGCTTTGGAGGGCATGTAAACAGGTGGTCCCGGGTCTTCCTAGTTGAGTGTAGGAGAGGGCTTTAAAGCCCTAACTCCGCTAGGTTGGCTTTGTAATAGAACAAAAGAACCGGTCCGAGTTTACTCGAACATGCTTTCCAATTTATCAAAATCAGCAGATAGAGAAAATGAATAATTTCATGGTAAATAGTTTTCCTATGGTTAAATTTCCATTATTTCGGGGGGGGGGGGGAGGGTTCCCATCTGACGTCACTGGAAGTGAGGTAATTTCTAGATAGGTCAGACCAACACATCACACAGCAGGGCACGCAATGCATTTAAGCGTGAATTTTCTATCATTTTTTCAAAAAACAAAATTTTTGCACAAAACCAAATGGTTTTTTGGGAAAGCAACCTGTCCGGTTTCGTTACTCAATTTAACACCTAAAACATGCCTGAAGGTAGAAATAATCGAAAGAAAGGTTTCGCAGAAAAATTATTTTAGGGAGATTCATCTACCTATTGAGATGGCGACCAATGTTCGACTTTCGGATAATTTCTTCACAACTTTTCATTTAATGACCCCCTGAGCCTAAAACCACCCTTCGTTCAAAATGTTATATATATGTGTATCGATTTTAGGAAACCCTCTAACTTCCGTAAATATTATCCGATTTGGATGAAACTTGGCAAAAAAATTGATCATACAAGTGCCTTGATCGAGTTCGTTAACCAGCTAGATCCGCTATTTAGTTATAAGATGGCGGCCGATTGAAAACTTATATAATTCATATCTCAGTCAGTATTTGTCGCAGAGGAATGAATTAAAATCTGACTGAAAGATCGTATTATTATCTACGATAATGGTAATCTACACTTTTTACGACAAATTAACGATTTCAAGATGACGTCCAGTCAAAGTAAAAAAAATTTAATAAGTAAAAGTTCATAGTCGTCATAGTTTGGAACACAAGAGTGTTTTGTGTGTTGATGTTGTGATCGGGAAAATAATGAAGTTTTTTTTATTTTCTACTACACATAGCGTCAGGGGCGTAAAGTTGGGTGAGGGGGGGGGGAGGCACGGTCCAACTTGCCCCAGCTCCTTTTGGCTTTACCCCCCCCCCCAGCTTCGAGCATTGTAAGACGTGGTTCTTACTTCATAGTCCCCTTTGCAGCAATATGAATATAAGCATTATTTTTTTAGCTTTGTAAAATCTACAGCTATATTTTACAAATATTAAAAAATGCGTAAAACTCTACAATTTTTCTATTATATTATCAATTTTTTCTTCAATCCTGCCTGATGACGTCATAAGGTCTACTTAGTTTTGCCCCCGCCATCATTCTAAAACTTTACGCCTCTGGGTAGCGTAGAGGAAAAGCAGGGTCTGCGGAATCTCCCTACACCTGATCGGTCATAGCCGAAAGGGATTTTTTAATCATTTTTCATGAAAATTTAGTTATTTTTATTTTTTTAACCCCAGAAGCAAACTATCAAGGGGCAAGTGACCCCCTGCATTTTGTTAACATTAATACGACTACAAGATATGTGAATTTAAAAGAAATCGTTCGAGCCGTTTTTGAGAAATAATGTTTTTAGACGTTTTTTGGAGTTTTTTGAGAATAAACCCCCCCCCCCCCAATTGAGTTAGCCCAAAATAAAATGGTCTCGAGTTATGATTTTTGTAAACCTACATGCAAAATTTCTTCAAAATCGGCCGAGTAGTTTTCCCGGAAATCGATGAACAGGCAGGACTACAGACAGAGCGACAGACAGACATTTCGTGAAAACCACTTTTTTTGGTTCCTCGGACCTCAAAACGTGTAAATCCGTTGAAATCACGGAATCGAAAATTTCGACCATCACAAAGCTTTCCTTATACTACGTATAAATTGGAAAGCAAAAAGGTCAATTTTTATTTATTTAATTTTATGTGGAAATGATTAAAGATTAAAATAATAAAGAAAACTAGAAATAGACTGGGAGGTATCCTTCCATTAAGAGGGGTCATTTGTTTAAAAGGTCAACATTTTGTTTGTAAACAATAATAAATTTCTGTGTGTTTTGTCAATTGTTGTTGGGTTAGGTCTGGTGCCCAAGGCCGGAAATGTGCGCCACTGCCACTGAAGATGCCGACCGCAGCTGCTAACGAAACTTTAAGAAGTTTAGTTTAAAAACTACTAAGACTCATTACCCCTGAACCCCCAATTCCCATATTTAACTCATTTGAAATTGTAGCTCTATATAATTCCAGTTGCAACAATACAAAGTTCCAAAACACCATTGTTTAGCTCAAGGGATTCAAACGGGAGCCTTCTCTTATAAATTATAAAAATAAAATTACCATAAAATACGTTAACAGAGATGAAGAAATATAGCGGGCCTATGATTAAACATTCATAATGGGGAAACAGACAGGGCAGTTACTGTATGCCCCCCCCCCCCCCCGCCCCCGGACCCTTATCCATTGTAGCACATTTTTTATTCGTATAATTTATGTACTTGAATTCCCCAGTTTGCGGTATATTACCATAAAAATGCCATTGTCAGCGTATCGCTTTGCAAATTCTCTATTATAAAAGTTCACATTTCACATTCAGCCTGCAGAGCCCCAATATAGCAGCCGACCCACCCGATCTCCTAACATATCATTAACAGCACAGAGTTCGCCAAGAGAGCGAGAATAAGAGTGGTAGCAGGAAAGATCTGGGAATACCAATCTCAATCAAACATGCCGAGGGACCTTCCGAGAGACGTACGTACTTACTTACTTTATCCAATGCCAGCTGTTGGCATCTCTACCATTCGCCGACGAGCCTCCCAGTAAAGACGCATAGGGTTTCTGTCCTGATAGTTGGAGAGGGTTGCGCTATTCGGTTGGTGTATACCGTCCATTTCCAGTTGCAAATGGGACAGGTGTCCGAGTTTACAACCCCGATCTGGTGAAGGTGCTTTTGCTTTATCCAACGCCCGAACGTGGTAGTTCAACCATTCGTCGCCGAGCTTCCCAATAGCGGTTCACCAAGTCATCGTTCGGTTCGGGTAGGTGAGAGCCGTGCAGTCCCTCAGGTGGTCTTCGTCCATTCTTCCACCGTGACATAGTGGACATGTGTCATCGGCGGCAAGGCCAATGCGGTGTAGGTGGGCCTGAAGGTAGTCATGGCCGGTATTGAGGCGGAATCTAGCAACAGCTTCAGCTCTCTCAAGGTTCCTACAGATGGGTCCCACTGTAGCAAGATTCTCCCACTTTTTGCCAGTGCTTAGGGTCTTGAGGGTGTTCTTCGTGGCATTGCAGATTGCTGCATTTATTTGGCTCTTGGCTCGGTTGAGGGTTAGTGGCACGTTTGGTTGGTCCATTTCCGCTCCTTCCTTGGCTTTTGTGTCAGCTTTTTCATTGCCATATATTCCCACATGGCTAGGTACCCACTGTAAGGAGGCTGCCCACCCTGCCGAAATGAGTTCCTCCAGTTTTTTTCGGCAATTGATTGTCTCCTCACAATCGTTGGGGGCGTTGCTGCTTAGCATTAATATAGCCAGTGAAGGTGCGCTTGTGAGTTGTCGTGCCCAGTAGAAAGTCTAAACTTTGCGACAACATCAGCCTTCGGTTCACGTGTGATTCCCACTGTTTGCCGGAGCAAGCATCTTCTATAGTTTTCTTGAGAGACGTGGCAGTGGCAACATTCCTAATGACAACTGAACATGACTTCCTTCAGTAGCACTTGCTTCAAATTGGGGTGGTGGAGTCACCAGTATTCCCCCTATGTTTTAAAGCTGAAGGCACTGCGGAATATCCTTTAATGGACTTGCGATGGACGTCACTTGCGCGGCAACGATGGAGGGACGAACTTCTTTCTACTTGGGCGGCATGGCATCGGATGGCACAAAGGCCACGTACGGGCGTTGGCTGAACTAAGAATTAAGTAAGTCCATCGGCTATTTTAGATAATAAATTATGGTCTTTTCCAGAGGGACCCGGAGGTCCAGAAGAAATTCTTGAGCCGCAGAAAACATTAAAAGTTTTTTTTGTTCTACAATTTAAAAAATGAAAACAATTGATTGCGAACGGTTCTAAAATAAAATTTTGGAAGAATCGCTAAAGTATGACGTTAAAATAAAATGCGCTGTGCTTGTTAACCAAGACAGGGAGTGGACTAAAGGAAAAAAACTCAAGGCATACCATATGAAAACAGACTGGTGAAAGACGGATATTTACTACCTCAGCCTTTCCATGCCCTAGGGTTCTCCACCAATTTTATAAACATTAAAGTATCATTCATGAATGCCGTCACAGATTGCTGGAGAGCAAAACCAGAAAAACCTCTATTAGGCGCGGTTTCCACCGACCGGCTAGGGCTAAATACAAATACGATGACGTGGTAGCAGACATTCAAGACTTAGGCGGGGTTTCCATCGACCTCGCATTGCAGAATGCAAATGACATTGACGGAACTTTGAATTTTTCTTTTTATAGAAATCTAATAAAATTTTTGTACGTAACATATCCCATGAAGCCATTTTTTTAAGTTTAGTTTGTTTGATTGTGATTTTACTCTATGATCATTGATCAATTTTAACTATGACATAGAGGAAAACAAACATTTCCGTCAATGTCATTTGCATTCTGCAATGCGAGGTCGGTGGAAGGACGAGTTAGAGAATGACCTTCGCGAGTTGGGAGTCTCCAGATGGTGGAGCGTTGTGCAAAACCGAGAAGAATGGAGGAGTGTTGTCGAGCAGGCCAAAGCCCACCAAGGGCTGTAGAGCCGGAAGAAGAAGAGAATGCGAGGTCGGTGGAAACCCCGCCTAAGTCTTGAATGTCTGCTACCACGTCACCGTTTTTGTATTTAGCCCTAGCCGGTCGGTGGAATCCCGCCTTATCGAAGACCAACCCCGGAACCCCGGTAGTAATCCAACCAGCTGCCATAGCGAGATTCACCGAAGCAATAGAACTGGCGGACCTATGGGCCCGAATTGGAGCCTGGGTCTCGACTCCAAGATCATACACCATAAAACTCCAGTACCCTGCTCCGGGACATCGCTGCGGCAGCGCTCCGAATGGCCACAGGACACGACTAGCCATCTACAGCGGACTCACTTAAATGCCTCCTCTGCTTGCAAGGGCAAGGAACGCCGATCACATTATACTGGGGGCTGCAGTTAGCCCGGTAGCAAAAAACAACTACAACCCTGGAGGGAAAGGCACTGCTGTACTATGTGGCATGACCCGCCTAATGGCCAATCAGCCAAAGACGGGCGTTGGCTCAAATAATAAGAAATAAGTAAGTAATGTTATCGTTGGGAGGATATTAGTTATACTTATAGCCATTGGTTAGATGGGAAACGATGATAGAAGATATACTGGTAGATATACTGACAGATAGAGAGAAAATTCGGGTATTTATCAAAATAATAGGTACAACATGAATTACAAAGCCGTCTCCCTTCAGGCCGAAGGATCATCAGCCTATTAGTAACAGTTGGTAGTAGACCAGCCACCACAGTGAGACACCAGGGTCTGGATCTAGACCGCCCCCCCACCCCATTTTTTCCTGCTACGCCATTAGCCTTCCTCATTCACTGGTAGCTCAGGAAAGAAACACTGAAAAATTTTAAACCTAAATGATAAATACAAGGTGTTTCGGTGTGCTTCTTCTATTCCCCATTCTATTCGAAGCAAAATCTAAACTGTGTGATTATATTGGGATATAGAAAAAGCTCCGTTGTTGAGCAGATTAAGGCTAGAATGTGCAGAAGTCAAGGAAAATGCTTCCTGATTAGGAACTAGTTGACAAATAGTAGATCAAATCATATGGAATATGAGCGAAAATTAAGTGAGCCTAGCTTAAAAGAAAAATCGGTTTCAAAGGCCTGAGCTCAAAATTTGTACATGCATGTAAATTGAACGAAGATACGGATAGTAAAACTGAATATATGTCTGGAAAGAGTAAGAAAGGTGAAAAAGAACTAAAGTAGTTTGAAGTTTTCAAATTGATATTAACACCCCCAAAAAACGCGGCCGAAAAAGGCCTATTTTCGATTCAAATCGGCAAATTTGGGCCAAATTTGGGCGCACCTCCTCACGTTTCCACCCCCCAAAGTTGAACCCCCTTGCCCTATCACAACAAATATAGCATGGCCTGAAAGAGGAAAATAGACGAAGACATGAGAATAATTTAAATTGAGATAGTCCTTCTACATCTGCCCCAAAATTTTCTTTAAACCAGCGTTACTGACCCGCGTTCCCGATCCGCGTTCCCGACCCGCGTTACATTTTTCGTTGTCACGTCAAAAATTTGTTTGTTCAGAACCCCGAAGGGTGGTTGTAAAATCAATCAATTGTGTGTTCGGCCTAGCAAACAGATATCAAATCTAAACACTGAATTTGTTGAAGCACTTAAGTCAGGCGACTAGGAGCCATCTGCATTGAATGCTTTCTGCTTCAAAGAAAAATTCGTTTCAAAGGCCTTAACTAAAAAAAATTTGTTCAGAACCCCGAAGGGTGGCTGAAAAATCAATCAATTGTATATGTTCGGCCTAGCTAACGGTTTTCAAATTTAAGTACTGAATTTTTTGAATCACTCAGAATAACAGGAGCTATCTACTTTGCATGCTTTCCAAAGCATGGCAAATTTAGCAAGTGTTGGACAACAACCTCGTCCATCAGTTCATACATTAGATAGGAATTGCGTGTTTGACGGAACATACCTTGGAAGCACCTGGATCTGCACTGATCGTAGCTGGACAGTGACTGACCACTGATGGAATAGAAGTTAGTGAGTACCGTGACAAGAATCTGACAGGCTATGACGAGTAGACGTGTAACTTACGCATAGTGGGGGACTTTATCCTATACTTGGTTAAGTTAAGCCAACACAGCTGTTGCAACGCCAATGGTAAGCGTATGTCAGAGCTTGCCCATTGACACTTGTAGTCGGTGTGGGCTGACAACGAGGAATGAACCAGTTTGCCAACGACAAGAAATTCATTCGGAAAGAATACCAATAATGTCCGAATACTAATGGGGTCGTTGGCAGGACTGCTACAAGTAGACATATATCCATTAGGCATTAAACAACATTAAAATAAAAGAAATAGCCGAATTATTGTACTACCCGACCAGCACGATAGGATGGCACTTGCAACACTTAAAGAACCGGTCCGAGTTTACTCGAACATGCTTCCCAAATTATCAAAATCAGTAGATAGAAAAAAATGAGTAATTTCATGGTAAATAGTTTTCCTATGATTAAATTTCTGATATCTTGGGGGGGTTGTCCACCTGACGTCAATGGAGGTGAGGTAAATTCTAGATAAGTCAGACCAACAAATTACCACACAGCAATAATGGCAGGGCACGCAATGCATTTGACCGTGAATTTTCTATCATTTTTT
Organism: Psococerastis gibbosa; assembly: GCA_963971405.1. Lineage (NCBI taxonomy): Eukaryota > Metazoa > Arthropoda > Insecta > Psocodea > Psocidae > Psococerastis > Psococerastis gibbosa. The sequence goes on along the minus strand of OZ020486.1, from coordinate 43,839,902 downwards.
CAAAAACATTTTTTTTGCACAAAACCAAATAGTTTTTTGGGAAAGCAATCTGTCCGGTTTCGTTACTCAATTTAACACCTAAAACATGCCTGAAGTTAGAAATCATCGATGGAAAGGTGTCACAGAAAAATTATTTTTTAGTCATTTTTCATGAAAATTTAGTTATTTTTATTTTTTTACCCCCAGAAGCACACTATCAAGGGGCAAGCATTTTGTCAACATTAATTACAACTACAATATATGTGAATTTAAAAGAAATCGTTGGAGACGTTTTGGATAAATAATTTTTTTAGACGTTTTTTTTGGAGTTTTTTGAAAATAAAACCCCCCCAAATTGAGATAGCCCAAAATAAAACAAATAGTTTCGAGGTATGAATTTTTTGAACCTATATGCTGAATTTCATCAAAATCGACCGATTAGTTTGCCAGGAAATCGACGCACAGACAGACAGAGCGACAGAGCGACAGACAGACAGACATTTAGTAAAAACCACTTTTTTTGGGTTCCTGGGACCTCAAAACGTGTAAATCCGTTGAAATCTCGGAATCGAAAATTTGGACCATCACAAAGCTTTCCTTATGCTACGTATAAATTTGAAAGCAATAAACAAAGTGTTCCTAGTGCCATCATATCGTGGTCGGATAGTACTAAAGAATCAAGTACTGTATATTCTGTTGCCTCAATCGGAGTTGCCAACTACAAAAAAATATATTTATATACTGTAAGTACTACCCATCGGGCCATCCCGTGGCTAGAGACCGTTATCAATATGGCTGCTAGTGTAGCCTGCACAAGAGAAGTACGCAATTTGGCGGGGGAAATAACCTGCACAAGCTAAGTACAGAGTTTTTGACCGGGTCCAGGTATCCGTTCTGCTATGCTGCAATGTGTAAGACTTCGATATTTTTTGCGTTGGTACTTATCTCTAATAGTTGGCTTATGGTTAACGGGTGCCTCGAAAGGCATGTTATAGCTCCCGCTGCTCCAGTTAATACTATGGTACTACCCAATCACGGTAAGGTGACATTTGGAATACCGGTACTTATAAATAGCCTAAGAATCGGTATTCCGCTTATGAAAGTTTTCGAGTAAACGAATTTCAAGTTTCATCCTATATTCCTATCGGGGTTGGGCGCTTAGAACAGTAGGCTATTCGATTTCAAACTCTCAAATGCTTAAACTTAGATTAGGAAATTATTATTGAAATTTAATTGTAAATAAGCCTATATTACGGCCTGTGGAGCGATGGACGTTGACACAAGCTATGTTAATGCTTTTAAATTTAAATATTTAATGTGGGTATGTAGACGAATGCTGCGCATACCCTGGAGAGATCGAGTCCCTAATGCTGAGGTCCTGAGGCGAATGGATATCGAAGTCGAGTCGCTTCTAATACAGTTAAGAAACAGAAACTAACATTCATCGGCCATGTGATGAGAAAAGAAAAGTATTCGCCTTCTGCATGGTAATACTCAATGGGAAGATAGGAGGACTGAAGGCTTCCTGCAGAAGAAGAACATCCTGGTAGAAAAACCTGAGGTGGTGTAGGTAGTTTGAGGTAGCTGAGGTAGTTTTGCAAGAGCAAACGACTTCCCTTTCAGAGCAGCAGTCTCCAAAGTCCAAATTGCCATGATGATCGCCATCTTCGATAGGAGAGGCATTAATAGAAGAAGATGTGTCGGTAAGCACATGTAAAATGGAATGCGGCAGTTGTCCACCAAATTGTAGAAGAACTTAACCTGCTATGATTAAGGAATACGGGACTGGCCATATACCAGTGTATGGCGGCGCCGTGTAATATGCCTTATCGACACTTCTCTAGAGATGGTGGGAACCGCTCCTTAATGCTAATGCTTGGACAAACCTTCTGCGAAAATAAACAAAATCAATTTGTCTGTCTGGGGTATTTGCTGTTTTTCAATTATTTGCTGTTTGGTAGGAAGGGGTATTCCATTATCTTTACCAAAGCTCGGAATAAATCCCTCAAATTCTGTTTTCCTCCGCACATTACGGGTGCCTCCTGCTTTAAAAGCTATTTCGCAAAATCCCAGCAAAATGAAACTCATGCATTCTAATCCACTTTGTTCCCAAATTCGAGTATAAGTATTATTCGTTGATTCCTTCTTTGCATGTGATGTGGCAGGCAAAAACCATCAGGGATTTTTGGGATTTTGTATTTTTTTTTATTGAGCCGCATTTCTCCCTATTGCATGCTTGAATATTGAACAATATTATAATATATCCCAGTAAAATAATTCAAATGTGTCATACGGTCATACGTGTCATGCATGACACATGATGATAGGCCGTGGTCGTTCTGAAAGCGTACTTCCAAACGTTTAGTCAACAATTGCGGTCGACATCTTCAGTGGAACTGTGTAGATCTTCTAAGATTATATCTCGGCAGCTCAGCAGGAGCTGCGCGTACTTTAGAATGACCACGGCCTATCATCCCGGATTCTAATGCTTCATTACGTAACTTTTCAAGCCTTTGTAATTATACATCCCTTCTATGTGTCCTGATACTTTTGACAGCTCTAGAAGGGATAATAAATAAATAAATATTTCTGTTAAATTACACTATCAAGTAATCAATAAATAATTGACTTCTTCTTCTTCGTCCCCCTAAATTCCCCGTGCGCAGCGTGGGGGAACAAGTAATTGACAGAAAGTATATAAAGTAAAATCGTCAAAATCCGGTAGTTCTGTCATTGTCATTGTCATTGTGCTAGTGCCTCAGTGACAGTGTAGAAAGCTTTCTCTAAGAAATTGTCTCTCAGCAATTTAGGGAAGTATAACATTTCCCACCGCTCTCAGTTCAAACGGGAGTTTTCTAAGGTAGGCGAAACTTTGTAGTATAGGATCCAGTCGCTTTCACTTGGCTGTGCGTGGTGCAGGCCTTACAAGGTCTCCCCGCTGCCTCGTGTTGTAGGTGTGGGTATCCCCGTTTTGTTTAAATTTCCCCCACGCCTCAAGCTTTAAGATATGTAAAATGCTTCTTAATATGTACAGACTTGGGGCTATCATGACTTTTGCACTTATAAGGTTTTTCCCCTCCAAATGTCTCTTAACCACGCCTATCAAAACTGTGGTCAAATGGTGAAAGTGCCCGCTATATAATATTATGTAATAAAATGTAAAGGAGTATGCTTTTTACTGAATTCTACAATCCATTCATAACTATAAAATTAATATAAGTTACTCTAACTATAACTGAATATCTGCAGCCCTATTATGGCGATTTGGGATAAACGTAATATCGGCGTTTATTCAGTTGTTTCAAACTAGTCAGTGCAAAATGCGCGGGAAATTCAAATTGATAAATTTATCCTCGGGTATATATTTTTGGTGAGTTTTCAAATTTTTCTCTCTTAGATGTAGGCACATTACTTAAAATTCGTATTATATTTCAAAACTCTACCTCTACATTTTAACGTTTAATACTACTTGTAGTAGCCTATGTCATTCATTAATAAACCAATGCAACCATTCTCTTGTATTCCAATAAGTTATCACTTTAAATTTCCCACGCATATTTCAACACCGTCACGTGACACCTTACTAATGTGGTATTAAAAAATCCCTTTCGGCTATGGCCGATCAGGTGTAGGGAGATTCCGCAGACCCTGCTTTTCCTCTACGCTACCCAGAGGCGTAAAGTTTTAGAATGATGGCGGGGGCAAAACTAAGTAGACCTTATGACGTCATCAGGCAGGATTGAAGAAAAAATTGATAATATAATAGAAAAATTGTAGAGTTTTACGCATTTTTTAATATTTGTAAAGTACAGCTGTAGATTTTACAAAGCTAAAAAAAGAATGTTTATATTCATATTGCTGCAAAGGGGACTATGAAGTAAGAACCACGTCTTACAATGCTCGAAGCTGGGGGGGGGGGGTAAAGCCAAAAGGAGCTGGGGAGGGGGGCAAGTTGGACCGTGCCTCGCCCCCCCCCCCTCACCCAACTTTACGCCCCTGACGCTATGTGTAGTAGAAAATAAAAAAAACTTCATTATTTTCCCGATCACAACATCAACACACAAAACACTCTTGTGTTCCAAACTATGACGACTATGAACTTTTACTTATTAAATTATTTTTACTTTGACTGGACGTCATCTTGAAATCGTTAATTTCTCGTAAAAAGTGTAGATTACCATTATCGTAGATAATAATACGATCTTTCAGTCAGATTTTAATTCATTCCTCTGCGACAAATACTGACTGAGATATGAATTATATAAGTTTTCAATCGGCCGCCATCTTATAACTAAATAGCGGATCTAGCTGGTTAACGAACTCGATCAAGGCATTTGTATGATCAATTTTTGTGCCAAGTTTCATCCAAATCGGATAATATTTACGGAAGTTAGAGTGTTTCCTAAAATCTATATATATATATATATATATATATAACATTTTGAACGGAGGGTGGTTTTAGGCTCAGGGAGTCATGAAATGAAAAGTTGTGAAGAAATTTTCCGAAAGTCGAACATTGGTCGCCACCTCAATAGGTTGATGAATCTCCCTAAAATAAACCCCGTGGATTATATAAACCCCGCCAACCCCGGTATTATGTTAATCCCAAATCGCCATAATAGAGCTGTGCGTTGGAAAACCTAAGGCAGTGGCTTGGGAAGAGCACGACTTCCCTTTTCAGAGCTGCAGTCTCCGCGGTTCAAATTGCCATGATGATCGCCATTCGTCGATAGAAGAGGCATTTAAAAAGAAGAATAGCGCAATCACTCGTTATTTTTGGAGCATTGTATTAAATTAAATTACATACTATATATACATTAGCAGAAACCAGCTCGTAGGTGGTGATAACAGCCACAATCTGCATACGCGAAGTAGAGGGGCTCAAGCTCCCTTTGGTGGGATAGGCTGTGAATTGAAATTACATACTTTCGCTCATTCTAGCGCCTAAGACTTAATTGTTCTAAGATTAACAAACAAGCTAACATACAAAATTGGTGCATCTTTGGCATTGAGAGAAAATAGCAGAGACTAAAAAATAAGAAGTAGAAGTAGTAAAAAGAAGTGATTGCTTCAAAAATCAAAGGAAAAGTATGCGTGTGTGTATATTCATAAATTATACCAAATCAGATATATGCACATATCGCTATGTCGGAAGAAAAAAGACACAACGCCAAAATTGTCGATTTCGACTTAATAACGCTAAAATATTTTTAAAAAAATCTGTATTTTGCTAGAATGTAGTGTGTATATTTTAAGCGCGAGGACAGTTGTATTTGGCGGAACTGTGAGGTGATTCATTATTAAAGAAACTTTAACTTCAAAATCTGTAAATTGTTAGATTTAGAGTTGTGTCCTTTTTCTTCTGAAATAGCGATATATACTGTATATACACACATACAGTGTAAATAGTGTCATTTTACCTGCGTCAATGCAATCCACGCATTTTTCCATTACGGTACGTTACTACCATACTCCTCGAAACAAAAAAAAACCCTATAGGCCTACTTCTGAAGTATTTACTCCAAACTCGTGAAGTTAGCTCTAAAGTTTTTTAAAACTTACTTTTCTCTATGAATTCCAGTTTTCTTTCATTTATTTTTGTAATTATATGAATGTTTTTGATTTTTGTTTACTGCGGACTGCCATTCCTTCAATACCAAACAACTAGAGTTCTATGTGTGAGAGATGGGATATTCGAATTATTTTATGACTCCTGGGTCCACTTTCTACGCCTTTTCAATGGCTGGTCATAGGGGACGTGGCGTTTAGCCCCAGATATTAAAAAATATACTTTCGGCGGGAAGAAAATGTAGCATCACTCCCATATAGAACTCTACTAACAATGTCAGCAAGTTCCATGTAACCTCAAGGGGAACTCTAATATACAATAACTTTGGTGCACTTATTGTTAAATTTTCTGACGGTTTTGGTCCTTTGCCTACTTCATTTTCTCTTCAATCTTGGGGTTTTCTGAAACAATAGATGAAATGTTTTATTTAATAATTTTGTAAATAATTTTTATAATCCAGAAGCCGTAGTCATGGGTGGATACAGGGGGGGGGGCGGGAAGGGGGTAGCTGCCCCCCAAATTTGATAAATCTATTGTTAATCTAAAGTTAATTTATTACGCTCTGATTTAATCGATAGTATATATGTTTTTCCTACCACAACTACACCCCCCCCCCCAAATGGGTACTGGATCCTGTCCCTGGCCGTAGTAGGTACCAACGATAAGAATAGCAATTTAATAATTATTTAAACCACTTAAATACGGTCTTAAAAGTAACCCGTTCCATTCAACTGTTTTGTCATGTTGGACCCGATCCCGAGTCCAGAAAATATGTTGCACCTACGCCGAGCATATAAAGCAATTATATTCTTTTGACAAACTATTTAATTCGTCGAATTATCGTCGAAAAATGCCACAAGTTTGGAAAAAATCGTGAAAAATTAAATTAATAAGTGAAAAATGTACTTAAAGGAATTTTTCACTATAACAAAAACGCTAGCCAACGGCCATACCAAGTAGAAACCAACAGAACGCCCGTTCAAACATGCAGAATACTTGGTAGTGTGCACAGTGTTGGCAGGGAGACATGGTGGGACATGATCACGCCCTGAGACTATACCAGTCAGTCTAAGTGCGTGTCGAGTCCTAGTCGCCTCCGAATCAATCGTATGACCTTGCTACGTTCCCCAAATGGTTCGGAATCCACTAGAGGTACACCCTGTCAGTCAACCCCTCTTCTCCCTGGGGTGAAAGAGTCTGCCCTCAGGGTGTCTCAAGTTAACAAACAGACTCACTCCCCTCGCCAGGCTGACAGGGTTGCTTAAAGCAGAAGCCTTCGAAATCGACTTCGATGGCCAGGTGGTAGCGTGCTTGTACATGTGCGAGTCTCTACACGCCATGCAATCGGAGACGTGTCGTTACTCGACACAAGTACCTATTAGGTAACTTAGTGAGGCGACTGAAGAGGTCAATTGGATACATTCATTGAATTGTTTGTATGGGATTAAAAAAAAAAAAACAGAGAAAACAAACAAACTAAAAAAAAACTATCTCCTTACCTTTTGCAATTGCCCTCCTTTTGTAAGACTTGTAGTAAAAATCAGTAAAGAGGTAGATGAAGACAGCGTCGAGAGACAGAATCCAAAATGTGAAGAGCCTGTGAAGATTGCAGGCGTGGGAAACATAGCCCAGGTACACCCCCACCATTCCAAATTGAATCTGAAACAATATTTTAATACTGGCAACTGGTCGAAAATTAGGTCCTGTGTGCACCAAACTACACATCTTGAGTACCTACTATTTCCGTAGAACCCCAGGAACACGAAAAGCGCACTTGTGCCCTATTGTCAGTAATAAATTATGATTCGACATCGATATCCTGCAGGCAATGGAAAAAAAAGAAGGTGGCCGTCGTCGTGTCGTTGTCTGCATTCCCCAGTCCCCACCTACACAGGTTCGCGCGGCATAACGTATCTTATTCTACCTAATCTAACCCCCCGTTCTTAACCTATTGAGGCTCCGCCAGGTAGGGTACGATAGTTAAGCTCCGTTCCTGGATGTTTGGAGTCAGATTCTTCCACCAGTCGATGTGATTTGAGCTGTCTGTTCCCTCCACCAGTATGGTTCGGCTGAGTAAACTCATTCTGAACTTCAGACGGTTGCGCCCAGCTGACTATCCGTGAAGTGGATGCCTGGAGTCGTCCTCTGCTTTTGTCTCTATAGTTTGCTGATTACTGTATACTGTATATGTTGCATAACTTAGTAAAACAAAATTGTACCATGTTGTAATTTGAACGTGACTCTTTTTTTTAAACATAATATTTGCATTTTATTTTACGTCTAGGTCAGCAAGCAAATAAATGCTTATTTACATATTTAAGGAGAATAAATTGCTTACCAGTTGCATTTCTGTGAGATGTTTTTTCCACCAGATGTACTTCTGGTATTGCGGCCCCATAATAGCCACTAAGTAGTACAGGTACATCCAAATGTGAACGAACAAGTTCGGGAGACCGAAGAAGGACAGGTTTCCCCCTATAATAAAATTAAAACATTAAGAGGCAGCTGGAGGGGGGAAACATTATGTGTCAACAAAATCGGGTGTTTCGGTGCTCAGCCATGATATTACTGCATTTTCAAAGTCTTTCTCTATAGTATTCTGCGTATTTTCTTCGGTATTACAATCCCACGAGAATAGTTATTTATGCTAATTAACTTCTTCTCCGCAGTAGGGGGGGGGGGAAACAGGTACGGTAATCTGCAAAACATCTGCGGAAGAAAGCAACCAGAGCCTACATCCGAAGTATTATGGGAGGTTTTATCCCGCGCACATAATTCGGTTCAAATGTGGTTTTGAAAGCTGGGATTGCTTAGCAAGAGACACTTAAGCTGGGGAATGCTAGCGGAGACAGTAAGGCTAATCTAACCCCCCCCCTCTCGACCCCCTTCTTATATCTCCCAACGTAATGTTTAGAACATTGTTCTTGAAAATGAACTTCATTTTGTCATTATGTCTGCAGAGGAAAACGAGATTTTATATTTAGAGAAAGCATCAACCTCATTTCATGGCAAATTGATTTGAACTGCTCAAAGGTGGCAGCCCGGCACTACGCGCCCCGTTTTCCGGACGCATAGGCTCTTAAGACAGAGATCTCAAATAATTTAGTAAACTAGTGACGACTTAGTTTCTTATGAGGAAATTAATTATTTTCGTTCTGCGGGCCAGCTATAGCGATTATTTTTAATCTCAATCAGCAGCCAGCTGATCGAGGCGATTATAATACCGGGTTTAAATAAATACCCAAGGATTATAACTGTTAACAAACAAATTTTTGAATAGCACTTTTCATTATAAAATTATCTTGTTTACATTTCTTTTTAATACCAGGGGATTAAATAAATACCGGTATTATAATCGCCTCGATCAGGCTGCAGGTATTACAAATGTAAAATAGATAATTTTACAGGGAAAAGTGTTATTCGAAATTGTTTTGTGTACATTTTTAACCCCCAGGAATAGGTTAATACTAAACGGCATCTAGTTCAAAGATGTGGAATAAAGGAAATTCAAATGGTCAAATGAAAAATTTGTAAACAATACAAACTCACACAGTAACGTTACATTTTTTCGCCTGAAATAATAGCACAGTAGAACTCGACATTTACTTTACATTATGTAATATTTGTACACATAAGGGCTATGGCTGTGTGCTGTAATACAAAAAAGTTCTATTCTATTCTAATAATATAAGATATAATTAGAGTTCTAAGCTACTCTATCAATAGGATAATCAAATATTCGGATAATTAGAACTCTAAAAACGGGTATAATTTTGACACTGATCTATCACTCGACTTGGGACATATAAAGTACCTATGCATAAAAATTATTCTCTATAAGTTAAGTTTAATAGCTTTGTAGCCGTAACTCCGCCAGGTTGGTTTAGTTTTCTAATGTTAATGTGACGGGCGTGAAGCCAATACCTTTTTTTTGTATTAATAAATAAATGGAACGTACAATTACGTAAAGGTGTTTTTTATAATAAAGATAGGATCCCATAAAAGGTTATGGGCCCAGTGCGACGAATGTGACACTTGTGAAAAGCGTCTAAAATTAAAGAGAAAAGTGGTGAGTAAATCAAAATGGCCGACTCCGGCTTTTCAGTCAAATTAACAGGGAATAATTATGAGAAATGGAAATTCGTACTAAAATGTTTCTTGCAAGGAAAAGGCTTAGAAAGTGTAGCAAATGGAAAACTAAGTAAAAGCGATCAGGAATATTCTAAGAACGACGGAAAGGCCAAATACTTAATTGCCTCTTCGGTTGATGAAAAGTTGCTAACGATTATTGAAGGTTGCAAAACAAGCAAAGAAATGCTTGACAAGTTCGAGAAAATTTATGGTAGTACCTCAGAAGTCAATAAAATGCTGTTATACGAAGAACTACATAAACTTCACTTTGAAAGTGAAGAGACTATATCAGGTTTCATTGCAAGAGCGATGAATATTGCAGGAAAATTGAAAAATGCAGGAGAATCAGTAAGTGACAATCAAATTATAACAAAAATAATTGGAACATTGCCAGAAACATTTGTAAATTTCAGGCAAGCATGGCTATCAACTGAAGATTCCAAACAGAACATTGAGAATCTAACGGCTAGACTAATAGATGAGGAAAGGATAATAAAAGGAGCTGAAAGTAAAACAGAAGCTTACATTGCCCATAAAAAACCTGAGAAAATTCAGAAAAAGGACACCATCTGCTACCGTTGTTCCAAACGGGGCCATTACGCATATCAATGTGAAAGCGGGCGCGAACATCACGGACGTGGTACGGGTCGCGGACAAGCTTCAAATCGGGGTAACGAGTATCGCGGGCAAGGACATCGAGGACGCGGATATCAGGGACGCGGGTATCGTAGAGGTAACTACGGCGGAAATTATAATGAACAAAGTACAATGAAAAATGAAGTCAATAGTGATGCGTTTGTAATTGCAACCGAAAATAGTTATTACGAGTGGACTGCAGACTCAGGTGCAGGAAGACATATGTGTTATCAGAGAAGTTTCTTTAAAACGTTTGAAAAACGTAAAGGAAATGTCACCGTAGGAAACAGTGCGAAACTGAATATAGAAGGTGAAGGTGATATTGAGATAAGGAAGCTCGTAAATAATAAATGGGAAAATGGAATTTTAAAGAACGTCCTATTCGTTCCTGGGCTAAAAAGGAACTTAGTGTCTGAAGGAGAAATGACTGCAAAAGGCCTGGAAATCGTGAAGAGAGGGAAAACTATTGAAATCATGAAAAATAAAAAAGTAATAGCAAGTGGAACAAGAGATGATACAAATCTGTATCAGCTATTTTTTAAGACAGTAATAAATGATGTCGCATGCGCTAATGCTGAAGAAACTAAATCAAGTATGAAACTATGGCATGAAAGGCTTGGGCATATAAATATTGAGTATTTAAAGAGACATATGGCCCAAAACAATGTGAAAATGGAAAAAGAAGATTTCTTTTGTGAGCCATGTGTATTGGCAAAGCAAAGTAAAGCAAGTTTTAAGAAATCAGAAAGAATAAAACCTAAAGGTCCAGGACAGTTGATTTATACAGACATATGTGGACCAATGACATGTGAATCTGTTGGTAAAGCGAAATATATAATTCTGTTCAAGGATGGAGCTACAGCGTACAGAAAAGTTTACTTTGTGAGTAATAAAAGTTGTTTTATTGATTGTCTGAAGAAGTTTGACATGCTTTTAGTGAATAAATTTGGGCGTCATTTACAAGTGCTACATTCAGACAATGGGACAGAAATCAGAAGTCAAATAGTTGAGAGATATCTTGAAGAGATTGGTGCAGAAAGGGAATTAACAGCACACTATACACCGGAACAAAATGCACGCTGTGAACGCGAATTCCGGACAATAATGGAAGCTGCCAGAGCCATGATGTTGGGCAAAAATATACGTAAAGAACTGTGGGCAGAAGCTGTGAATAATGCAGTTTACATTCTAAATCGTACGCCAAACTCGCAAGTAGACATGACTCCATATGAACACTGGACTGGGCAGAAAGCGAAACTAGATCATGTAAGAACATTCGGGTGTGATGCATACAAGATGAAACAAAAACATGAAAGAGACAAGTTAGACGCGAAATCTGAAAAACTAATTTTTGTTGGTTGCGACGAGAAAACGAATAATTACAGACTATATGATGAAAAATGTCGCAAAGTAGTGATTACAAGGAATGTTATATTCAATGAGAAAGGAAGTGAATATTCAAATGACAAAGAAAGCGATGAGAACGTGAATAATTATGTATTTGATCCAGAAATTGATGAGAACTCAGAAGATAATGATATTCAAGAATTACGTGAAGAAGATGAACTTCCAAAAAGAGGGACAAGGCAAAGAAGACAGCCAGCTTATTTGTCAAACTATGAGACATACTGTATGTTAAATGAATATGATCCTGTGTGTTATAGTGAAGCTATTCAAGATGATGATTGGAGGAAAGCAATCACTAAAGAACTGTCAGTGCATGAAAAACCAAATTTACAAGTTAAAGAAGGCATTATATGGGCTTAAAGAAGCTTCAAAGTGTTGGAACGAGACTTTCAGTATTTTCTTAGAAAAAGTTGGTTTTGTTCGCTCAAAGGCAGATGTATGCCTCTACATAAGAAATGGTGTTTATTTACTACTATGGGTTGATGACATAATATTAACAGGTGAAGAAAAAAAATTTGAAGTGATTGTTAAACAACTCGAACAAGAATTTAAAGTGAAAAATTTTGGCGAGATAAGAAATTTTCTTGGACTTCAAGTGCAAAGAAGTGGAAATGAGATGAAGATTTGTCAGACAATTTTAATTGACAAGGTATTAAAGAAATTCAATATGGAAGACTGCATAGAAATATCAATACCAATGGAATTTAATCTTCAATTCGCAGAAAATGAAGACATCTTAGAAAATGTGCCGTACAGACAGTTAATTGGAAGTTTAATGTACTTGTCAGTAAATTCACGACCTGACATTACATATGCGGTCTCAACTTTAAGTAAGTTTCTTGACAAGCCTACCTCGACCACATGGAAGGCGGGGAAAAGAATTCTAAGATATCTAAAAGGAACAAGAGAAATGGGCATCGTGTTTACGAAGAAAGAAAAAGAAGACGAAGAAGAAATAGTGGGGTTCTCCGATACAGACTGGGCGGGGAGCTCAGACCGAAAAAGCACTTCAGGCGGTGTGGTGTACTTTTACGGAAACGCTGTCTCCTGGGTTTCAAGGAAACAGCAATGTGTAGCCCTCTCAACGACAGAAGCTGAGTATGTTTCTGCGGCAGTGATGTGTTGTGAGTTACATTTCATTATTCAAGCGGCCAATGATCTTGATAAAAATTTAAAAGCTTGCCTATATACAGATAATCAAGGAGCAATGAGTATTGCTGTTAATGCAGAAAACAGTAAAAGGAGCAAACACATTGATATAAAGTATCATTTTATTAAAGACTTAGCTAAGAAAGAAATAATTAACTTTAAATATGTTTGTTCAGAAGACAATGTGGCAGATATTTTTACAAAGGCATTGGCCAAACCAAAGTTTGAGAAATTTTGCTTCATGTTAAACTTGGGATAAGTTTTTTTTACAATTTTCAACTTTTCATGATATGAAAACTTTTAATTGAGAGGGGGTTTTCTAATGTTAATGTGACGGGCGTGAAGCCAATACCTTTTTTTTGTATTAATAAATAAATGGAACGTACAATTACGTAAAGGTGTTTTTTATAATAAAGATAGGATCCCATAAAATTTAGTAATAGAATAAGAAGTTAATATTTATTTATTTATTTAAGTTGGAATTCTGAAGGGACATTAACTGACTCAACATGATATTACATTGTAATGTATTATTGTATAATTTAAATATTATTGTGCATATATTATTGTAACGGACAGCCAATGAAAATGTGACGTAGGTTCTTGAGTGGCTATAACTGTGATGAAAGGTGAAAAACTAATATATAAATAAATAAATAAATAAATGATGACTTTTCGTTCCATTACTAATCCAATCTAATTATTTAATGCGGATTAGTGTTACATAGCCCTCTCATTTAAATATTACAACACAAGATCGGTACAGACTATTAGCTATTTCCCAAATATCACCAAAAGCCGCACGACTTTCTCGCCTGTTTTCTTGTCAACGAAAATTATAAATGCTCTCCCCACTCATATTACAGATTTACTAAGAAAATTTTTTTTTGTCATCATCAAATAACTGGCTCAATAATACGGAAATAACACTTCTTAAATCACTATTAAATGAATAACTCGGTATACCTCAGTAAAAGTTAATAAGTAGACTACTAAATTATAAGTAAGTAGCTTATGTAAAAGTGATGTGAAGTGATCCAAAGGCCTGGTTCCCCCACGTGCACATGTATTGCATATACATATACTTGGTGTGGAATGTGTTTTTTGACAATTTGTATTCTTAATGGTTTAATATAATTTATTTTACTTTACTCTTACGCTCAACTACGAAGGCCCGGGACTGCCTGCTTAATATATCCTCCGAAGCAAGAAAATATAGCAAGGCTGGAATCAACGACCTTTCGGGAAAAAGTCAGAGTCCGTACCACTACTCTACTAGTCTTGCCTAGACGGATGAATACCTACAGTTACACATTTTTAAATATACTCACCAGGGTGGAATTTTACACCGAACCAGCATGAAAATGGCATAACTGTATGATGGAAAACATGAAGCGTTGTAATCTTCTCACTTTTCTTCATTAACACAAAGAAAACCTGTAAGAAATTAACAGTTATAGGTAATTTATGTTGAGCCATATGTGTGTATGTGACTGCACAAAAATCAGGGTAAGTTGACTGAGGCATACGTACTGTGCAAGAGCATCGAGCAACCTTCACATGATATTTACTATCCGACCACGATGGGATGATATATTTTGGAACACTTATAATAATTGAATTGACTAGGTGTTCTTCTTATGCTACTTTTCGAATAAACTAAGTATTCCAGTGTCATCTTATCGTGGTCAGGCAGTACGACGCGACGCGAGCTTTCAAAAATATCAATAATATAACTGTTACCACGTAACACCTGCATAGTATTCCTTAATCAACTTTCAGTGATTTTTCTGCTGAGACGTATGACTCAAATCAAAGTAAATTCAGTATTCTTGGTTGTATGGCGGGGTTTCCACCGACCGGCTAGGGCTAAATACAAATACGGCGACGTGGTAACAGACATTCAAGACTTAGGCGGTATTTCAACCGACCTCGCATTGTAGAATGCAAGTGCCGGCATTGACGGAAATGTTTGTTTTACTCTATGCCATAGTTAAAATTGATTAATGATCATAGAGTAAAATCACAAGCAAACAAACTAAAATTAAAAAATGGCGTCATGGGATTTGTTAATTACAAACATAGATTACACACATAGATTTCTATAAAAAGAAAAACAAACATTTCCGTCAATGTCATTTGCATTCTGCAATGCGAGGTCGGTGGAAACCCCGCCTAAGTCTTGAATGTCTGCTACCACGTAACCGCATTTGTTTTTAGCCCTAGCCGGTTGGTGGAAACCCCGCCTAAAATTTGCTATAGATTGTTATAAAGGTAAAGTAACCTACATGGTTGCCTAAGTTTAAATATGCAGAATTGTATTACTACCATGGGTTATTCCACTACGGTACTTACAATACGATAATAATAATTATAAAGTCTTTATTAAAAAAAAAATGTACAAATTCAGTGAGTTTAGGGCCTATGGCCCTCTCTTACACCTAACTGTACATGACAACGATATAGTTTGATTGAAATATAATACGATGAGTAGTCATTTTGTGTATTCTGCGGTTATTTCAACACCCGTGTTGAATACAAATGGAGAATAGAGGGGAAATACTTTTCCTTGCTTAATGAAACATTAAAAGTAGATCTAGACAGCTGCGGGGAACTGCCCGAATCACTAAATATTTTGGAGAATTAAAGTTAGTCATCCTAATTATTAATTTTGAATCTGTGCTACTTACAGTGTCTAATAAATCGATGATTTTGTTGATGAAATACAGGTGACACAATCGAGCAGCCTGCAAACATAAAAAAAATAAAATAAGTACTTTATTTCTTCGTGCTAAGCGATTCAAATTTTTATTGACCAATAAAATTACTGGCCATGTCAGCCATAACCTATTTTTGATTTTTAATTAAACTTTGATTAGTGAACAAATACGTATTTTCTTCATTTGTCACATTTCATACTAGTCCCACTGCAGCCCTATTATGGCAATTTGGGATTAACACCGGGGCTTACATAATATCGGGTTTATTTTTTTAATACCGCATTAGTAAGGTGTCACGTGACGGTGTTAAAATAATCGCGGGAAATTTAAATTAATGAATAATTGGAATACAAGAGAATGGTTGCAATTTTTTTTTTTTTTAGAAATATACTAATAAACTACTATTTTGGAATAGCCAACGGCCTTACCATGTTCAATCCATGAGAGCTGAGCATGTTCCAAACTGCGACAAACTTGGTAGTGTGCACAGCGTTGGCAGGGGAACCTGGTGGGACATGATAACTCGCTTAGGCAGTATAAGTCGAGTCCTGGTCACCTCCGATTTAATCGTGTGACTTTACCATGTTCCCCAAGTGGTTCGGAATCCACTATAATCAGGAGGTCCACCCTGTTAGTCAACTCCCCTTTCCCCGAGGTGAAAGAGTCTGCCCTTAGGGTGCCTCAAGTTAACAAACAGACTCACGTCCCCCGCCAGGCTGACAGGGTTGCTTAAAGCAGAAATGCTGAAAGCAGGCGTTAGAAACAACAACAACTATTTTGAAATTTTGAAATATAATAAGAATATTAAAAAATCTGTCTACATCTAAGGGAAAAAAACATTAAAAAATCACAAAACTATAACCGAGGGTTAATTTATCCATTTGAATTTCCCACTCATTTCGCACTCATTTGTTTAAAACAATTGAAGAAACCCTGGTGTTAGGTACGTTAATCCCAAATCACCATATTATAGGGCTTCTGCAGTCTGATCGAGGCGGTTATAATACCGGGGTTTATTTAATTCCCTGGTATTAAAAATGTAAACAAGATAATTTTATAATGGAAAGTGATATTCAAAATTTGTTTGTTTGCTTTTTTAATACCAGGGAATTAAATAAACCCCGGTATTATAATCATTATGAATTATTATAATAATTATGATCAGTGGCGGCAACATGGCGCGATCGTGGCAAAACACAAATACAGTTCTAGCACTTACCCATTGTATATCATTGGAATCGGAACCTTCGGGAATAAGTGGAAGACAAGCCATACCCCAACCGTAGTATTTAACCCACATGTGTAGTGACTGAAACCAAAAATAATGGTAATAATAATTCAGAAATTTTTAAGTAAAATAATTTTTCACAGTAATGGTGGCCATTCATGCACTTCGTATGAGAAGGAATGCTAAAGAAGTTAAGAGGAAGCTTATTGCAGTTGAAGCCCCTAGAAGCCAAGGGGTGTCATTTTTTGCTTTCCAATTTATACGTAGTATAAGGAAAGCTTTGTGATGGTCGAAATTTTCGATTCCGAGATTTCAACGGATTTACACGTTTTCAGGTCCCAGGAACCCAAAAAAGTGGTTTTTACGAAATGTCTGTCTGTCTGTCTGTCTGTCTGTCTGTGCATCGTTTTTCCGGGGAAACTACTCGGTCGATTTTGATGAAATTCGGCATGTAGGTTCACAAAAATCATACCTCGAGACCATTTTTTTATTTGGGGCTAACTCAATTTGGGGGGGTTTCATTCTCAAAAAACTCCTAAAAAACGTCAAAAAAAATTATTTCTCAAAAACGGCTCCAACGATTTCTTTTAAATTCACATATATTCTAGTCGTTCTTAATGTTGATAAAATGCGGGGGGTCATTACCCCTTGATAGTTTGCTTCTGGGGGTAAAAAAATAAAAATAACTTAATTTTAATGAAAAATGACTAAAAAATAATATTTCTGCGAAACTTTTCTATCGATGATTTCTACCTTCAGGCATGTTTTAGGTGTTAAGTTGAGTAACGAAACCGGACAGTTGGCTTTCCCAAAAACCTATTTGCTTTTGCGCAAAATTTTTTTTTTAAAAAATGATAGAAACTTCACGCTGAAATGCATTGCCTGCCCTGCCATTATTACTGTGTTGTAATGTGTTTTAAATATATTGAGGTTACCTCACCTCCAGTGACGTCAGGTGGACCCCCCCCTGCCCCCCCGAAATATCCGAAATTTAACCGTAGGAAAATTATTTACCATGAAATTATTCATTTTCTCTCCCTACTAATTGATAAATTGGAAAGCATGTTCGAGTAAACTCGGACCGGTTCTTTAGGTTTGGCGTTAACCAGAGGCGTATAGTTTTTGAATGATGGCGAGGGCAATGCTAAGTAGACCTTATGACGTCATCAGGCAGGATTTAAGGAAAAATTGAAAAGATAAGAGCAAAATAGTAGGGTTTTACGCATTTTAATAGTCGTAAAGTATAGCTGTAGATTTTAGAAAGCTAAAAAAGGGAAGCATGTATTCAAATTGCTGCAAACGGGACCTTGAAGTATGAACCACGTCTTACAATGCTCGAGGCTGGGGGGGGGGCAAGTTGGACCGTGCCCCCCCCCCCTTTACGCCCCTGGCGTTAAGTGCACCATGCTGTTGCTCTAGCTGCTCTTTATCCTAGAAACCGACTGGAACATAGGGATCTGTAATTTTCACAATGCTAAAATTTGGGTAAAAATAAGAATATTCAATATAATAATTGATAGTCTAGGGCCAGTATTACCTAGAAGAGTTATTAAGAGGTGACCTGTATACATATGTATATATGTATATATGTATATATGTATATATCAATTATATGTAGGGGTATTTTCAATTGAGTTACAAAATGACTCCTCAATTATCTCGAATGTTTCTTATGGTCACTTACACCCTCTGGCCGCTATACGCTTCAGTTGGCAGTTGCCACTCCTGGAACACCCCATAATAGGTTGTTTTAAATTTTTTATTTAAGTCAATAAAGATTAAGTTATTAAAATTTGCATTAAGCATGTTCTAACTTCTTAAAAAGTATAAATTTGAAAAAGAAAAAAACACGCATCATTTTATATAGTATGTCATATTTTCTTAAAAAGTATTTAAAAAAATGGATGCAATGCAAAAAAGAAAAGAAAAACATTTCATTTCTAACGTGGGGAGAGTCTTATATTTTCTTAGACTGCGTTGATAACATCATGCTCATACAATCTTATTTGCTCGCGGCTTCCTAGATTTCAACGAAGCTCTTAATACATTCTAAGGATTTGTTGACATTGCATTGCCCGCTTTACATGCACGCTCCGCCACTGTGTCTGTCTGACCCCTGCAACTCTCTGGCTACGCCCATGGAGGATACTTACTATTACAAATAGCCATGCATTACACACAACTTGAAATATATTATACACCGCTATAATCTTCTTGAGCGAAAACGGTTTCCTATTGGCCATCAGCTTAGGTCCCAGGGATAGAACGAAGTAGAGGTAAGCTAAGCATATTAACGTCACAGGTACAGGACTTTGCATGAAAAGCATGTCCACGACACGGTCATCTAAAAAAAACAAGACTAGTTTAACAATTGCTTAATGTAAAGTTGAAGATTTACCGTCACTGGTCAGTAACATGACCGGCTGCCTCCTTTGTCTCCTGCCGGTGACGGAACGGTTTTAGTTACTTTCTTTCTTCTGAAGTACATTTTATTGATGTAGGCCAACAGATAGTGTGCCCTAAATGTAGTGTAGGCCTATATGTAGTGTGCCCTAAATGTAGTGTAGGCCTATATGTAGTGTAGCCCTAAATGTAGTGTGCCCTACATGTAGGCTACTGTACTGTGTGGCTTGCATTTAGTGTGACCTACGTGTAGTGTGGCCTGTTGATCCTCGCCCTGCCAACGAACCCATTGCTTTTCGGACATTATTGATAAGGTTTCCGAATGAATTTCTCCACATTTGAAACTGGTTCACTCGCGTCGATGTCGGTCTACACAAATTACATGTGACAACGGGCAAGCTCAGACATGCTTATCTTTGACATTGTAACAGGCGTTAACTCGACTTAACCAAGTATGGGGACGAGTATGAAGGCGAGGTACTCATTGGAAATAAAATATGGACTCAGTGTGCGCAGTGGACAATTATTACCCTTTTATATGTCTACCCCTTACATTCATAGCTGACATTATCGTAGTGTGTAAGGTACCCTTTGCCACTAGAACTATGGTGAGGTGGTTTCTTATCACGTTGAGACTGGTTACGAAGCGGAAATTTTATCCGGCGATCTTGGGTGCACCCAGACTCGTATCTGTACTTGGTTAAGTCATGCTTTTGCCTGTTTCATCGCGTCAATGGTAAGCTTGTCCCAGCTTGTCCATTATCGCATTATCGCCGGTGTAGGTTGACATCGAAAACGTGTACCAGTTTGTCAGTGGCCAAAAATGCATACGGAAACAATACAAATAATGTCCATGGGGTCGTTGGCATTGGACAAGGGACCTGTAGCTATGGGCTGCTAGGTAGACCTGAGTCCATAAGAAGTCCTTCAAAAATTACAAATACAATTGGGTGCACCCAACTCTATTGGGTACCGTGTACCTTGGTTTTGGCGGGGGGGGGGGGGGGGAAATGTTATTTTTACGGTGAGTCTCTTGACCTTTGATTTTGTAGTCCAGTTCTTTACCAACTGGTCTAAGCTAGGCTACGGCTAGTCTGTCGGCCTTGACTTGACAAACCCATAGAGCATTGCATCACAGTCCTCTAGAGATTTGTGCTTCCTTGAAAGAGATGCATGGGACAATCTTTGTTAAATAAACAAACTTGTCATGAATCTCGCAATGCTAGGTACAGGTACGCGTCAATAAACGGCAAGGACGACTGCGGAGGATGAAGCACGATATGCCATCACTGACAGAAAAACTCTAGACAAGGTAGCTGTTCCAGCTGCATTTGGCACGTTATAACTTCACGAAGTTGGTGAAGTCGAGCGTTTAGCACTTCTGGGCTTCCGCACTTCACGTTGTTGTTCATCCTTGGCTTGCCTCATAGTGTTTTGAAGTGTTCTGACTTGAGTTATACGCAATCCTGCTGACGGTTAAGAAACGGAAACTCAGCCAGCGCACAGCTGTCAAAGTGGTGCTTGGTCCTCCATCATTCGCTTTTACAATGCGCCTGACACTCTGTCTCATGCTAGTACCGTATCAGCTGTTCAGAGAGGCAATTACTAACCACCGCTGCAACTTAATTAAATAAGTACTATAACTTATTTCATTAACTATGATTAATATTTTAATAATGCTTATTAATTAACTCCAGTTCAACACCGTTAACGTCTCCATCCTCTTGCCAGCTTGAAGACATTTACTTGCATGGCCACTCAGCAGCAATTACCCTCGGCAAGAAGTGTACATCCTCAATGGTGCTTATCTGGCCGTGATCTTTTCAACTGTCCCCAAAAATGTAGGTACCTAGGTGTTTTACACATATACAGTATATTGACATTGTTAATTACAGCAATTAGGGCGAAATTTTGCAATTACACTGGGTAAGAAGCAAATCCACACGAGATGATGACTTTGGCACCAAGGACACTATAAGTGAGATATAAATATTGTAGGTTACTGCATATCCTATATAGGTGTCACGGTGCAGTACGTTGCACCTTCAGTGCGACACTCGGGCTGTATTACCGAAATTCCGGTGTGACCGATACTCAGGTCCGTGCAGTGCATTTTCTTAGCATGAGTCAAGACTTTAAAATGTTGGTCCTATTTGAACAAAGCCAATGTAGGTACCTACCTACAGTAAATTATAAAAATACAATACTATTCTTCTTTCTATTCCTCATTTAGCGAAGATAATTTGGATATTTCATCTTTTCTTCTGGCTCTACAGCCCTCGATGAGCTTTGGCCTGCTCGACAACACTCCTCCAGTATTCTCGGTTTTGTACACCTCCACCATCTACGGACTCCCATTTTCGGCATGCGGTCGTCTGACATTCTTACAACGTGTTCCAGCCATCTTATGCGTTACCCTTTTATGAACCGGACTATGTCTTCTCCGTTGACTATTGCGTCTATTTCGGCGTTGATTCTTATACGCCACTCCGTCGTCACATAGGGGTCCATAAATCATTATCTTCCTTTCCAATACTCTCAGTTTGCGTCATTGGCAGTAAGAAACCAGGTTTCCGAGCCGTATGTTGCAATAGGTTTGATAAGGGTTTTATATATATATATATATTTTATATATTATCTTTAACTTAGTGTCTCTGGATACTGCTACTCTGAAAAGAGAAGTCGAGCTCTTGCCAAACCACTACCTCAGGTTTTTTTAACCAGGATGTTCTTCTGCCGGGAGCCGTCAATCCTTCTATCTTTCCTTGGATTTATAGCGTACAGACGGCGATGTTTCATTCCTCATCATAGTTAAAATTGATGATGTACAATATACCTAGGTAAATCATTTATTAAATGTTATATGCATCGGACGTGTCTCTATCGTTCACGCTATTTTTCGAAATTCTTAAATATAGCTTTCATTATTTTAGTAAATTATTTTAATATTAGATATTAAATTAGAGCAGTTCTAAGTGTATTATTGCTTTCCAATTCATACGTAGTATAAGGAAATGTTTGTGACGGTCGAATTTATCGATTCCGAGATTTCAACGGATTTACACGTTTTAAGGTCCCAGGAACCCAAAAAAGTGGTTTTTACTAAATGTCTGTCTGTCTGTCGTTCTGTCTGTCTGTGCGTTGATTTTCGGTCAAACTACTCGATCGATTTTGATGAAATTCGGCATGTAGGTTCACAAAAATCATACCTCGGGACTACTTTATTTGGGGCTAACTCAATTTGGTGGGGGGGGGGGGGGGGTTTATTCTCAAAAAATCCAAAAAAACTTCTAAAAACATTATTATTTCCCAAAAACGGCTGCAACGATTTCTTTTAAATTCACATACATTGTAGTTGTTATTAATGTTGATAAAATGCGGGGGGTCGCTTGCCCCTTGATAGTTTGCTTCTGGGGGTAGAAAAATAAAAATAACTCAATTTTCATGAAAATGACTAAAAAATAATTTTTATGCGAAACCTTTCTATCGATGATTTCTACTTTCAGGTATGTTTTAGGTGTTAAATTGTGTAACGAAACCGGACAGGTTGCTTTCCCAGAAAAGTATTTAGTTTTGTACAAAAAATTTTTTTTTTTTTAAAATGATAAAAAATTCACGGTCAAATGCATTGCGTGCCCTGCCAGTATTGCTGTGTGGTAATGTGTTGGTCTGACCTATCTAGAATTTACCTCAATTCCAGTGACGTCAGGTTGACAACCCTCCCCCCCCCCCCCCCCCCCCCCATGATATCGGAAATGTAACCATAGGAAAATTATTTACCATGAAATTACTCATTTTCTCTATCTACTAATTTTGATAAGTTGGAATCATGTTCGATTAGACTCGGACCGGTTCGTGTATTTTATGACGACGTCAAAAACCGTATGCGCTTGCTGGTTAAACATTGCCTCAATAAAGAATTGTCAATTGTCTATTGTATTGTAAATTGTCTATTGTCTACTCGGTTATCTGGTTTTCTGGGACTAATTGTTACCTGTACAAAGGGCTATCAACGTTTTCCAGAGTGCAAAATAAGTAATAACTACTTTTTTACTTTCTCCAACGGCCGTACCAAGTTTAATCCACCAGAACAGCGACTGTTCAAAACTGCAGCAAACTTGATAGTGCGCACAGGGAACATGGTGAGGCATGGCAACGCGCTGTGACTGCCAGTCAATCTGAGTGCGTGTCGAGTCCTGGTCACCTCCGAATTAATCGTGTGATTTTACTATGTTCCCCAGGTATAATCAGGAGGTTCACCCTGTCAGTCAACTCCCCTTTCTCCCTGAGGTAAAGGAGTCTGCCCTTAGGGTGCCTCAAGTTAACAAACAGACTCACTCCCCCCGCCAGGCTGACAGGGTTGCTTAAAGCAGAAATGCTGAAAGCAGGCGTTGGAAAACAAACAAGTTCTACTTAATGTCGTGATTAAAATGTTGGAACTACAAAAAAAGAATGATTACTTTTGGTGGGTATAATAGTGCAAGTCATTGTCAAGTATACCTACTGGGAAAATTTGGAAATCTGAGAAATCCGTAAAATGACCTTAAATTATTACCAGTTAGATGATCGTGATATATCAGTTAAAGTGTGAACATTTTAGAAATTAAAGTTACCGTACATCATTTTGTATTACTAAACTTAAGTATAGAAAAGACGCAGGTAGACCTAACAGGTGGGCCTGTTGTACTTTTGCTTTTACTTTCCTATTTAAACGATAGTATAAGGAAATCTTTGTGATAATCGAATTTTATATTTCGAGATTTCAATAGATTTAAGATCCCAAAAGAGTGATTTTTACGAAATGTCAGTCTGTTTTTCTGTCTGTCTTTCCGTCGATTTGTGCTCTTATTGTTATGTATATTATAGTACCAGTATTATAGTTTATTGAACTAACGACTTCGGTGGCAATGTGGTAGCGTGCTTGTACTTGTGCGAGGGTCTACACACCTTGCGGTCGGAGACGTGTCGTAACTCGTCACAAGTACCTATTGGGTTACTTAGTGAGGCGACTGAAGAGGTTAACCGGATACATTCATTAAATTGTTTGTATGCGTTTAACCTTTAAAAAAAAAAAAAAAGCTTATTGAACTGTCCAGTGCCCATTATAGTCTATACAATTGACTTATCGATCAATTCAGTTGATGCAGCCGAAATTTAACTGGTTGTTTATTGAAGTGAAGCCGATGAGTTAGGACTATAAAACCCTCTCTTACACTCAACTAGGAAGGCGCTGACCGCCTGCTTTACATGCCCTCCGAAGCATGGCCAGAAGTGTGGGACTTGAACCAACAACCTTGCGGGTGAAAGTAAGAGCCTTTACCACTACGCTACAGGTACTGAGAGCTTTGTTCTTAAATACTGGACTTACAGCTGGTGTTCCATTCAACTAGGCAGTGGTTGTCAACCTTTTTGAACCACTGAGTAACATTCGAAGTTCACAGCGAGCTATGAAGCTTACGGAGCCGGACGTGCAATAATATATACATAGATAGGAGAAACGGGGTTTTACTTCTATCACCGCGTTCTGGTGGAGCCAGAACCTAAGCTGCTCAGAGCCATAGTTGACTCCGGAGCCATAGGTTTGACGACCACTGATGGTGGCAAAGGATTCAACACACGCTCCAAATTATGATCAAAAAGTTAGGTACTGTATTGTCTCGAACCAACGACCTTTCGGTTGTCATCAGTCTTCAAAGTTTTTACCTCTATGTTGTCCCTAACAGCATTATGACAACATACATACCTCCCGCTCCAAGAAACTTTTCGTAGGCCAGGGTAAAAGTCTTCGATGATGATGAATTTGGGTAAGACGCCATCTCGGAGAATAATTTAAATCTGAAAAAAATTAAAGTAAACTGCCTTAAGCCAAAGAGTGCGGTTGCGACCCCTCCCCTTATCGAAAACACACTAGGCTATTTAAAGAAAGAAATGCAGAAATAAATAAAGAAAATTGCCTTTACTGTCACAATTCGCCTGTATGGAAAATAAATAAAATTTTCTTTCTTTCTTTATAAATAAATAAATAAAATAAATAACGACTTTATTTTTACCTGGGCTGTACTTTTGCTTTTGCAGTTTTTCGGAAAATACACTAAATTGGGGAAATTATGCACATTATGCAAAGAAATATATTGAATTGAATTGAATTGAAAACGACTATTGAATAAAAACAAAACAAAAGGCGAACAATAAGACTATAAAGTCTTCTTTTCATGCTAACCATAAAAACTAACATATTGTATTAATATATAGATGCTTAAAATTAAATAGAGAAGAAACAACAGAAGAAGGGGGGGGGGAGGGGATCCATTGTCGTCACCATTATAAGATCGGTGAGAGTCTCAAGCGTTATCTAAGATATATTGTTTAATAATTTTCTTAAAGCTACTGAGTGAACTAGCTGCCTTAACCTCCAATGGTAGGCGGTTCCAGTGGCGAATAGCGTATATTACTGTAGATTGCCCGTGCCTTGTGGTCTTATGTAGTGGTATTTCGTATGTTGTGCCATTGCGTTGTGACTGTAATTTTGTATATTTTTGTATGATGTACGAAGGTGCGTTTGAGTGGGTTACTTTATGCATTAGCATCAGTGCGTGGTATTGTGTTTTTATATTAAAATGTTTGGCTTCCTAGTTAAGTGCAAGAGAGGGCTTTATAGCCCCAACTCCGCTAGGTTGACTTAGTAATAGAACAAAAAGTCAATCCTTATTTATTTATTATTTATTTTAATAAAAAATCAAATTTCCTTCGAGGTAAGGCAATGTGAGCTCACCTGTTTCCAACGACTAATACGGTAGCCTACTCATAATTTAAGTGACGCTTATCTTGTTATATTAGGGAGATTCATCTATTGAGATGGCGACCAATGTTCGACTTTCGGAAAATTTCTTCACAACATTTCATTTCATGTCCCCCTGAGCCTAAAACCACCCTCCGTTCAAAATGTTATATATTATATATGTTTTTTTTTTTTTTTTTATCATAACGCAACGCCCTTTGGGGCTTACGCGTTGTATGTTTAAGTGTTGCAATGCTGTAGTTTTTAATGGGGTTGGTGTAGTGTGCACTATTGTCTTTTTTTTCTTCCGGCAAACTGCTATAAGCGCGCTGGGCAACGAGTTGCCCAGGTACCGTCTACAACAGTTTGCCCTTGTATTATATATGTATGTATGTATGTATATCGATTTTAGGAAACACTCTAACTTCCGTAAATACTATCCGATTTTGATGAAACGTGGCACAAAAATTGATCATACAAATATATTGATCGAGATCGTTAACCAGCTAGATCCACTATTTAGTTACAAGATGGCGGCCGATTGGAACCTTGTATAATTCATGTCTCAGGCAATATTGGTCGCAGAAGGATGAATTAAAATCTGACTGAAAGTCCGTATTATTACCTACGATAATGGTAATTGCCACGTTTTAAGATGGCATCCAGTCAAAGTGAAAATAATTTGATAAGTAAAAGTTCATAGTCGGCATTGTGGTTCGAAATTTGGAACACAAGAGTATTTTGTGTGTTGATGTTGTGGAAAGTAATGAAGTATTTTTTTATTTTTTATTACATATAGTAGCATGTACATAGTGTAGGTAACGTAGCGGAAAAGCAGGGTCTGCGGAATCTCCCTACTCCTGATCGGCCAGAGCCGAAAGGCATTTTATTATTATTGTTGTTATTTAATCGGCTGACGGAGTTAGGTTAGGCCTGTGTGATTCAATAATAATAATAATAATAATAATAATAACAATAATAATAATAATCTTTCTTTCTTTCTTTCTTTTCCTTGTCCAGTATTCCCTGGACAAGGAGCATATATTACAAAAATACAATACATAATAATACCATCCCGCATCCCCAAGCTAGCGCTTATTTGGGACAAAAGACTCATACAGTGCTGCTAAACAAGGCTTAATCATTTATTTTTGTTATTTATTTATAATGTTTATTTTATTTTTATTTTTATTTTAACTTGTTATTTTAATGTCAGTTTTTATTATTATTATTAACTCCCATTGACCAGCCAACTTTTTATACCCGCTTTTAACTCACCCATCTGTGTAAATTTTTTCATTAATAATAATAATAATAATAATAACTGAAATGGGGGTGGGGGTGTACGCCAGAGGGACTATTTTTAAAAATTGAGGAACAGTGGGCTTACTATGCCATTTAGTGTAGTAATTTATTCTTGTGGTTAAAAATGTATACAAAACCATTTTGAATAACACTTTTCCATTCAAAAAAATTATCTTGTTTACATGTTTATCCTAGCATAGGTTGAGATTAAAAATAATTGTCATAGTAGGCCGCAGACAGGTCATGAGCATTCTAATAATTCTACTTCTCTGGTACCTGAACTTGCATTACTACTAGGTAGGCTATTGTAATTTGTCAAATACCTTGACATTGATCAGGTACCACTTATATGATAAAAATTTTATGTATTTATTAACCTCACAGCTAGTAGTGAATTACCATTCTTATCAGATTTCTCATGTACAGTAATGCAACTTATCAATTGTAAGTAAATTTCACTAATGATTCATTTTCTATTAGTCATATCTTTATTACGCATTTTTTTACTGGATAATATGGATAATAATTGATAGGCTACTGTAAGCTAAATTAGAATTTATTGAAAAGATGGATGCAGTGGCGGATCCAGAAATTTCTCATGGGGTGGCAGGGCATATTTTAAGAAATTTTCACTGGGTAGCCCACATTGAAATCCTATTCTATATAATCTAAATTTCACTTGTGTCCACCCTCCCCCCTCCATAAATAAATTCAGATTAGATCTATTATCCTTTTTAGTGCTGCCACGGCTTCTTCGGTCACGTTAAAAACAAAATTGGCGCCATAAATACGGCGGACAACGTAACTTTTAACTATTCCTTTCTTTCTTTTCTAATTTCTAGTTTTTGCTAGTCTTGGAATTTGAAATTTGTGCCCAATTTGTGTGGGGCAACATGCCCAAAAGTAGGGGGCAAAATCACCTCACTGGGGGGGGGGCACGCTTGCCACGCTTGCGTAGCTGCAGCACTATTATAACGAATTGTGATTAACTTAATACCAGGGTTTAATCAAACGTTTTAAGCAAATGAGTGAGAAATGCGCGGGAAATTAAAATTGATAAATTAATCCTCGGGTATATTATTGGTGAGTGCTCAATTTTTTCTCCCATAGATATCTACACACATAAATTAAATTTCTTATTACACGGGATTCAAAATTCTGCCTGTGCATTTTTATGTTTATTAGTATTTCCTTCAATTAAAAGACAATACAACTATTCTCTAGTATTCCAATAATTTGTTAATTTGAATTTCCCGCGCATAATATTATAACACCTTACTAATGTAGTACGGAAAAATAAAACCCGGTATTATGTGAATCCCAAATCACCACAAAAGGGCTGCTGGTGGCTCTCATTTGGGATTGCCACTGGCATAACCTGGCTCTAGTAATAGAAAGAAGTCCATACATTATCATATCTTATTACTGACTCATTGATAATAGTTGTTCGAACTGGTCTGACTCTGCTATTTAAGTACAGTATGCCAGCTTATGTCATATATATAAATGTCCTTTTTATGGACCTTAGGCATGGACATGGAGGCAGGGTAGCTGCCCCCCCCCCCCCAAAAAAAAACTAATAAATCTGAGCAAATTTATTAGGCTCTGATTTAATTAAAAAGGTATTAAAGGTATTTTTATTAATCAAAAAACGCAATACAATTAATAAATATCCAAGGGCCACACTAAGTGCACCCTGTGAAGGGGACTTGGGACTTGCTTCGTGGCCCTTCTAACTATTACAAAACAAAAAACATTACAAAACAAAAATTATAAATAATGGTCTAAAACACTTAGCCTACAAATCTTAGAATATTTTATCTATTTTTTTTATATTTATGTTTTAAAAATTAATGTTTACATATCGCTTCTAAATATCAGTAAAGTTCAGTAAAAGGCATATTATATTTTTTTTTTTTTTTGTGATTGTTCTAAATTTAAAAAAAACTGTCAGTGCATAATATTTCCTTAAAAACCTTGACGGCTTTGAAATTTGGCGATTGTTTAAAGTGCTCAACGAATGGACGCTCTGTTTTCAAGTTATTTGCTACGCTGTGTCTGGTATGATCCTATTTTGACAACTACCCCCCCCCAATGGCTGGTTCCGTCCCTGGGCCTAGGTCTTCTTATAATTGCTCATTGGTGCCTTGTCCAATGGCAACGACCCCATGGGTTTCGGACATTATTTATATTGATTCCGTATAATTTTTTGGCCATTGGAAAACTGGTATATACGTCTTCGATGTCAACTTAATGTCGGCTTATGAGTGTTGACAACATTTTCATTTTATCACAGAGGGGGAGTTCAGAGTCGTTTCCCCCGGTTTGAGCCCCGGGGTCTCTGTACCTATGACGAAAATCCTGCCTCCAACCCTGGATAGAGGGTGTGAAGAGGTGCATTAATTCCTATCGCATTCGATACAGACCTGTCATTTCAATACATTTGAATTTTGGAGGTGCCACTACAGGTGGCCAGACTCAGGGGCTCCTAACCGGCTAAATTTGTTCAGGGCAGCCAATAAGTACTTCTAGAGTTCTTTTTGTCTTCAAAGTGACTGACCTTCTGCGTAATGCTTTATGAACTCAGACATGGAGCAGACTTCAAGGCCGTAGCCAAGGGGTGGTTCATGGGGGTTCAACCCCCCCCCCCCCCGAAATGAAATGGCCTGATACTAGATAGAATCGGATTTTGAGAGGAAAAATAAAAACCACTATGCAATATCTAATGAAAATTCTGAACCCCCCCCCCCCCAAAAAAAAAAACCTGACTACGGCCTTGGCAGACTTATTGACTCGTCACTGTCGATGTGTACTACCCCAGGAGCTGGACAGTTTAAGTGCCTCCTCCTTTTTTCCTCGTACAAAACCCTCTAGGGTGGCTATTTACAATTTATTACATCTTATATTTTTACTTACAATTTAATATTAATTTTCTATTGTGACGCGATCGATCTGGCTGTGGCTGGTCAGGGACACTAATACTTGTATTGTATCAGAGGCACGAAAATACATAATCTGTTCCTCCACGTGATGAAGATGGAAGCGCGCGTAATGGCGACTGGACAGATAAGGGAGATGGTACATTCACTCTCGCCAATTTTTTTTTGTTATTATTTCATGTTCCAGTTGCCACATCTTTGCAAAGACGGGTCATAGGTGACGTGGTAGGTGGCACAAAAAATTAAAAAAAAAATACTTTTGCCTGGAACCGAATAACCGAATCTCTCATCTCTCCTTCATAGAACTCAGGAAACCTCTAAAATAAATAAAATAAATAAATAAATAAGCGTTTATTTGCAAACAGACAAAGTCCAATAATATGCAAATTAAATCTCTACTAGAATTCCTGGTGGAATATGCCTTCAGGGTCAGAAGAACCCTAAGCTCTTTTCTCCCCATAACTCAGTGGCGGCACTGCGGGGGGGGGGGGGGCCGGTGGGTCTGCCCCCCCCCCCCGAAAGTTGCTCCGGCCCCCCTGGGCCCCCCCTTTTGGGATATTTTACATGTTTTATAGCGGAATTTTTGTAATTAAAAAACGTCAGAATTAAAATTGGTAACAAGTTACTTACTTTCATCATACCTACTCCCAGTGAAAAATGTTTTGTTTTTTCATTGGCCCCCCAGATAGAAGTCATGCCCCCCCTCCACCTTAAAATTTCTGGCACCGCCACTGGGCATAACTCCACCTATTCATTTTCTTTATCTACATTGTTAGTAGGCTACCTTCTTCAGGGTGTCAAGGGACTCTCAACTCATAAATAACACGATGTTGCCCGGGCTATTGGAACTGAAATAGCTCCAAGCCTTCGTTCTTTAACAATATTGTATGATAAGAATAAGGGGACCTCCTGATTATATAGTGGATTCCAAAGCAATTGGCTTCAGCTTCAGCTTCAGAAATTTTAAGGTGGAGGGGGGGCATGACTTCTATCTGGGGATCCAATGAAAAAATAAAGCATTTTTCATTGGGAGTAGACTGTATAAAGAAAGTTTTAATTCTGACGTGTTTGAGTTACAAAAATCTGCTATACAACATGGTAAATATCTCAAGGGGGGGGGGGGCGGACCGCACTTGGCACCCCCGTAGCGCCGCCACTGCACTGGCTAGTGGCTTCAGCCTCTCCCATGAATAATTATTTCTAATACGACAGAGGTGAATAGTGGCGGAAGGTGACTTCCTTTACTATAACACATATCGTAATTAATTATTCACTAAGGCCAGTCTCACAAAATTACCAAATCCGATCGGACCATCAAGTGTGATATGTCTGACAGGTTACAAATAAATAAATATTGACTTTTTTATTCTATTACTAAGCCAACCTAGCGGAGTTAGGGCTATAAAGCCCTCTCTTACACTCAACTAGGAAGACTCGGGACCACCTGCTTTCCATGACCTCAAAGCATGGCCAGAAATTGTAGCAAGTGTGGGACTCGAACCAACAACCTATCGGGTGAAAGTCGGAGTTTCTACCACTCAGAGCATATCTCAAGGAAGCCCCATTGGGGCAAGCGTGCCCCCCAGTGAGGTGATTTTGCCCCCTACTTTTGGACATATTGCCCCACACAAATTGGGCACAACTTTCAAATTCCAAGACTAACAAACCTAGGAATTAAAAAAAAGGTAAAAAATTACGTTGTCCATCGTATTTATGGCGTCAATTTTGTTTTTAACGTGACCGAAGAAGCCGTGGAACTTATTTATGGAGAGGGGGTGGCTACAAGCGAAATGTACACTATATAGAATATGATTATTTTCAATTTGTGCCACCCAGTGAAAATTTCTTAAACTATGCTCTGGTACCACTACTCTACATGCCCTATCTCTCATGTACACGGTCATTGAGACCAACGAACGAAGAAATCATAAACCATATATTGTAATACTGCGATATATTAAGCACTGTATTTCTAGCTAAGACCACGTGAATAATCAAAGAAAGAAAACTGTCTTTATTTTGCATATGGGCGAATTTTGGGCCTTACAATTAACCCATAATACAATGTTTTACAATTATATTAAAATATACAAATTTAAGTGAATAAAAAGATGAAGTAAATATTAAAAAAATAAAAGAACCGGTCCGAGTTTACTCGAACATCCTTTCTAATTTATCAAAATTAGTAGATAGAGAAAATGAGTAATTTCATGGTAAATAACTTTCCTATGGTTACATTTCCGATATCATGGGGGGGGGGGTGGGGGTTGTCCACCTGGCATCACTGGAGTTGAGGTAAATTCTAGATAGATCAGACCAACCAACACTTTACCACACAGCAATACTGGCAGGGCACGCAATGCATTTGACCGCAAATTTTTTATCATTAAAAAAAAAAAAAAACATTTTTTTTATACAAAACTAAATACTTTTCTGGGAAAGCAACCTGTCCGCTTTCGTTACACAATTTAACACCTAAAACATACCTGAAAGTAGAAATCATAGATAGAAAGGTTTCGCAGAGAAATGATTTTTTAGTCATTTTTCCCTAAAATTTAGTTATTTTTATTTTTTTACCACCAGAAGCAAACTATCAAGGGGCAGGCGACCCCCCGCATTTTATTAACATTAATAATGACTACAATATATGTGAATTTAAAAGAAATCGTTGGAGCCGTTTTTGATAAATAATGTTTGGATTTTTTTGAGAATAAACCCCCCCCCAAATTGAGTTAAAAAAATAAAATAAATAAAAAAATTATGTAGAGGTATGATTTTTATAAACCTACATGCCAAATTTCATTTAAATCGACCGAGTAGTTTGCCCGGAAATTGCGGAATAGACAGACAGACAGACAGAGCGACAGAGCGACAGACAGGCATTTCGTAAAAACCACTTTTTTCGGTTACTGGGACCTCAAAACGTGTAAATCCGTTGAAATCTTGGAATTGAAAATTTCGACCGACACAAAGCTTTCCTTATACTACGTATAAATTGGAAAGCAAAAAGTAGAAGCGCGAAATGGGTAGAGCATTTATTAAGGCACGAAAATCTGGTACACACCATCATAGGGGGCACAGATGAAAGAACGAATAGAAATGGGTGGCCGAAGAAGGAATTCATGGATCAACTGAAGGTGGACGCAGGAGCTCGAACGTACCAACAGCTGAAGTGGAAGGCGCAGGACCGAGAGAGCTGGAGGACGATATGCAGGGAGTTACTGACAACCAATCTTTGATTGTGACCTCAGAAGAAAGAAATGGCCAATGGCACTACGAACTAAGTAAAAATTGTAAGCTTACCTCGGTGTTCATTTAACCACGTTCCACCACGTACTGACTCCTCTGGCTGGGCCTACCCACTCTAAAGAAAGCAATGGGGTAATAGTCGCGTAAACATTGCAGTAGATACCTGCTGTTCTTAGTCCAGGCTCAACTTTAGATGCTAGACAACTGCCTAATAATGTAATGCGATTTTAGTTCTTGTAAGCGCAGATTGGCGAGGAATCGGGTTATCAATGAATACAATTAGTTTTTGTTGTTGTTGTTGTTGTTGTGATTTACTCATCACACATCAGTCCCGTAACCTGGGGGCTGCCCCCCCCCCCCCGAAATATTTTGGGTTTACAAAAGTTAAAATTGAACTTTGCAGTCGTGCTACATTTCACTACATATTGTAGGATCGCAGCACTGCCCGAAATAAAATCCTGGTTACGGGCCTGACACATACCATTGGTTTCATAATTAGCTATAATTTTATATAGCTACGTACCACGTTATAGGCCTTTTAAATAGAGCTCTCATTTGTTGTGCTGTAATACGACGCATCTTTATATTTGAAAATTCCGAGGTACCACCGGCATTATGTTAATCCCAAATCGCCATAGTAGGGCTGCTGGAAATAACCGCACTTTCACTCTTATACTTGCTATTTCGTTAGTTTTTTGTACATGTTTAACTGGTTTTGGAGCTTTTCTGTTATCATCCCACACGGCTGGAATGGTATTAGATGCAACCACTGCATGTTGGATCATATCTTAAAAATTCATAATACTCACATACTAAAAGGGTCGAATTCATTTGGGGGAAAAGCTAAGGCGAGCAGCAAAAAACAATGTGGTAGACCTAAAGCTAAGACAGTGGTCGACAGCTATTTATTTGTGTGAATTTATGTTTCACCAAGGATACAAGGATAAATAAAGAAGAAAAAAAAAAAAAAAAAAAAAAAACTAGCCTATGTGGAAAAGGTTTAAACTGTACCTTTACTAATAAAACTTTTTTTTCAAGGTTAATTGCATACAAACAATTTAATGAATGTACCTATCCGATAAACCTCTTTAATCGCCTCACTAAGTAACCTAATAGGCACTCGTGTCGAGTTACGACACGTCTCCGATCGCAAGGTATGTAAACACTCGCACAAGTACAAGCACGCTACCACCTTGCCACCGAAGTCCCTTATACAAATATGAATTATACAATATGCTAACTGATATGGTTAGGTACAACAAGGAACAAGGCACTGGAATTGCCGACTTAACGTACTGTAGTAGCAACTACCTATATTACAACATTATGAAATTGCTACGTTGCAAGACAGAAATTGATTATTTTTTCATTAGTAGGTGGGTATCTACTGTTTTTGTCTCTTGGCTTGCAACTCGTTCTATCGCAACCTTGTCTAGGTATACTAACATAAATGTGTTGCGGTTTCTGAACACAATGCGCGCGAGACAATCTACAAGGGAAACAATTATATTCTGTTGAATATTGGGACAGATATGTTTGCACAACCACTGGACTATTCAAAGTTGCAATATTTAGGACTTTTGAATAGGATTTAAAAAAAGAAACTTTTTTGGAAGAAATTATGGATAATTCATACCCCCTTACATTGCAACATACGGCTCGGAGACCTGAAATCTTACTGTCAGTGACGCAAACAAACTGCGAGTACTGGAAAAAAAGATAATAAGGAGGACCAATATCCGAAGACGGAGAGTGGCGTAAAAGAAACGACCCCGAAATAGACGCAATACTCAACGAAGAAGACCTAGTCCGCTTCATAAAAGCGCAACGCATAAGATGGCTGGGACACGTCGTAAGAATGTCAGACAACCGCATGCCGATAAAGATGTACAAAGCAAATATGATAGGAAGACGGCTGGCCGGACGTCCTCGAAAACGCTAGACAAATGATTTTGAAACCTTCGCGAGTTAGGAGTCCGTAGATGGTGGAGCGTTGTACAAAACCGAGTTGAGTGGAGGAGTGTTGTCGAGCAGGCCAAAGCTCATCAAGGGCTGTAGAGCCAGAAGAAGAAGAAGATTACATTGCACACCTTCCCATTATTACTGTGTTGTAATATATTGGGCTATCTGTTCTTGATTATGCAATAGTGTCATCGATCAATTCAGTGTTTTGGGATAGGGAATGTCGAGGCAAGCTAAATTCAACCTAAGGACAATTATTAGCCATAGAACAATTCATATTAACTATCTCAGTGCCTATACTTATTAATGGTTTGGAAATCATGTACGGGTTCACTGTAAAAAAATATATTGTACTTTTGTTGAGTTTTACGTAATAAAATAACACACAACCGGTTTCGGCCCACGCTATAGTCAGGTCAACACTTGACGAAACCGGTTTTTTTTTTAAAATTTATTACGTAAAACATTACAAAGTATATTTTTTCACAATAGTTACTTTACTTATGTATGTAAAGCAGTGGGTCCCGGGCTTTCCTAGTTGATTGTAAGAGAGGGCTTTATAGCCCTTACTCCGCTAGGTTGGCTTAGTAATAGAAACAATAAAAAGTCCTTATTTATTTATATATTTAATAGTAACGATTAAATTAATTGAATTTTAAATTAAGTTAATTTACAATAGATTCACTTAATTTTGGGGCAGTTTTCTTTGTTCTTTTTTTGTATCTTTTTTTTTCTTGTACGTTTGTAGTGCAAGAGCATAGCAGGAAATAACCGCACTTCCATTCTCATGTTTTCTTTGATATTTTGGTAAGTTTTTGTATAAGTTTAATTGGTGCAAATTGTACCTGTACAAATATAAATATTAATAATAAAAACTCTAAAAGTACTCATTTGGTGGGAAACAATTGTGGGAGTTCTAACTGTAACAAGCACAACAGACTTAGGCCCTAAGGTCATTAACCATGTGTTTCAGTGCGAATTTTCCCACAAACCCCTTTAGCATACTTGTACAATAGAATTTAGCTTATTTTGGATCAAGTTTTTGTTCTTACTTCTTATAATACAATAGTACCAGCAAAATATCTGGTTTCATCACGCCAATCTAAAGTAGTCATAGAAATCATAATATTATCGCGTATTTTTAACATCTATAATTTTAATTTATCTCAACATCTGAAAACAACAACGTAGACGCCTATTCCTTATATATCATATGCCGCATGCAGCATTTTTCAAAACTCCCCGAAATATATGAAGCATACACTAGATAGAGCAGAGTTTTAAATATATTGAGGTTATCTCACCTCCGGTGACGTCAGATGCCCCCCACCCACCGAAAAAAATTCTGGCTAAGACCTTGCCCACAACGCGTTTTTTTTTTTTTTACCAAGTCGCTACGCTGAAAATACCTTGCGGTTTGACCCACAGAAGGGAATCGCAATTCGTGCCATCCACCTGGTAGCATAGCTTTTTTTTTTAATATTAATCAAATATCATAGGAAAGAGGCCGTGAGCGCAGAGCCAAGCTTGAGGAATTAGTAAAGAGAAGAAATGTGTCACCACGTTTATTGATATATAACTTGTCGCCGTCCTAGCGACAGATGGTCCCTCACATACGAATATCATAGGAATTATCCATTTTAGAGATTTCCACATTGTCGCTTCCCTTCGAAGAAATACTCTTCTACATTTAGATAGATGATATACCTCCTTGATGTATTATATACAGTATGTGGCCATCACTAACACCGATTAGCCATAGTTTTGACTGACTTCCTACATTCCAATACATTCACAGTCAGTTATGTTATCCTAAGTCCTGTCGATGTTAGGGACGTATTTAAGTACCTGCCGCCTCGAGGCAGGGAAGCTTGTCGCCCCCCCCCCCACCTGTCAGCTCCCTCCTCGATGCGTGGTTTTAATAACTCAAAATTGTTAAACTTTTATATTCATGGGCTCTACACCAAAAATACAGTATTTATCCAAAACATTTTGCCCCCCTTAAATGTGCCACCCTAGGCGCGTGGAAATTCGGAAATACATCACTATTCACTGCCACATGCAATGGTGGATCCACGGGGCGGTCAGGGGGGTCACGACCCCCCTAAATGAGTAAATTCATAAGAAAACGTAGTAAAACCTAGTAAAAAAAAATAAACTTTTCAACAAAAATAATTAGGTACCTTTTAAACTTACAAAAAACTTGTAACCCCCCTAAATTTTTTTTGCTGGATCCGCTCTTGGCCACATATCAAATATTATAATGTTGATAAGTATTTAAACTATTCTAAGAGATGCGACATTTTGATAGCTTTAAAAATCGACAATAAATATTTCCTGTGAAATTCGACTTCGCACGAAGAACGAGTAGTGTTCCTTCTTAAAAAAAGCCCAGAGATAAAATAAGCTCCCACTCAGCAGGGTTGTTCTGGCCATAAGGGCTAGAGGAAGTCGTCCGCCTGCTCCCTTGCTCAATAACCATAATGGCGCCCTTCATAGGACAAACGTTTTCGAGAAAACATTTAAATAATCGGGAGAACAGAAAACTTTGTGAAAGTTAAGAAAAAAATACATTATATTTCGCTAATATAAAACTAGCAGTGGGGACTTCGGTGCTTTCTCCCGCGCCCCGTATGGTATCCAGCACGACACTGTCCCCACTCCCCAACTGTTATGTGAAATGTCGCATGGTAGAGTAGTCGGTGGACCATAACCAAACCTAACAGTTAACACTGACCTAAGCCGGCCGCCATACCAAGTTGAATCCAGCGGACCAGAGCAGGTTCAAAGCTGCAGATAAATTGGTCGTGTGCACAGTGCCGGTAGGGAAACATGGTAGGACTTGTCCTGGTCACCTCCGAACTAATCGTGTGACTTCACTGGGTTTCCCAAGTGGTTCGGAATCCACTATAATCAGGAGGTCCACTGGAGTCCTATGGGCCCACACCGTGGCCTGGGACTGTGTCCAACCATACTACTACTAACACTGACCTATCGTTATATGCCTCAACACTGGTCACTGGTCATTATGTATCTAGATATGACCACAGACAAAAAAGACATTGAATGTCAAGAGGGGATATAAATGATAAAAAAAAACTCGAAGCATTTGAGATGTAAAGACCGCCCCCCGGGGGGGGGGGCGGTGGTCCAAGGGGTCCGGACCCCCTCCGAAATAAAAGGGCTTTATACTGCATTAATGAAATTCGTAAAACATTTTGGACCTGGCCAAGAAAATGAGAGAAGTGTTCGATCCGGTTGTGGTAGTAGCCAGCCAATCAGGTGCGAGGAGGGGACGCCGCCTCCACCCCCCCCCCCCCCCTCGCAGCTTGGTATAAATATCAGTACACATCCCCCTGCCC
This sequence comes from Psococerastis gibbosa, assembly GCA_963971405.1. Lineage (NCBI taxonomy): Eukaryota > Metazoa > Arthropoda > Insecta > Psocodea > Psocidae > Psococerastis > Psococerastis gibbosa. The sequence continues at coordinate 43,801,085 of OZ020486.1, read as the reverse complement.
AAAATGGTACAATCTTAGAAGTCTACCCAGTTCCACTGAAGATGTTGACCGCAGATGTTGAAGAACCGTGAGGAATTACGCTTTCCTAACGACCACGGCTTATCATCCCGGATTCTACAGATTCGTCGCGTAACTCCGGCCATGAAAGTCTTTGTAATTTATATTGTGTGGGAGATTAACCGGATTAACCCGCATGGGCACTTTGGGCACAGGCCCACGGCCCTCCAAAAATACCTGAAATTCCGGCCACCACAAACAAGACTTTTTTTTTAATAATAAAAATTGAAAGTTTAAAACAATTTCTAGGAAAGTTTTGAAATTGACGGGAATTTCAACAATTTTTTTTTTTTTTTTTTTGCTGCAATGTTGGTAGACAGAGTGTTAACCCACGGCCCCCACAGGGGTTAGTCCGGCACTGCTAAACATTGCTAAGAGCGGGGCTAGCACAATATTTTATGGCATAGACTTAGCCTATGTGCCATTCGCTTGTTTTCATTTAAATACGCGTAAACCACGATAAACCAATTTAAGGTCCTACTCACTGAATAAAAGAAAGTGTTCGTGACAACTGACATCGGTTTGGACAACCAACGCAACGGCCGCGAGTACCGGTGTAGGTCAGTTGGCAGGAAACTGACCGAGAAACGGAAGATCTAGGTTCGAGTTTTGACATGAAACGAAATATTTTTGGCCGGTTCTGCGGGTCTACTCAACCGTAATGGGAGACTGACTTTTTTGACTTTAATTTTTTTTATTTTTTTTTATTACAAAGCCAACCCAGCAGAGTTAGGGCTATAAATCCCTCTCTTACACTGAACTAGGAAAACCCGGGACCGCCTGCTTCACATGCCCTCCAAAGCATGGCCAGAAAATGTAACAAGTATGGGATTTATACATAATATACATTTTATAATAAGCACGTATGCTTTAGAATTAAAATTTTACGAAAAATGACTTCGTAAATTATTAAAAACTTCTTGGGGCACGTTTGCATACTTCTTTAGGAACGAGAAATATCGCCTTCTGCATGTAGGGAAGATAGAAGGGCAGAGGGCTCCCAGCAGAAGAAGAACATCCCGGTTGGAAAACCTGGGGCAGTGGTTTGGCAAAAGCTCGACTTCCCTTTTCAGTGCAGGAGACTCCCAGTTCCAAATTGCCATGATGATCGCCCCAATCTTCGATAGAAGATGCATTTAAAGAAGAAGACGTCTTTTTATACTTTTTTATCTTTCATAGTAAGTTAAATTATTAAAATGTGTCAATTTTTTTTTTAATGACCCGTTTGACCTCTGCAGTATATAGTTTCCACATAAAACATAATGCCGCATGAATAATAAAGGGACCTTCAGCAATTAATAAACGTGATTTACTTTAAGACCACTTCCAGTAATTTACGCATTTTAGTACATTTATGTGAGAAAAAATGGTCAGCTTTCCCACAAGTATAATAACTTGGGATTACGTCCCATTAGTCGTATGTGATCGATTATATTAAAAAGAGATTAAGAGACTTTTCATAGTTTCCCATCATTAAGACTCAATTTCCCATCTCAAAATTCCACATTTATTTTATCAACTGTTTCACCGTGTGGATGTTACATTAAACTCTACAATGTTAAGGCTGACAAATCTTTTAAATGCTTACGCTGATTTTATAGATGCTTTGCTATTTCCCATCTCACAATTCCAAATTTATTTTATCAACCGTTTCACCGTGTGGATGTTACATTAAACTCTACAATGTTAAGGCTGACAAATCTTTTAAATGCTTACGCTGATTTTATAGATGCTTTGCTATTTCCCATCTCACAATTCCACATTTATTTTATCAACCGTTTCACCGTGTGGATGTTACATTAAACTCTACAATGTTAAGGCTGACAAATCTTTTAAATGCTTACGCTGATTTTATAGATGCTTTGCTATTTCCCATCTCACAATTCCACATTTATTTTATCAACGTTTCACCTTGTGGATGTTACATTTAATTCTACAATCTTGCTGACAAAACACAATGGAAGTGCAATGTAATTTTTAATTTAATGCATCATGCGAGTATAGAACAATCAAAACTAATTTTTCTTAAACTGTCCCATCCTGTATTAAGCCCCTAAGCACATTGTAGTAGGCACCTAAAGTATTTAAAAAATTAAGTGCGTTCAAATTTGCAACATGAATCATGAACATGCAATGACTGTTCCTTATTAGGTATAGTATTAATGCTTAATTAACAAGGTACAAAAAGAAGAAGAAGAATATTGCATTGAAGTCCAGATTTTTGTCTCTGTTTAAAGTAGATAGTATATTATTTAGTAATACTTTGTGCCCCATTCCTGTGTAAACAAACCTGGCTAGTTGATGAAACAGTAGAATTCGGGCTAGTGGCCCGTGGTCGAGTTGGAAGCGTATTTCCAAACGTTTCGTCGTTCTGGGGGTCCTGGGACCTCAAATATATGTAAATCCATTGAAATTGCAAATTCGAAAATTTTAATCGTCACAAAGCTCGATTTACGTCTAAATAGAACAGCAACTAGATAGCTATAGTCCTTACACATAATAGACTGCTTCCTTTAATATAGTACATAAATTTGCGTGAAAGATGACAAACAATAATGCAATCATCCCCCCCCCCCCCGAAAAAAGCACTTATTACTGCCTAGTTACCTGACCTAATGCCGTAAAAACTAGATGACTTTTACAGTAAATAGTCGTCTAGACTTGATCCGATGCTTTATCAATTTGTGTGAAATATAACCTAGATTAACCAATCATGATCACGATTATACGAAGATCACCTCAAATAAAGACATTGGCCATGTCCTTGCTTGCTTTGCACTCCAGAACAAAAGGTCGTAAGACTTTCTTTGTTTACTGATGGAAGGGGCCTAGGCTAAGCACTGTGTAGTTCATGCGAGTGAACTGAACTCCGTCCAAATGTAGATAAACTGAAAGTTTAGTTTAATAACAGTTCAGTTCTCTATAAGTTCCCAGTTCAGTCGGTCGTTTACGAACATTAATGAAGGGTCGTTAGTTTAGCACTGTGCAGTTCATGAGTGAACTGAGCCGTAGACTCCGTCCGAATGTAGATAAATTAAATGTTCAGTTTACTAACAGTCCTACCAGTTCACCAGCTCTCTGTAAGTTCCCAGTTCAGTAGGTCGTTTACGAACATTAATGAAAGGGTCGTTAGTTTAGCACTGTGTAGTTCATGAGTGAACTGAGCCGTAGACTCCGTCCAAATGTAGATAAATTAAATGTTCAGTTTACTATCAGTCCTACCAGTTCACCTACTCTCTCTATAAGTTCCCAATTCAGTTGGTCGTATACGAACGTTAATGAAAGGTTCGTTGGTTTAGCACTGTGTAGTTCATGATGCATGAAGTAGTCTTCTACAACTTCTTCTTCCTCTTCCCTCTTAGTGCCAAGTTCCCAATTCAGTTGGTCGTTTACAAACGTTAATGAAAGGGTCATTAGTTTAGCACTGTGCAGTTCATGAGTGAACTGAGCCGTAGCCTCCGTCCGAATGTAGATAAATTAAATGTTCAGTTTACTAACAGTTCTACCAGTTCACCAGCTCTCTGTAAGTTCCCAGTTCAGTAGGTCGTTTACGAACATTAATGAAAGGGTCATTAGATTAGCACTGTGCAGTTCATGAGTGAACTGAGCCGTAGCCTCCGTCCGAATGTAGATAAATTAAATGTTCAGTTTACTAACAGTCCTACCAGTTCACCTACTCTCTCTATAAGTTCCCAATTCAGTTGGTCGTATACGAACGTTAATGAAAGGTTCGTTGGTTTAGCACTGTGTAGTTCATGATGCATGAAGTAGTCTTCTACAACTTCTTCTTCCTCTTCCCTCTTAGTGCCAAGTTCCCAATTCAGTTGGTCGTTTACAAACGTTAATGAAAGGGTCGTTAGTTTAGCACTGTGCAGTTCATGAGTGAACTGAGCCGTAGACTCCGTCCGAATGTAGATAAATTAAATGTTCAGTTTACTATCAGTCCTACCAGTTCCCCAGCTCTATATAAGTTCCCAATTCAGTTGGTCGTTTACGAACATTAATGAAAGGGTCATTAGTTTAGCACTGTGCAGTTCATGAGTGAACTGAGCCGTAGCCTCCGTCCGAATGTAGATAAATTAAATGTTCAGTTTACTAACAGTCCTACCAGTTCACCAGCTCTCTGTAAGTTCCCAGTTCAGTAGGTCGTTTACGAACATTAATGAAAGGGTCATTAGTTTAGCACTGTGCAGTTCATGAGTGAACTGAGCCGTAGCCTCCGTCCGAATGTAGATAAATTAAATGTTCAGTTTACTAACAGTCCTACAAGTTCACCAGCTCTCTGTAAGTTCCCAGTTCAGTAGGTCGTTTACGAACATTAATGAAAGGGTCATTAGTTTAGCACTGTGCAGTTCATGAGTGAACTGAGCCGTAGCCTCCGTCCGAATGTAGATAAATTAAATGTTCAGTTTACTAACAGTCCTACCAGTTCACCTACTCTCTCTATAAGTTCCCAATTCAGTTGGTCGTATACGAACGTTAATGAAAGGGTCGTTAGTTTAGCACTGTGCAGTTCATGAGTGAACTGAGCCGTAGCCTCCGTCCGAATGTAAATAAATTAAATGTTCAGTTTACTAACAGTCCTACCAGTTCACCAGCTCTCTGTAAGTTCCCAGTTCAGTAGGTCGTTTACGAACATTAATGAAAGGGTCATTAGTTTAGCACTGTGCAGTTCATGAGTGAACTGAGCCGTAGCCTCCGTCCGAATGTAGATAAATTAAATGTTCAGTTTACTAACAGTCCTACCAGTTCACCTACTCTCTCTATAAGTTCCCAATTCAGTTGGTCGTATACGAACGTTAATGAAAGGGTCGTTAGCTTAGCACTGTGCAGTTCATGATGCATGAAGTAGTCTTCTACAACTTCTTCTTCCTCTTCCCTCTTAGTGCCACGTGCGCAGCGTGAGGGGGTTCGCCCCGGCCCCATTTTCTTACAGCCTACTCGTCACAAGAGTGGATCCAGCGGAAAATTTAGGGGGGTCACAAGTTGTAGGTATGTAAGTTTAAAAGGTAATTTGTTTGTTGAAAATTTGAGTTTTATTCATTTTTTTTTTACTATTATATGAATTTACTTATTTAGGGGGGTCATGAACCCCTGACCACCCGGTCGGACACTAATAGCATCTTGAGCTCGCCAATTCTTTTTCCTCTTGGTCCGGCGAGTTATTCGACTCTTTCCTCGAGGGTCGTCCTCTGTCTGCCGATGGGTTTTCTATCTGCTTCCGCCAGCCTCAGGGTGGCCCTATCCTCATCCATATTTTCGACGTGTCTTCTAAAACTTAAATGAGCCAAAACTTTAATATATTGCTTTGTTAATTAAATAAAAAATAGCAAGTCTGTAAAAACAACGAAATTTTGGGGTGCCGATTTTCCACACTCTTAAGGAGGCTATTCCATTTGTCAATTTTCCCGTCAAATGTGATTAAAAAGAGTCTGCTACCATGTTATAACTTAATTTAAATATACTATTATGTAGATACTTAACTTATCAATTATAAATTAAGTTATAATATGGTAGCAGACTCTTTTTAATCACATTTGACGGGAAAATTGACAAGTAGAATGGCCGCCTAAGTAGTGCGTCATTCGCAGCTTCTGTTCAAAAATGTTAGATCATTCCCCTACCACTGACATCCACGACTGTATGATTATAGCATGGGGCGTGTCTAAACCCCGTGGTTAATTAATTAATTGCGTTGCTCGTGACAGCGGACTTCTGTTTTCATTACCGTCATCTTAGGTAGGTAACCCCCGAGTGCTATGACACCTCAAGGCAGCCAATAGACACTCTTGAAAGGCAGGTACCCGTGGGTCTTTTAGGATCTGAGTGACTCTTCTTACAATATTTAATTACGCATGGAGCAACATGTATTCCTCTCGGTTCTCCATGTGCATGCAAAATAGTATTTTGCTGTGGCCCCCTATATATGTATCAACCCTACCAAAAACGTCGGTTTTTATAATGCAACAAATTTTTTTTATAGGGGTCCTATGAATTGTTTATATAGTTGAAGTGTCGGTACGTAGCAAGAGTAGCAAATGCTACGGGCCCCGCGCTCCAACGCTTGTCCATATTTTGCCTATATTAAATCCAGAATGTTTATTTGTAACAGTTTTGTTTTATTTAATGCCCTAAACCTAAGAACCTACAGTAAATCAAGGGCCCCTTGACTGAATTAGCTACAGGTCCCGCGCTGGCTTAATCCGGCACTAGCCTGCAAAAAAATTAAGATACCCTGACATAAAGCTACAAGCAGTGGAATTCATTATCCAACGGATCCGTTGACACCACCGCCATGCTTTGGAATAGGTTTAAAAAAATAGTGGTAGCATGCAGTATTCTATATATTCATATATTCTAATGTTATTTTTCCATCACAAATGGCAGAGAGAAAAAAAATACCGTGAACACGAATCGTAAAAGTATGCTATGAATAAAATAAAGGAAATTGTGATTTTATGTAGTCCAATTGCATGGGTCAGCGAATTTCCTACTCCAATATGTAACTCCCAGTCAATTTCTCTATTTTGCAACTTATTGTACCCAATTTTCGCTTGTTTTCCAACACTGTTTTATACCTTCCTCTATTAAATATGGAGTGTGCCTTATTTCTTCGAGCACTGTCTATTTTGACAGGTTTCAGACTTCAGTAGATGGAATAAGGTGATTTTTGTTATTTACGAGGAAATCACCGAGGAAATTCTAAAACTGTGGTCAATTTTAGGAACATTTCTTCAAAACAATGATATATTTTTTTATAGCTCTACGCTCGGTGTTTCCTGTGAAATGTAGAGGGCTGTAGAGCCAGAAGAAGAAGAAGAAGAAGAATCTATTTTAGATGCTACCTCGGTCTTCGAACCTGATAGGTATAAGGCCGTTTAGCTTCCTTAAGGTCAGTATCACAATCAACCTGAACCTGACATTGAATACATCTAAGTTTAAACCAGTTCTTCAACACTTTGTCCTGTGCTGGTTCCCAGAGTTCGCAGTCAGACACCCGAAGAAAGGTAATTGGTGGCGAACTTGGCCCCTCCAGCCCACACATGGCCACGACGTCAGGCAGGGTGAGCTCGTTGTACCGGCAAAGACTTGCTGCTTTCAGGTTGGGGAAAGGTAGCTTGTCTTCGGAGCCTCTCCGGAAAATTTGGGCGGTTAGGGAGTCGTTGATGCGGGGGTACTCGAGGAAGAGGCCTTGGATAGGGACTGTTTGTCTTGGATCTGAAAAAATGAAGAAGTTGGTGAGAGAGAGAGGCTGTATATATAGGTACTGTATTTATTTATTTATGTAATGCTCATGAGAAGATGACGTAAATAAATAAATAAATAAGGACTTTTTATTGTTTCTATTACTAAGTCAACCTAGCGGAGTTAGGGCTATATAAGCCCTCTCTTACACTCAACTAGGAAGGCCCGGGACCACCTGCTTTACATGCCCTCCGAAGCATGGTCAGAAAATGTAGCCAGTGTGGGACTCGAACCAACAACCTTTTGGGTGAAAGTCAGAGTCCGTACCACTACGCTACATGTCCTGACGTAGGTTTCTTCAAACCCATTTAGCAGTCTTATCACACATTATTATGTCTACCATATGAACCAAAGAACTTTACTCGAACTTTACTCGAACATGCTTTCCAATTTATCAATTAGTAGATAGATAATATGAGTAATTTCAGAGTAAATAATTTTCCTAAGGTTAAATTCCGGATCCCTCGATATCCCCTATCCCAAAGCACTGATTTTATTTATTTATTGCATCGGGCAGACCAATACATTACGCTAGGTTGGCTTAGTAATAGAACAAAAAAAGTCAATATTTATTTTATTTTTATTTATTTATTACAATACAGTAATAATGGCAGGGTAAGCAATGTATTGGAGAGTGAATTTTCCACAATTTCTTCAAAGAACCGGCCCGAGTTTACTCGAACATGCTTTCCAATTTATAAATTAGTATTGTAGATATTGACATGCGTAATTTCATAGGAAATAATTTCCCTATGGTTAAATTTCAGATCCCTCAAGGGGGGGGGGGTTCACCTCAATATATATTAAAAACCCCTTAAAGCTCAATTGCATATTCTTGAACGAACAGACCAATGCATTGTAACAGTAGTAACAATGGCAGATGCCACGTAATGTATTGGAGCGTGAATTTTCCATAATTTCTCAAAAAATAATTTATTGCACAGAAGCAAATATATTTTTGGGAATGCAACCTGCCCGTTTTTGTTATCCTATTGAACACCTAAAACATACCTGAAGGTAGAAATCATCGATAGAATGGCTCAGCAGAAATTTTTTTTAAATGAAAATTGACATATTTTTATTTTTTTACCCCCACAAGCAAACTATCAAGGGGCAAGCGACCCCCCGCATTTTGTTAACATTAATAACGACTACAATATATGTGAATTTAAAAGAAATCGTTGGAGCCGTTTTTGAGAAATATTTTGTTTAGACGTTTTTCTGGAGTTTTTTGAAAATAAAATCCCCCCCCCCCCAATTGAGTTAGCTCCAAATAAAAAAAATGATCCTGAGGTATGATTTTTGTGAACCTACATGCAAAATTTCATTAAAATCGACCGAGAAGTTTGCCCGGAAATCGACTCACAGACAGACATACAGACAGACAGAGCAACAGACAGACATTTCGTAAAAACCACTTTTTTTGGTTCCTGGGACCTCAAAACGTGTAAATCCGTTGAAATCTCGGAATCGAAAATTTCGACCATCACAAAGCTTTCCTTATACTACGTATAAATTGGAAAGGAAAAATAATTTTTTTGTACAAAACCAAATCATTGTTTGAGACAGCAACCTGTTCGGTTTTGTTACTATATATACCTACCTTGAGAGTTTACACCTTATTCGTACTTTGGACGTATTTCTTACAATTTCCTTTCGCAATATTTTTTTTCAATGAGGTAAGGGGCGCTGGAAGACGTGTTGCCCAGGGTGGCAAAATCCCAAAGTCACTGATTAGTTTTGAAAAAATTGGAGCCCCTACATAATAGCGCGGTCCTGGGCCTAATGGTATGAACTCGAATGTGTAAATTTTAGTAGGGGTGCATCAGACCCCTTCTCATGCAGTGGCGGACACAGCCTTTTATTATGGGGAGGGTCATGCCTCAAAATGGCGCCTCACGTATAAACTTAGAACAAAAACAATACGGTATTTGATTTAAGTAACTGATTTAGTATTTCCGAACAATTCTACTGGTTGGAAGGTTGGTACATAAAGAGAACGAAACTAAACGATTTCAGGAAGTATTACATTAACAATTTTCATATTTCATGCCTTTTTTTTAATTAAGTTGTCATTTTGCCACCTTTTAAAAAAAATGGGGGGTCATGATCCCCGTGCCCCCCCCCCTGTACTCATGACAATTAGGGTGCTTGAGCACCTCAACTGCATACAAGTTGGAGTTACTGATGTCATTTCACAAATTTCATGAGTAAACCATTTTCCAAAGTTTCGTCCCTTGTTCAGAAGACAAGTCAGTTAATCCTGTCTGATACTGTTGTAAAGTCTTCCAACTTGCAAGGTTTTTGCCATTGTGGATTGTAAAATGGCAGAGGTGACGACATCGATTGATAGCCCCCCTCCCAATAAAAGGGGGGGGGGAACTGTATTTCCCAAACTTTTAATGAGTATCGTCGTCTGATTGTTGGTAACAACTTTCGTGTTAAATTATATTAAAAATAATTTTTAGTAATTTACCCTACTCATTAAACGTTGTGCGGTCACTATTGAGGATGAGAAAGGAAGATACAGTATATAAGGAAGAATCTGTGTACCTCTGTGAGAAAACAGAGAACAGCTTATAAGAAACACCTAGACGCAATACCCATGGTGAAGGCATAGTACGTTTTGTAATAGCAAAGCGTCTAAGATGGCTGGGACACGTCGCAAGAATGGCAGAGAACCGCATGCCGACCAAAATGTACAAGGCAAGCATGCCGCGAAGAAGACTGCAGGGACGCCCACAAAACCGCGGGAAGAACGAACTAGAAGCCATCCACCTCCACTAGTTGGAAGTCCGCAGATGGGAGGAGGTTCTTCTTCTATTGTCCTTCTATCTTCCCTTGGACTATTACATGCAGATACTTTTCGTTCCTCATCACTGAAGTATGTTAGTTTCAGTTTCTTAAACGTCAGCAGGAACTTCACTTCTTGCCAGGCCCGTACTTCTGTACAAAAATGGGTGCAGAGAAAAACTGCAGAGGAATGGAAGAAAGTCCCGGAAAGCAGATTTGCTAAGAAGGTTATTCCGGGTCCTAGTAAAAAGCTCACCGATCAGCTTCTCTCTTTAAGTAGAGAGCAAGCTAGAAGGGTGGTTGGCACGCTTACGGGCCACGGCCACTTCAACAAACACATGCATAGGGTTGGCGTGAAAAACGACAGTAGATGCAGACTGTGTGAAGTTGAAGAAGAAACAGCTGAACACATTCTCTTTGAATGTGAAGCGCTGGGACAAACTCGATATCAAGCTCTTGGCCACCCTAGGTCTGAAGAGGAAACCATCCGATCTAATCCCATCATAAAAACACTAGAATTCATCAAAAAGACTGGTGTTATAAGATGGGCGTAGACGGCAAACGTGGAAGCAAAAGACCTTCTAGGTCGACGCTTATAGGAACTCAAACGAGTAGACCCCACGAAGGAAAAAAAAAAAAAAAAAACTTCACTTCTGTATCCATTCGCCTCAGGACCTCAGCATTTGAGACACGATCTCTCCAGGGCATGCGCAGCATTCATCTGTATATCTACATTTCAAATGAACTGATTCTGTTCTCCATGGCGAAACCTTGTTTCTTATTAAGTTAGCAAGTTTGTTAAAACATAACTATCATCATAGGACGAGGAGGGGGGGGGGGGAGGAGCAGTCCCCTGTTGTGGTTGTATAATGGACAACCGCACCCCCTCCACTCCCCCCCCCCCCCCGAGTACGGACGTTGCTGCTAATTGGTTATTTGCTGCTAACCCCTATATTTAACCTCACTATGCAACCCCCCCCTCTAAAACCACTATCGGCTTATTGTAGTTTCTCATTTAATACCTAACTGATCCTTAGCTGCTGTTGATGTTTCTATGCTGACCATTAAAATAATGGAGAGGTGGTATGAGTTAGTTGTAAGAGTGGGCTGAAAGCCCCAAATTTCGCCCACAAGGCAATTTTCATTCCTACTTTCTGCCTCAGAAAACTCCCAAGTGCACTGAGAGTGGTGAGAAATGCTATCAACTTCCCTATATTGCTTAGAGACCATCTCTGAGAGAAAGCTTTCTACACTGTCACTGAGGCACTAGCACAATGATTATGGCAGAACTATCTGATTTTGATGATATTTTGACGATTTTACTTTATACTTTCTTGTTGATTACTTGCTTGTATAATTTAACAGAAATACATATTTGTTAATTAATTCTTACTATGATTTGGGGATTTTTCAGGTTAGTGGCTGCCTTCTCAGTGGTCTGAGAGAATTAAGGTAATAAAACGCTATCATTAATATACCTATAGGTAATGGTGTTTGTCTTATATGATGAAAACTCATGGACATACGAAGTAGTAATGCGCGCAGTATAATCATATTATTTCCAATTTTCAATTTTTCCGAAGAAGTGGAGGGGGGGGGGTTGAGGGAATTTTTTCAGCAGTCCGTCCCAATCTCCTCGAGTTTAGTTTAGTTAAGGTTAGTTAAGTGCGTCGGAAAGCTATTTTTGGGAATGCTAACATCTTCATAAAATCACAAATAATAATTTGATATAAGTTTTTTTTTTTTTTTTTTTTTTTTTTTTAAATTAATCTCATACAAACAATTTAATGAATGTATCCGATTGACCTTTTCAGTCGCCTCTCTAGGTTATTACCCGTAATGAGCACGACATTGCATGGCGTGTAAAGACTCGCACAAGTGCAAGCACGTTACCACCTGGCCATCGAAGTCGATAAATAAGGTAATTTAAAGCATATGATAGGTTCATATATAGGCCGCCTTTGCAATTTTTGGTTTTTAAATTTGTATCCACATTTATATGCTATTGCTTGAATTACCCGTCTATTCAATTGTGGCATGACGACTTAAAAAATTGGCAAATTTGGTCTTCAGCGGTTTTTGTCCGGCATTACTGTATAGATCGCCTAATTGCGTCTAAATTGGGGAAAAGTGGAACTATTTTTTTTTTTTTTTTTTTTAATATCAAGAAGAATTAGTAAAGACAGTCGAGAGCCGAAAACAAATTAAACAGAATTGTCAATTTTAGGATAAATAAAAAATAATCAGCGCACGCAGGCCGTTCCCGCTCATTTTTAACGGCGGCAATTACTTAATACTTTAGACAATGTTTTAAGTAGAAATTAGTTCATTTTCATGCTTGCAAAAATGTGAACTTATTCCTTTTGGATTTGTATTTGTTTTTCCTCATCCTCCTCTTCCCTAGCCATTGGACTTCATGAAGTTGAGAGCTCCAGCGGCGATTATTTTTAATCTTAACCTGGGATTAAAAGTGTAAACAAGATAATTTTACAATGGAAAGTGTTATTAAAAATTGTTTTGTTTACATTTTTAACCTCTGGAACATGTTAAGGCTGAGTGTTCAAAATGTTTTGTAAACAAAAAATTATCGTACTTTTTGGACGAAATTAATTAATTGCTCGTTCCACAGCCACAAAGATATAATAGGGAACAGATGAAAAAATCTTAAAAAATACGAGCTTTCTGTGAAAGCTGTCTATTTCCCTTACAGATTTACAACTGTGCTACAAAATGGGTTTAAGGCTCTTTATCCAATTTTTTTAAGGAAATAATATTTCTGTTCAGAATGTATAAACTTCCTGCGATAACTTGGATTTTTTATGAGTTTTTTATCTGTTCACTTTGTTATCTTTGTATCTGTGGAATGAGCAATAAATTATTTTCGTCAAAAAATCAGCAACATTTCTTGTTTACAAAACATTTTGAACACTCAGCCTTAATACCAAACGGCATAGTAGCCCTCAGTAGTCCTATATATAGTCCTATAGTAAAAGCTACAAAGCACTAAGCTGCTAAGCAAACCGTACACAGAAAGTTAACTTGATACCTTCAGATACCCCAAGTTAAGTTTACAAAGGATTTCCCCTGTTTTTAATCTAAGTTTTGGGTAGCCCCAACTTCAACTCACAAGGGAGACTTTATGCCGCTGCTGCGCGGTTTCCAAGAGTTTCTCGATACTTTAGGTGAATCTTTGTAGGTTTGCACATGCACCACTCCCGCGAATGAGGTACCGAGTCAAAGCAACATTGAGCGGAGAGGTAGTATTACAAGCTCTCTTATGAATATTATCAGAACTAGGTATCTGCAGGTAGAAGAGATACCTACCAGACACATTCTGGTGTTCCATGGTTCCAACATGAAGTCATCTAGTCATCAAGTCCAATATAAGGTACTGTGAGCCAAATCTAAAACGGTAACGCTGGATATACAGTAAAATTGTAACTCACTGTATTTTTGTAAAACTTTTAAATTACATTACATTCCGTTGGCAAAAATAGGTATTGATGTAGTTTCATGCCACTGGTTTGTTCGAAATTACAGACTATCCTATGAATTACCATGAACTAGGTACCTGCATGTAGAAGGGATACCTACCAGACACATTCTGGTGCCCCATGATCCCAGCTGAAATCATCTCCGTCAACAGATAACACAGGTCTATTCAAGCCCCTGGTTTGTCGAAAATTACAAACTCTCATGAATTACCAGAACTGTAGGTAATAAGCCCCCCACAAACACTCTGGTGCGCCATGGTCTCAACTGAAATCATCTCCGTCAGATAATACAGGTTTGTCCTACATTACAAACTCTTGTATGAACCAATTATATATACTCGTACCAGAGTCCATGGTAATATAGTGACTATGACTATACCATGAGTCCAGAACTAGGTACCTGTAGGTAGAAGGGATGCCTTCCAGAAACATTCAGGTGCCCCATGATCCCAACTGAAGTCATCTCCGTCGGCAAAGAACAGGTATTGGAGCCGTTTAAAGGTCCCAGGCTTATTGGATGCACAGTCATAGCTGGCACAGGTGGGAGGTGTCAAGTAGCCGCATCCACTCAAGATGAGTGTGTCAAGTTTGGTACACCAATCCGTGATGATGTGAACATCCACCTCTTCGATCACCTAAAAGGCCAAACTTAAGGTACCGTACATATTTCAAAATATTTTTGTAAACAAATGACGACTGAGACTCCCGAATATTCCTTAATTCCTCGTTCTGCAGCCATAGAAAGATAAAAAAATAGCCAAAAGAAAAATCTACTTTAAAAAAAAATTCAAGCTTTCGCAATAAAATCACCTTTTTTTACTTCAAATATTATTAGGCTACCCTTAAAAAACCACTACAGGTATAAAGTTGCTAAAAACCGAGTTCATATAATATTATTTATTCCGTCGTGTGAATCATGGCCGTAGGCAAGGGGGGGAGGCTTTTGGGATGCAGCTCAATACAATACCAATACTGTCATCTATATATTCTGGCTGAAAAATGGTTCAGAGTAGGCTAAGGCCCCCATTCCACCGACCGGCTAGGGATATTTACAAAAACAGTGACGTGGTAGCAGACATTCAAGACTTAGGCGGGGATTCCACCGACCTCGCATTGCAGAATTGACGGAAATGTTTATTTTCCTCTATGCCATGGTTAAAATTGATCAATGATCATACAGTAAAACCACAAACAAACAAACTAAAATTAAAAAATGGCGTCATGGGATATGTTAAGTACAAACATTTTAATAGATTTCTATAAAAAAAATTCTAATTTCCGTCAATGTCATTTGCATTCTGCAATGTGAGGTCGGTGGAAACGCCACCTAAGTTTTGAATGTCTGCTACCACGTCCCCGTTTTTGTAAATAGCCCTAGCCGGTCGGTGGAATGGGCGCCTAAGTTCCGGGTAGTGGTTGTGGCTACAACTTTTGATTTGAAGCTTTCCTTCCGTATCGAGTCTGGCATTCACCTTGCAGCCGCCATGTCTTCGCACCCAATACCGTATCGTCTGCGACTTCATCTGGATGTAGTTGTAGCCGACGTGCATGCTCTTCGGGCGCAGTCTCGTCATCTGGCCGAGTTTGAGGTGTAGCTAATTTTGGTCCATGATCCTTCTGTAGATTTCCTGCATGTAAATAAGTAGGCAACCGCGCACACTGAAATTTCATCAATTAATTTCCTTATCCCCATTATATAATCCCACAAAGGTCGCTGGGCGGTCTTGCACCGATGTTAATGTTTTGCACACACCTACCTACACATACGGGATACCTGCACTTTCTTTAGAACCCAAAGAATACGCCAAGCATACTCCTGTCCCATTTAAATGCTTCTGATTTAACTAAATCATTCTTAAAACTGATCCCGTAACATTCAGGATCCGCCGTCACCAACTGTGTTCAGGATTCGACTCAAGGAGTATCTAATATCAAATATTACATAGGCTAGGATTTATTCGAACCGCCCCATGCTTGTGTGTGAGTGAGTGAGTGTTTTAGTCTTAGGGAATTTTTTGAATTATTGGAACCTTGTACTGTTTTTGTTGCTGACCCCTATTTGAGTGTAAGAGAGGGCCTTATGGCCCTAACTCCGCTAGGGTGGTCTCAGCTATATTAAAGTCATTATTTATTTATTTATCTTTCGTGCCCATAGGCGCTGTACATTCTGCGATTTAAATGGTAGCTTCCAGTGACCGTCCTTCTCTCCTCCAATAAATTATCCGTCAAAACTTCAAACTTCCCAGCATAGCATAGCTTATTCCAACCAAACTGTCTTCAAACTCGATGGGGTCATATTTTGCTCACAACCAGTCAAGATCAATGAGACAAGTGTTTTCTTCTTCTTCCTCTTCAGCTCCACTCCTCATCACTTGCTCCATCACTTGCTGCAGATATTCCTTTCTCGTGCGCCCAGGTCGGTAGACGCCTTTTATGGTTCCTTCTATGTGTTCTCGTGTTGTAGCAAATGTCCGATCCAGCGAGTCAAGTGAGCCCTCTAGTATCAAAATCGGCAATCTCCACTATGGCACTTTTTTCAGGAACCGCGAAAAACTGTCACCCTGTAATTTAACTCAATATTTCGACTGTTTTGATTTCAGTTGATGTAGGTTACCTTTAGCTATAATTGGGAATCACCGAAACTATGATATTTACTCAAATAGCCGAGATATTAACAAAAAACTAATGGAGATTGCTGATTTTGAAACGAACGTGCATGGAGATTGCCGACTTTGAAAAGAACGTGCATGGAAATTGATGGTTTTGTTCCTGACTTTGGAATTCTCTATTTAAAGACGTAATAAAGCCATCATTACAACAAAAAATAGTAAACATTATTCCTAAAACCAAAAAAATAGAGCATAAAACGTGAAAAAAAAATTATGTATTATGTATTTGCATTTATTGGTCACGTGATTACAAAACCGGCCTGTGATTGGTTGCCGCAATGTCTCCATGGAGAATACCGACTTTGAAACCAACATAGTTTTTCTTATGTTTATTTAAACAGGATAATTCACATTTTGTCACGGAATAAGTTATCGGCTTTATACAAAATTTCTCTGCGTTGGATATTGCTCATTTTGATACCAATATCATTCTTTATCAGCCATTTTTAGTACCAGAATGTTGATTTTGACACGGAAAACATTTTTCATCAGCTATGCGTTTTTTCACAAGGAATCCAACCATATGCATAACTCGAAAACTACGAAAAGTGGAGTTTGCTTATTTTGATACTACCTATAGAGGGCTCAAGTGTAGCACTACAATATTTGGTAATAACATCTTGGTCATCGAGCTATCCTATCACCTTGAATACGAAGATAGTCAAACATTCGCTCATTAATGCTAGAACAACATTGCTACATCTGAAGACTCGCGCGATGACTCGTGTATGTAGGGTTACAAAAGATATAAAATTAGGTTATAATTTGATTAACAAATGAGTTCTTATAGAAGGTGACATTACAGTTTATTTTAGAAGTTCCTAAATAATTCCGGAAGATCATAATTCGCATCAGGCTCAGGCCCTGTCCTATAAATAGACAGACTGGGTATATGTCCAGGGCACCATGCTTCGAAGGGGGGGGGGGCAGTCAAAATGTTAAAAAATGCCTCATACATAAGAAATAAAAGCCCTGCTGGGGAATCCTTAATTGTCAGAAACCAGATGGTCGGGTATCCTGTAATCGCTTTGAAGAAAGTACGTCTACTGACTTCTCCAAGGTTGTCGAAAATTTTGCCGAACGAAAGGCAAGAAAAATAGATATAGTGTGTTAATCCTGAACTATCTATGAGGTATATTTTTTACCATTGGTGATAACCCATCGTAATTTATTAAAGTATACCTTGCGGGTTTGTTTTAATAGGTTAGGGGCCGTTGGAAGACTTGTTGTCCAGGACGGCGAAATCCCAAGGCCGGGGCCTGAACAGGCTGCTTGACAATTGTCACAATGACATGCAAAATATGCTGTTTTTTTACATGAAAAAATTGTAGCCATAATATTAAAAAATTAATTAATAAATCTTGATGTTTTTAGCTGTGAATAGAAAAAAATGCCAGCAGTCATGGGTAACATGAAAATGACGTCACATTCCGGATTGTCATAAAGGACCCCACCACCATCACAGAATGATGACGTCGCATTCCAGAGTCATGTGACCCTTCTTGATCATCAAACTGAAATCGATCGGGGAAAATATTTTTTAATCCCTACTAAATAACGATTTTTGGAAAAAAAAAACAATTTTAATGGTTATAAAATAAATCTACTAATTGAAATAAGATTTCAGAAATCGTCAAATAGCCTACTGTTCGGGTATGCTGTACCGTAACAAAGCCGTACGACAACCGTGAACCGTCTCATAAAACAGTCAACCCTCAACAAACCAGCAAGTATTTGCTATCTGACAAGTTCAGGCAATCCCTAACGTGTACACGATCATTGAGACCTTTGAAAAGCAGAGTGCACAGAGTTCAAACAGCTAGGACTGCAGGTTGCTACGAGTCAATATTACCAATAATTTTTCACCAAGCTAAGCCAATGGTTATGCTGCTGCACTGTCTGCAAGTATTGTACCTTGAGTTCCAGAAACGTCAAGTCCGCCGGTCCATACTTCTCCAGTAAAGGAGCCATATCGCTGAAATCTAGTTGAGTGCGTTCTCCACTGGTGACGCAGACAGCGCTAAATTCTTTCATTTTCGCTAAATTTTGGAGCGGTATCAGGACGTCGTTTGGCGTGCTGCAGTCGAACCTGAGATGAATCCGGTCTGCTTGTGGACAGAGGAGGGTAGCTAGTTGAAGAGCGTCAGGCGCCAAAACCCATTCTGGCGACATACGACAGCGTATCTGTGAAAATACAGCATCTCGATATCTATACGTCGTTTGTCAGCTGTTTGCCCTCTATCCAGCCCTACCTGGATGGCCGTGGTATAAGCTATGCATAGGTGATCATGTATTGTACATTATATGATCCCCTATGCACTTAAAACAGTACTTAACTAATGACTTTTTGTTATACTACTAAGCCAACCTAGCGGAGTTGTTTTGTTTCCTATACAAATAATAAATTTACTAATGCATTAAGATATATATGGCTATTTGCTATTGCTCAGGTATGCCGTACCATAGTGAAACGGCTCAAATAGTTATGCTGCTCCACTGACTGTAAGCATTGTACCATGAGTTCAAGAAATGGCTCTCTCTTACACTCCTTTTTTTACAAAAAGGTAAGCAAATAATTTAATGAATGTATCCGATTGAATTTCTCAGTCGCCTCTATTAGGTTAGAGGTTAGTACCCGTGTTGAGTTACGACACGTCTCCGATCGCATGGCGTGTAGAGACCCACACAAGTACAAGCACGCTACCACATGGCCATCGAAGTCGATTAAACAAATACCTCTTTTAATCTTCATATTGTATGTCCTAAAGGGAAATTTCGGTAGTCCAGCAGGCAGGAAAAAATTTAGGTAGTCCGGTAGCTAGGAAACATTTCCCCCTGGGTCCACAAAACCCTAATTGGTGCCATACTTTAGTCGTTATGCGGCTGCAGGGCAATCTGCCGACCAAAACATCCCCAATAGAGCAGTAGTCAAGTATCAGCTGTTCTCAGGCCCAGACCTAATTAGGTTGTTGGGCCACGGCGTTTTTACTTTTATTATAAAGAGCATACCACGTGTGAGAAGTCAATATCCAAATTTTGTATCTTGTAAATTGGCAGCTTTTCCCCTTTCTTCCAGGCTACGCCATGTAGATCATACATGGCTTTCACCATCTGGTAATGCTTTAGAACCTTGAGACCTGGCGAGTTCTGAAGTATAACCTGCAGATCTGCTGATGTAGCTGGTACAGAATCTAGGTGAACGTGTGTAAGGCAGCTGCCTGGATCCGTCAATTTGGGAGTTTTTTGTGATAAATATAGTGACCTGAAATTACAAAATTATAAATAAATAAATAATTATAATAATAATTATAAATTAATGAAATATCTATTTGCATAATACGTGGCTATTTGCATGTGCATATTATGTGGAGCGTGACTCTTACAAGTGATATCTCAGGAATGGTGGCCCTCAGGAAAAAAAAACTATGTACCGTAATATAAACCTTTTTATTGAGAATTAAAAGATCTGCAAATTTGCTCCATTAACTTTTTTTAAACTCCTTTTTGATAAAACTTACCGTTTTCGAGGAAAAAACAAAATACCTGAAATTGTGATCTTTGGAGACTTTTGACATTCTGATTATAATGGTAAAACCAAGGGATGTGCCAATTGTTGGCTCTGCCGGAATTTTCGATACTTGAAATATTTGTATTGACTGGGCTATCTATAGGTACCATTCCACAATGCTTACTTCAATAGCTCCTCAGCTTCTGGGAGCCAATTTTTGGCTGTCTTCCCGTAGCCGTCAGAATCCATTGCTACTTTTTCGTCTCGGAAAATCACACAGGTTGTAGATTCAGGGAGGCTTTGGAGGAGACAGACATCAAAATTTTCCACGAAAACAACTTCTATTATCTGCACATTCTAGAAATTTTAAATTACAAAAGTACTTAGGCGACTATTCCACTTGTCAGTTTTTCTTCTTTTTGATAATGTCATTGACGGAAAATCATCAATGTTGGATTTATATTTTTACACCTCGTTCCACTTGTGTTCAATAATTGACCATTTTTGTTATCAATTTTTTCCAATTTTGTAAGTTTGCCCGCCGACTTTCTTTTAATTTTATAATCTATTGTACAAGAAATTTTATGATGTAAATTATGAAATAATTCGTTTGTTCTCAAGAAACAAGAAACAAGAAGCTTGTTTGTTGTATTTTGTGGGGGTTTTACATTGATAAAGACATTCAACTTAGACTTAGTCCACATTTCGCAGTCATCTGCCATTTAGATGGTCTGGTATGGTATATTCTATATATTTTTAAATACAATCAAATTCATTATGCCTACCACCGTTACTAAATGCTAACAATTGCTCTCAATTGCATAATAATATTTTATTTAAAAATATTATATATTTCATATGAAGACCACAGGGGAAGAATGATGTACACGTACTGTTCAAAAAGTCACTTTGGCCAACTTAACACGTTTCCAGCGTGGTTTTTCCTGGTTCATTTAGGTTTGGGAAAAACAATGAAACTACAGAGATACAGTGGTTTGAAGAATCCGCGGTCAGGGGAAAAACGATGAGTGTGAAACCTTAAAATAAATTTTTCTCGAAACTTACTTAATGGATATTCATCATTCTTCCCCTGTGGTCTTCTTACTATATTTCAAAATTCTACCTGTACATTTTAATGTTTATTGGTATTTCCTTCAATTATAAAACAATGCCACCTGTGGTTTTCTGCGATAACTCAGTAAAATAAAAATAAGTACCTAACTTACAACAGGGCGTATCCTAATAAGCTAATAACTAAGAACTCCAAATTACGCTCCTGAAGGTTTAGGTACCTATGAAAATAGAGTGGACTGTATGAAAATAATATTATTTGGTAAGAGAATAAGAAATAAGAGAATAAGCCTACCGTACTCTGCTTACTCGGTGAAGGTGTAGTACAGTAGGTAGACCTATTATAATATGTATTGTTTAGTGTGGTGCTGTAATGTGTCTGGGTGTATGTATTTCAAGTGAATAGGCTACGCTACTTATCTACTGCTGGAGTCCGTGGCTTGCAAAGTATCCGCAGGAATCACAGCAGGGGCGAGCACAATAAACACTATATAATATAAAATAATAACATAAACACGAGAACACTACAACCACAACTAATAAAATTGATGTAATTAACAATAGGTAAATAATTAAATAAATATAGAACCTATCGGAGCCGTTGCAATATTAAGACTGACTGTAAAATGCGGGGATGAGTACCTAGCCGATATTAGGGGTACCTGCGACAACAACCCGTATCTATGTTTAGCCTGTGAAATGCGAGGCATTCACGGACACCACCATTCTCTTGTATTCTAATCATTTATTTATTTGAATTTCCCGCGCATATTTTAACACCGTCACGTGACATCTTGCTAATGCGGTATTAAAAATAAACCCGTGTTACGTTAATCCCAAATCGCCATAATAGGGCTGCAGGCACCTTCTTCACTCTCTAGACAATTTAGTGAAACAGCTAACCTCATGTTTGTACATACTGCATCCCTATATAGGTATTCTTTTATATTTATTTTTTATTTTTAAATAATGTATCAAAGATTGCTTCTCCTAATTAAAACACTGTAACTTTAGCTTAAAACTTTTCTACATGAAAAGTATTACCATGCATTTCTTTCGAAGCTTATCAAGCACTTCCCTCTCCCAACAAACCAAAGCCACTCTAATTTTTGAAGTTAAGAATAATTCCCATTCCTTTTTCCAGACACTGTTACACTCAGCAGTTGTATTTTCAATAGCCCTTTTTAATAGCTCCTGTGCGACGTATGCTCCTGAAAACAAAATGTGATTGGAACGCATTCGAATGAAAAGTGTTCATGCGTCTGTTAGGTACTGATTACAATAGCTTATCACAGTATTATTCTGTTTTAAGATTTTTGGGGAAAAGAATCGCGACGTGGAAAATGGAAACGTGTCGTAACTCAACACGGGTCGAATGCCTAATTGTTGAGCTGAGCTTTTTTCTCGGTCTACCGGTACTATAGAGTAACCGTTGTAGAGTTTGCAAAGTAGTGCATCATGTGTTACAACAGTAGTACCCAATTTATAGAACCGGTCCGAGTTTACTCGAACATGCTTTCCAATTTATCAATTAGTAGATGGAGAAAATGACGTTTTTTTGGAGTTTTTTTGAGAATAAAACCCCCCCAAATTGAGTTAGTCCCAAATAAAAAAATTCATCTCGAGGTATGCTTTTTGTGAACCTACATGCCATATTTCAGCCAAATCCACAGAGTAGTTTGCCGGCAAATCTACTCACAGACAGACAGACAGGCAGACATTTCGTAAAAACCACTTTTTTTTGGTTCCTGGGACCTGAAAACGTGTAAATCCGTTGAAATCTCGAAATCGAAAATTTCGACCATCACAAAGCTTTCCTTATACTACGTATAAATTGGAAAGCAACAATATTTATAGGGTGATGAATTAACACACTACAGCAGCTCACGCATGGGACCCCATCAAACACTTATATAAGCTACTGGTCAATACGACTTCGATGGCCAGGTGGTAGCGTGCTTGTACATGTGCGAGTATCTACACGCCATGCTATCGGAGACGTGTCGTAACTCAACAAGGGTAGGTACTAACCTACAGAAGCGACTGAAGAGAGGTTATAGGATACATTCATTAAATTGTTTGTATGCAATTAACCTTTTAATAAAAAAAAAAAAATCTGTACAATTTAATGACTGAAATGTGTCACTGAAAGTACAACATTGTAGTACTTGTTTTACATTGGTATCCCGGGACAAAGCCTTTTAACCGATGTATTTGAGTAGGCCTATTCAACATAATATAATATATATCACTTCAATATGCGTCAGCAAACAGAAATTGCAATTAAATTACCTTTGGGACAACTATAGTGCAGAAAAACTGATACCATGGAATTTAAATTCTGAGCATATTACAATCCAACAATCATTCACATGAAATCCCGTTCTGTCAAAGGGCATCGCAGTGGCAGTTTAACTCATAATTTTAACTACAGGCGAGCAGTGGCGGATTCACCAACAGGCAACTGAGGCTATTAAAGATTTTTTTGTGAATATTGTGTTTAAAAAAAAGTATGTTAAGGATAAGAAAGTAGTCTGTTTTGATTATAAACATTTTTTTAAATAAAAATAAATGGCTTTATTAGTGAACACCCCCCCCCCCCTATATATACAATAATCATTAAAATCCGCGACAAGGGCCGTGCCTGTATTCGCACAAAGCCAAATCCACCCCTGCAGTCGAGTGCTGTAGGTACGCACATTAATAACTATGGTATGCCTGCATGTTCTGAGTATAGCTTGTTCAAGGTTGGCACTGTCGTGAACAAGGGTGCAACCAGGGTGGCAGGGGGCCATGACCGCCAAATTTTTGACCAAGCACTGGATAGAAATATAAAAATAATAAAATAATTTACAGTAAGGGGGTGAGGTGCGCATGTCATACCTAGATTTCTATATAGGAGAGATGGGTCGCTTCCCACAAAAAAATATCTATTTTTTAACTTGTTTTAAGGGTGACTACAAGTTAGGGGTTGCTTATACACCCACCGAATTTATCATTGTCGTTTTAGTGTCACAATACAATACAATTTATGAACAGGCCACGTCTCCTATGACAAGTAGTAGGTGGCCCCAGGATTCTAAAAATATTTTTGCCGCTCTAGAATGTCCCATCTTTTCTACATACAGACCTACCCTAAACGACTTGTGCCGCTTTTTGGCTTGCGAATCGGTCACGGAAGCATCCCCGAAGACTTCTTTAAGCATGTCGCATGTCAGCTTTGGCGTCTTGTTGAGCTTAACACTAAACTTCACCGCATAACGTTATTCATTGTTAAAAATAACTTTGTATAGTTTTACGTAATAAAATAAAATTAAAAAATACACATGTTTTAGCTTGCATACCGTTTTGTTGCTTTCCAATTTATACGTAGTATAAGAAAAGCTTTGTGATGGTCCAAATTTTCGATTCCGAGATTTCAACGGATTTACACGTTTTGTGGTCCCAGAAACCCAAAAAAGTGTTTTTTACGAAATGTCTGTCGCTTTGTCTGTCGCTCTGTCGCTCTGTCTGTAGCTCTGTCTGTCTGTGCGTCGATTTCCGGGCAAACTACTCGGTCGATTTTAACGAAATTCGGCATGTAGGTTCACAAAAATCATACCTAGGGACCGTTTTTTTATCTGTTTTCAATCGCACTTGACGATGGCGTGAGCCAAAACCGGTTGTGTATTTTTTAATTTAATTTAATTACGTAAAACTATACAAAGTTATTTTTAACAATGAGTGACAGCAAGTTTTACAAAGTTACTAAGGATACTATTATGTTTATGCATAACGTTATTATAAAAATTAGAACTACGACGCGGTCACTACACAGAGGTTCACGTCCTAACTCTCCAAGAGCTCGGAGGCGACCAACAGTGGTTTTTTTTTTAAAATTTTGAATAGCTAAAGAAGCTCCCCACTTTTCCTAACCGGCTCCACCGTCCCGCAATGCATATAGTCACGTCACAAAATAATTAGGCTAATTACTTTTCGGACAGACCCTGTAGAACTACTTAAGTCATACTCCTATTGGTAAGCTATTTATCGTTGGTAGGTCTATTATAGGATGTCCGGAAAATGTATCCTCGCGGTATCTATTCTATTCTATTCTATTCTATTCTATTCTATTTTTTTTTTCTTCTATTTATTTAATGTTTTTGTCAGGATGTCTGAAGTCATGCAAGACCAATTGGTCTGTCTGCAAGTTCTTCACTATATGTACTTGTACCTTTTTGAGACGTCTGTAGGCCATGTCTAGTATTCTGTTATTTTAATTTAAATTAAAAATTTATTCGATTTTACTATGAGCCATGACTTTACTTGTTGTTTTATTTCCCTGTATTTTTTCAGATCTTTTATTGTATTTGGTATATCATTGAAAATGTGAGGTATCATGTATTTTAATGTCTGTCTTCCGTAGTTGTTCGTTATGGTGGGTGTGAGCAGTCTTGATTCGGTTATAGATCTTGTTTCTATGTCATGTGTTACTGGTTGTTGTTGTTGTATATTGTATATATTCTATTCTAATCTATTCTATTCTATTCTATTTTATTCTATATCCTGTGCCAACCATGTGAAAAACCTGATGGGAGCGAAACTGGTGGAGAAATCGCGCGAATTTTGTTTTTCACTTTCAGCTGATGGCAATGGGTCAAAGTCAGTCAGTCAATCAGTCAAAAAGTTAAACTCCCTTTTCTGGATATAATATCTATATGATGTTGCCTTTTCAAACCGAAGTCAGTGCAATTAAACGTACACTGTCAAGCATGTCCGGTTGTCAATTATCAAGCAAGTTGTGACAGCCAATCATATAGCATAGCATCACAGTAATGGGTTTTGGTTAGCTTAGGAAACACAACGCATGTTGTAGAGATCAGGGGTACAGACTCTGACTTTCGTTAGAAAGGTTTTCGGTTCGAATCCCACACTTGTATCATTTTTTGCCCATGCTTCAGAGAACATGTAAAGCAGGCGCCCGGGGCAAATGCACCCACATGCCCCATATAGATCAGTGGCTGACTCGAACCAACAACCTGTCAAGTTAAAGTTAGAGGCCGAAACACTCACTACTCTACAATATACAGCATGTCCTGACAATTTAAAGCTTTACATTGAATTTTTATGTGCAGCGACTATGGCAAGAGAACAAAATGAACCGTGTACACACTAATGCTGTGGTTGGAGGTCTCAATGATTGTGCCCACTGCTAAGAATGCCAAGAGCCTAACAGAACTTGCAAGCTCTAGCTTGGTTTGAATTGGAAGAGCATTGATTTCTAGAATTGGAAGGAGAGTCAACATCAGTTTTCCAGGTGTGTTGTGTGAGCCTCTTTCACTCCCTCCTGTCTGTCCACTTCGGTGTATACAACACTTCCTCCGGTACTATTGCCACCCTTCTGTGAATATGGTTTCTGCATCTTCTCCTTGGTTTTCCCCTTCTTCGTGTTCCCTCTATTTCTTCCTCCATCCATCTCCTAGGCTCTGTGCGTTACCAGAGAGAACGTTTTTTATGGACTTACCATTAATCAAAGAAACAACTAATACATATCTATCGACTGGTAGCGGGCTTGTACTTGTGCGAGTCTCTACAAGCCATGCGATCGGAGACGTGTCGTAACTCAACACGGGTACTAACCTACAGAGCCGACTGAAGAGGTCAATTGGATACATTCATTAAATTATTTGTATGCGATTAACCTTTTATTAAAAAAAAAGTATATATGCTTACCTAGTGATTCCAAAATTGAATTATCGGCCCAGAGTGTGTCACGAGACAAAGTTTTCCCATAATTTTCAAAAATAGGTATCAGGCAATCGCAGCAAATCGTGAACAATCCCAGGGGTACATTTAGCCCTGATCTCATATCCCAATTAGTTTAGGTACGAGCATCACGTAGCCGCTGGTTGTCTGAAAGCTACAATACATTGTAGGTAGCAGTAGATAATACTTGTACATTGTACCTGGACTTCCAACACGGTTTATGGCAGAGGGGATGATTTGTTTATTTGTGTAAAATCAAATTTGACGTGGAGGATATTATAAATACTGATTTTTTGGTTCTATTGCTAGCTCAACGATGCTTCGGACGGCATGTAAAGCAGGCCTCCCTATTTGAGTGTAAGAGAGGGCTTTATAGCCCAAACTCGGCTAGGTTGGTTTAGTAATAGAACAAAAAAGTCCTTATTTATTTAAAGCCCCCGTTTACAGTTAGCTAGGAAGGCCCGAGACAACCTGCTTTGCATATACCCTCCGATGGATGGCTAGAACATTTAGCAAATGTGGGACTCGAACCAAGTGAGTTAAATTGAGGAAATTTATTAATATTGGCATAGATGTGGTATAGGGTACGTAGGCTATATCTAGGGACGTTGTCTTGTAATAATATTTTTCCAAATAAATATAGGACAGTTAATATTATGAAGGAAAACACAAAATATAGCTTAAGTGTACGTCCCTTAGGAAATTTACAGCCCGAAATTCAACACTTCCTATTTTTTTATTAACTAAGCGAGTTATTAAAATATTTGCTCATTTAAGTTGTAGAATACTACTTTATGCATCAAAAAATAGGGTACCTATTATTAATTTTAGGTTTTATAGTTTTTTCAGGCCACATTAGCCCTCAACCATTTTTATGAAAAAGCTACGGTACTGTAGCTTACCAAAAATTAAAAATATGATGCATGAAGTAGTTTTCTAGAACTTAAAAGAGCCAAATCTTTAATATCTTACTTTGTTAATTAAATAGAAAATAAGAAGTCTGCAAAACGACGGATTTTGGGGTACCTATTTCCTTAACACCCCCCCCCCCCTCTTCGGAGCCCGTGCCACTACACTCTACATGTTCTGACTATACAGTAAGATCTTCGTAAGGTATACATTAATTATGAATCACATACGCTATACGAGTATTCGTTCAGTATTATCATTCAGAAATTCAAATAATCTTAACCGTAATCCTACCGGCTTATATATACTTAACTGTAAGTAAATAAAAACTAGAAATAAAAATAAAAAATAAAATAAAAAATACAAACCCCCGTGAACTCCTTATTAATCAGTGTGCAAAAAGGGTAGGTAGGTTAGGGAGGCACAGCTGGAACTACCGCACTGACTTTACTGTTTTCAACAGCAGAGACTTGCCCCCCCCCCCCCTAGATCAATAAAAGTGATGGCCCCACCTGGCACAAAAGACAATATAGATTGCCCCTGCGGCTTGAACTTGAATCAGCATTAGTTTATGATTATGCTGAATTGGTTTGCTGACATTGAGATTTATAAAGTTTGTTTAAAATTTGGGATTTTTTTTATTTCACCATGAGGCATATTGTATGATATTGGATGTTTTTATATAATTAAGATCAAAATGTAAAGTTTTTCTTTTTAAAAAATCAAATTTATTTTTCCCAAAGAATCTTACAAGTAAAGAAGTAACTAAACGCTCGAGTTCTAGAGTATTACTGATGTCTGCATTGCTGCGCATTGCTGGTGTAGTCTCCGTGCTGCCCGTGCAAGGCCAGGTCTGGTGCTGACTTTGCTGTCAGCACTATGGTTGCTGATATTTCGTCTTCTTTCACATAACTCCTCCCCCCTTAAGAGGGATGAACGTCCTCGTTCTTTATGTCGTCACTATTACTGGTGTGATCAAGGTGAATAATGGTTCTCGGCTTGCAGAATAGGTCGTGTAGGCGTTTTCTGAACCTAAGGGTGAAGAATAATGCCGCTGCCAAAATAATAAAACACGTGGTGGTAGTTGAGTAGTGGATGACTTGTTGTAGATTCTCGAATGGTTTTGATTCACTAAGTTCTTTTACGTCAGAAGTAATTTCTTGCGGGTTGTTGAGGTGTTGGAGCAATAGTTGTACACTTTGATTTGTATTTAATGTAATCATGGTGGCTTTTGTTATGTTCATTTCGAAGGATGGCACGGTGAATGAGTAAGTGTATGGTCCAATTATTATGCGACATTGAGAACTAAGGAGAAATATTCCTTGAAGAGTTTTTCGGTCTAGTAAACCGGTACAGTCTTCGATCACTTCACATGGTTCGTTAAACATAACTAGGAGTTGTCGATTTTTTAGTTCGTGCACTAATTTGAAGTTATTAGACACTTTGGCGGTTTTACAGCTAGTCGGAGTTTCGGGGGAACACTGGTCTTGTGAGGGTTCTTTCGTGCAGAGGGTGATTTCGTTAATGGGTACGCATCCATCTTCAATCCACAGTTCGGAGTCTCCAATTCGTATCAAGAACTTCTTCGGGGGTATGACAATGACGTCATCAGGATTTGGTGCTGGATATATACGAGATAAGTTGGCAATGAAAGGTTTCAGGATTGGTATTTTTAGGAGAAAAGTGATTGTCTGATTTACTTCAAAAATCGATAGTTTCGATGCTTCTAATAATCGGAATGGGTGGAATTTGTCAAGCGGAAGTAATTGCTGTGGGCTGTAAACTTTTACCAAGTGTTTGCGAATTTCTAAGAGTTCTTGGAGGTTAATTATTTCTAAATTTGGTATGCTGACCAGTGACATACTTATTGTCCTTTCTATCATCAAGAGTGGTCTCAATGTATTCTGTGCTTGAAAGATTTCTGTTTGAAGGAGAGCTCTGAAGTCTATTTCGGTGGTAAGGTTGTGTAGGTACTTTTTGGTTTGGTTCAAATTGCTGTTAATAATTTTGGTTTCATACGAAAATCTCTTACTAACATGATTAGCAAAGGAAACAAAACGATCTATTTTGTCGATTTCAGATTTCTGATTTGTGAAAAGTTTGTTTATGTTGTTATTAATCGTTTGTAAGTCGTCATCGTCGGGATTTCCTGTTATAAATTTTATAGCTTTCCCCAGAACATTAACTAAGCCTCTTTTTATGCGACTACGATTAAGCTTGTCTAACACTTGCCTTATTTCCCTTAATTCTAATACTAGATTTCCCCTTATATTATTAGTAATTATATCTTTTACCCCATTATCTTTAATTTTATCAAAGTTTCCTTTTAGGGTTAAATAGTTTTGTTCAATTTTCGAGAGATCGATGTAGAAGAAAAAGCTATGATAGTGGTCTAGAATTCTGCAGTTGCCCATAGGTTCCTCAAAGAATCCATTAGTCCTCGTTTTCGTCACCTGAAGAGCTAGGCCCGGGTGATGGGGTACGAGCAACCTGTAAATTAACATTATGTTGTCTCAGTCGTTTGATAGCTTTAGCGTGGGCAGTTGTTGGTCTGTTTTTCTCTGTTAGTCCCATGATTTTTCCGTCGGATTGATTTACAACTTTAATTTTTTCGAAAGGAGGGTCTGTTTTCTTCGGCCTATTTCTTTCAACGTAAATCTCCTGATTTCCGAAGTCAGGAGGATCTTCTCTATTTTGGTTTAGTTTTTCTAATTGTTTCGTGGCTCGTTCCTCATTTCGAGAATATACTTGATCATAAAATGGGAGGATTTCGTTTTTTCGTTTTTGATTGTATTGTTCTAGTACTGTCATGTTAACGTCAAAGTCTGTCAATTTTTCATAGGGCCCGTATAATAAATGAAAGGGTGAGTAACCTGTTCCTGAGTGGATTGACTGGTTGTAAATGAGTATTGCCGAAGTCATTAGCGTGCATGGGAGATCGTGAGGGTTCTTGATTTTAAGGG
Organism: Psococerastis gibbosa; assembly: GCA_963971405.1. NCBI lineage: Eukaryota > Metazoa > Arthropoda > Insecta > Psocodea > Psocidae > Psococerastis > Psococerastis gibbosa. The sequence continues at coordinate 43,770,631 of OZ020486.1, read as the reverse complement.
TTCTTAATTTTTCCAAAATTGTGGAATGGAATCTTTCTATTGGGGAGTTGGAGCTGGGGTTGTTTACTGTAGTAAAGTGTAGTTCGATTTTATGTAATTTACAGAATTCCTCGAAAGTTCTATTTTTGAATTCCCTACCTTCGTCACATACCAATTTATTTGGATAATTATGATGGCCAAAGAAATGTCTCAGTTTATTTAAGACTGTAAGCCCGGTCCCATCTTTTATTTTATAAGCTTGTGCGTATCGAGAGAAAAGGTCAATGATGGTGAGAAATTTTGAATTTTGGAAGCTGAATGTATCTATGTGGATTACTTCGAAGGGTCTTTTTGCCAATAGGGGCCCCCCTATTTTTGGGTTGTAAGGGTGCCGTTCGTATTTAGAACGTAAGCACGTATCACACTTGTTTATGATTTGGGTGATTGTATCTTTCATTTTTGGCCAGTAGTATTTTTGTTTCACATGAGCTAGGGTTTCGTTAATGCCATTATGGGTTTTGTCGTGGTACTCATAAATTATCTCACTTTGACTATCGGGGTCGGTCACATCTAAACAACGGTTATTACTGATAACTATTTTTATGGAAGGGTTGAAAAGTGATTTGGACATTTCTATAAAACGTGTCCTTATTTTTTCGTCTTCGAAAAATACTCCGTATGATAAATCTGGTTTGATTGTATCGTTTAAGAGTTCAGATAGGTTCTCATCGATGGCATTAGGATTGATGGTGATGATATGTGTATTTTTATTAAACGGTCTAGTAATACGACGTTTGAAAATTTCGCCTAGTTTAAGATAAATTCTGTTTGGGAAAATATTTACCGGTCTCTCGGAGATTGGTAGACCTTTTCCATTATCGTCATTGGTGGAATGAATTGTTTGATTATCGTCAATGTCAGACTGGTTGTTGGGGTCCGGAAGAGATAGTATTGGTGGGTCGTCTAAGGGAATGATATCGGGTGACAATGGGAGTAGGCGATTCAGCGGAATATTGTCTGAGTCATTAAAGTTATCAGAGGGTGTACTGACTTCTCTTTGGGATTCAATTATCCTTTCTACGTCAGCTTCAGATATAGCGGGTATTTCATCTATATTGGGAATTATGGAGCAGAGCTCGTCGATGATCTCATCGTTATGAATCTCTATTCGCGAGAGAGCGTCGGCTACGTAATTTTCTTTACCTTTTCGGTAGACTATGTCGAAATTTAACTCATCTAACTTCAGTTTCCATCTAATCAGTCGGGAATTGGGTTCTTTTATCTTATATAGCCAAACGAGGGGATTATGATCTGTTTCGATAGTAAATTTCTGACCAAACAGATAAGGTCGAAAGTGGATTCTAAGATTGCGAGTAATTCTCGTTCGATGGTGGAATAGTTTCTTTCCGCAGAATTTAGCGTCCTGGAGTAGTAAGCTATGGGCTTACCGTTCTGAGATAAAACACTGCCTAGTGCGACATTTGAGGCATCGGTTGTTAGAATGAATGGCTTCTTGAAGTCAGGATAAGCAAGTATGGGGGCATTTGTCAGTAATTCTTTGCAAGTATGAAAAGATTTTACATATTCAGGGTCATTCACATTAATCTTTGATCCCTTTTTTAAGGCCCTGGTCATGGGAGCTACAATTTGAGCGAAATTGGCAATAAAACGTCTATAGTACCCAACTAACCCTAAAAACGATTTTATTTGTTTAGTGGTGGTCGGAATAGGAAATTTTTCAACAGCTTCTATTTTAGTGGGGTTTGGTTTTATGCCATCCTGGGTGATGACGTGTCCAAGAAAAGCGACGTCCTTGCACAGAAATTCTGATTTGTCTAATTGGATTTTCAAGTTGCTATCCCTTAATTTTTGAAATACTAAACGGATGTGGAGGAGATGTTCATCTAGGGATTTTGAGAAAATTACGACGTCGTCCATATAAACGAAGCAACATTTGTAAAGCAATTCTTTCAGAAGGTTGTCCATAACTCTTTGGAAGGTTGCTGGGGCGTTTTTAAGGCCAAAAGGCATCCGAAGATATTCGTAATGGCCGTTGTTTACTGAGAAAGCTGTTTTTTCAACCGAACTCGGGTCCATCTCGATTTGGTGAAACCCCTGGGCTAAGTCTATGGTACTAAAGTACTTGCATTTGCCTAGATTATCTAAAATTTCGTCTATCCGGGGGAGAGGATATTTGTCCTCGATTGTCTTCTCATTAAGCCTGCGGTAATCAATCACCATACGATACTTGCGCTGTCCCGATGCGTCTAACTTTTTGGGAACTACCCAAACAGGTGCGCTGAAGGGAGATACGGATGGTCTAATAATTTCATTATCTAATAACTTTTGAATTTGTTTTTGTATCTCTGCATTCATGGCGTAAGGGTGTCTGTATGATTTGACATAGACTGGGGAGTCATCCGTGGTGCGTATGCTATGTTTCACTGCATTGCTGAATGTTAAGTTTGCCTTTTCGGTGTACAAGATATCTCTAAATTTTTTGCATAATTCGGTAATTTTCTTTCGCTCTTCTGAATTTAAGTGAGAGGTTCTAAGTACCTTGGGAACATCGATAAAGTCGTGATTCGTTGGGGGAGTTTCTAAATCGTTCTCGTGTATCGATGATACTTGTATTCTGTTTCGGAAATTTATTCCTCCTAGAATGCCGAAAGTATTGGGGATATTACAGATACCGTTCTCCGCGGTTGCAATAGATTCTGGTATTATGAAATTCTCGTGAATTTGTATTTCTGGTATAATGACATCTCCCTGTTCAATAGTAACTGGAATTTTTATTATGTTTTCTGAATAAATTGGGTGCACATCTACTAATTTGCTATTTAAAAATACATATGAGAAAGGGATTTCGACGTCATTCATTTGCAGAGTTTTATTGCGGTAGTTTATTATAGCTCCAAGATTGTCCAGGTCTTCACTGCCAATAAGGGCATCGAAGTGATTGTGCCAGTCTATGACGTGGAAGTGCAAATTGTTTTCTATTCCAAATGGGTATAACACTGGGAACATTACGTTGTCTTGTGCGGAAACCCGCTTCTGTAGGCCTGTAACGGTGAATGGTTTTTGGAAAATGTAATTTTGAAAAAGGTCGTAAGCTGGACCTGGATTTATGACTGAGTTGGAGGCGCCGGAATCAATGAGTATTTTTAAGTTCAATTCGGGCAGGTAGAAGAAAGGTAGTTTGGCTGTTGAGTTGAGGGAGTTGAGGTTTACTATATAGGGGGTGGATGTGAGGCATCCCCGTGAAAATTTCCATTTTCGTTTTCGTTTTCTTCTAGCGTTTGGGCAGGAGAATATTGTGGAGTTTCCATTTCTTGTGCGTCGTATTGTTCGAAATAATTCTCTGGAGGGTAGTAAGGGTAGGTTTCTTCAGTGGTTTCGACATTATATATTGATCTAAAGGGTTGTTGTTGGTGGGGAAATGCAAAATTATTTGGTTTAGGGGGCACGTATGACTGAACCGACATAGGTTCAGGTGGGGGTAGTTTTTGCGTGTTAGGTGCCATATTCGAAGAAAGGCCAAAATTTGGTTTATTGAAAGGTTTTGGTTGAGATGTTGGGAATGGAGCTCTCTGGAATGGAGCTTGTCTGTTGAAGAAATTTTGTGAGCCATAAGGCGGTTTTGGGAACTGCGGTTGGAAAAGCCTTCCGAACGGGTTGGATTGGAACGGCTTAGCAAATGGCTGAGGCGTGGTTAGAGGCCTTTGGAATTGATTTCTCATAAATGGATTATTAAATGGTTGGGGACGGGAGCTAGGAGCCTGCATTTGTGCAAATGGTGTTTGAGACGGAGTTTGGGCTCTCTTGTCGGTAGTTTTGTCAGTACTATCGTTAGTTTTCCTTAAAAATTCGTAATAGTCCCACTCTTGTTTGCGATTGTCAAAAATTTGGCATTTAGAAATGCACTCTTCCAAAGTGGATGTGACAAAATTCCCTAAGAATGACCTATGAGGCTCTTGTAAGCCGTTCTGAAAAGTTTTACGTGCTAATTTTTCATAATCAATTTTTTTATATTTCATGTATGTAGGGTCTGAACTGTGGTTCAACTGCAAGTGCTGCATTAGGGCGTTCAGTGCTTTTAGGAGCCTGCCATAATAGTCTAGGTATGTTTCGTTCTTTGCTTGGACGCACTGAATCAAGCTATTAAGAAGTATGTCTTCGTTCCTTTGGTCCCCGTATTTTTGGATTAAACATTTTTTTATGTCCCCCCAACTAGTAGCGTTTTGGTATGCTAAATAATCTCTTGCCTCCCCTTTAATTTTGGATCTTATTGTAAACTCAAAGACATACACGTGATCGGGCATAAGCCTCTGGTGAGTATGGGCACATAAATTATCTACTTCACTTAAGAAAATATAAAGATTGTCCCCTGGCGAAAATTCTGGAATTGCGTGTAGCAATGTTTTAACTTCGCTCTCGCTCAAAACATTAGTAGTGGTTGCATTGGGAGTAGACATTTTAATGTTTACTGGACTGGAAATTGGACTTAAAATTTTTAAAGTAGGGGGTTTTAAGATTAACTTTTTTCCAATATTCAAGGCTACTTTGTTACCAGCAATTAATTCAACTGACATAGGCTATACTAGCATAAATTTTTAGTTTAAAAATCAGACAATAACTTGGGTAATACAATAATAAAGGAAAGGAAACGAAATAAAGGACTTACAGGTACAGGTACAAGTACAGTAATGCTGTGACGTCCATAGATACTTCAGCTGTTTCCGTTGAACTCGTAGTGTTCTCCCGCGTCTAGGGGTAGACAGTGCGGGGCGAGGTTCTTTAATGGATCCGTGTAAAGGTCTGAAGGCCACGTGTCTTCGTAGGGGAAGAAAGCTGCGTTTTTTAAGGGCTGCACTAAGTTCACAGATGTCCCAGCGCGAACCGAAAAACTTTGGCACTAAACCCCCGAAATTGAAAACACTCGCGGATCCTACCGACTGCGCCAATTAAGATCAATATGTAAAGTTTTTCTTTTTAAAAAATCAAATTTATTTTTCCCAAAGAATCTTACAAGTAAAGAAGTAACTAAACGCTCGAGTTCTAGAGTATTACTGATGTCTGCATTGCTGCGCATTGCTGGTGTAGTCTCCGTGCTGCCCGTGCAAGGCCAGGTCTGGTGCTGACTTTGCTGTCAGCACTATGGTTGCTGATATTTCGTCTTCTTTCACATAACTATATGTCTAGATAGAAAGAAAAACTCTGGTTGCATCCATATGTACAAGAAGAGCTCGCTGGATTGGACATTTGCTACGGCGGGGTTTCCACATACGTCAATGGTCAATGGTAAATGTGGTATTGACGTTTTAGCAGACATTAAAGACATACTAAAAATGTCTGCTACCACGTCAAAACCATGTTTGCCATTGACCATTGACGCATGTGGAAACCCCGCCTAAAACACGAGAAATGCGTCAATTGCATCCTAGAAGATCCATAGAAGGCATCAACTGACCTGGAATATCTGCAGCAAGTGATAGAGGATGTAGAGGCCAATACATACTGTACTTGGAGCTGACGAGGGCGTGCCAGGATCGAGGGGAGTGGAGGCATCGATGCCACATGTTACTGCCAACCAGCCATCCGGCTGTAACTTGAAGAGAGAGGGATACTGAATGAAGAACCAGTAGAATCCGGGCTGATGGGCGAGTGACTCGCTACGGAGCTACCGAAGTACAACCCGCGAAGTCTACGCAGTGCCACCGAAGATGTCGACCGTAGATGTTGACGAAACGTTTGTATGTTCACTTTCAATTCGACCACGGCCCATCAGCCCTGATTCTACTGGTTCTTCATTTGACTCCGGCCGTGAAAGCCTTTGCAGTTACAGAGAGGGATAGCGTCTCTCTACCACTAATTGGGGACCTTCTTTGTGTCAGCGTATTCAGAGTGGACGTCTGTGAGGGCAGTTACGATATAACCTAACCTTGTAAGATGATTCAAATTGAACATTGGTAACAAATGGGGCAACGTAATAACTTAGGGACAACTTAACCTCTTAGGGGACAGCATATGGGTAGCTTAGGGGACAACATAATGTCTTAGGGGACAACTTAGCAACTTTGGGGCCGACATGATATCGTACTTACACATTCATTACCTACTAGGAGGCTACTCAAACTTGCATGTTGTAATCAAGTCATAAATGAAATGCGATAAAGCCGAAGGAATGTTCCTCTGCAGACTGCAGTGATCGTACCAATTGGCAACAGTTAAGGAACTCCTTCTACCTGACATCCTCAGCATGGCCGCAGCCAGGATTTTTTTTTTTTTGGGGGGGGATTTCAGAAATTTCATTGGATATTACATAGTGGTTTTTATTTCCCCCCCCCCCTCAAAATCCGATTCTATCTAGTATAAAGCCATTTCATTTCGGAGGGGGGGGTGGGGGGTTGAACCCCCATGACCCCCCTTGGCTACGGCCTTGGTCCTCAGTGACCATTATTGTTAATAAATCCATTTTTAAATACCTCTTCTGCATTGGCGATCATCGTGGCAATACGGACCTTTGAGATTGCTGCTCTGCAACAGGAAGTAGTGGTCTTGCCAAACCACATCCTCATAGGTTTTTGATCCAGAATGTTCTTCACTGCCGGGAGTCCTCAGTCTTCCTTTGGATTATTACATGCAGAAGGCGATACATTTCGTTCCTCATCACATGGCCAAAGAAAGCATGTCAGTTTTCGTTTCTAAACCGTCAGCAGCAACTTGTGTATCCATTCATCTCAGCACTACAGTATCAGGGTCACGATCCATCCAGGAAATGTGCAGGATTTTTCTGTATACCCACATTTCAAAGGGTATAGAGGAATATTATTTCTAGTTTATGACAACTAATTTAGGGCTCTGAAATCAATATTTAATTAGAAATTTGACTGTTCTATGACCCGAACTATCTTGGAACTGCTTTTCAGCATTCTTCTTATTATTTTTTAAATAATCATAACGCAACGCCCTTTGGGGCTTACGCGTTGCATGTTTATGTGTAGAAAAATGTGTAAAACAAATCTGCGGTTAAAGTTGATTAAGATGAGCCATGACAACTCCTTTACAACACACCAAATCCTATGTTGATTACGCTTTATCTGTCTGCTTACTTCATTTGGCACTCACAAACTGAAACCTGTGTTGCTTTTATGTATAAATTTATTGCATAACCCATAAAATCTTTTCCATAAACCTTTCCATACACAGTGGCAGAACACAGCAGACGCAGTAACCATATCCACAACTTAAACTACAAACTATTTATACAGAGTGCCTTAACCCGTGAAACGGAGCTCTACGGACCGCGGGTAATGAATGCATGGACAAAACAAACTGTTTGAAAGTTTTGAAACCCCTAAATGTGCTACTATACCATATAGCTTACAGTGTCAGACATGAAAACTGGGGAGGGGTAAGCAAGAACGGATACAGGGGGAAAGAGGGTAGCTGCCCTCCTCTCCCCCCTCCAAATTTAGTAAGTCTGTTGTAAGTCAATTTATATGGGCTTACGCTCATTGCCGTCAATGATGTACTGTCGGTAATGTATTTATTTTATCTTAAATGTATATTGTAGTTGTCAAATTTCTGGTCAATACATTATTATTATAACGTTATAATTTAATCTATTAAATTTTTTGTCCTCCGCCATCTTTGATTTTATTGAATATAGTAAATATGGGTCCGGGTAGACCCCGTCACCCTGCGCACGTGGCACTAAGAGGGAAGAAGAAGAAAAAGAAGAAGAAGAAGAGTGGAGATGATTTCAGAAAATGAAATGAAATATAACACAAATATGTTTTAAATGTAGAGACATATATACTGTGTCCAGCTTGTTCAAGTATAACACGAGACTGTTTCATAATGTAGAGAGATATGTTGTGTCAGCAGTGTGTCTAGCTTATGTTCAAGTATAACACGAGTCTGTTTCATATGTAGAGACATATATACTGTGTCCAGCTTATGTTCAAGTATAACACGAGTATGTTTGATATGTAGAGACATATATACTGTGTCAAGCTTATGTTCAAGTATAACACGAGATTGTTTCATAATGTAGAGAGATATGCTGTGGCCTGTGTCAGCAGTGTGTCTAGCTTATGTTCAAGTATAACACGAGTATGTTTCATATGTAGAGACATATATATATACTGTGCCCAGCTTATGTTCAAGTATAACACGAGTCTGTTTCATATGTAGAGAGATATACTGTATCAGACATAGAAACAAGGGGGGAGGGGGGCATACAGAGTCACAAGCCCAGCAACCGAGGCGTGTAGAGTGTTTAATAAGGAAACAAGGGTGAGATGTAACCCACGGCAGCAAGCTACCCCTTAATTGAATATGTGCCTCAGATTCTACGGTGATTCGCTTAATTTGCCCCCGCGTGTTTTGGCGCGAAGGTTTTCGGGTAGGTAACTTCCGGTGCCTGTTACTGAAAGTTAAGTTGTAACGTGAACGTGAGCTGGTTAAGTTTGGCTGTAAAGTTGTGTGTATAAGGCACCTGGGACATGGTTGCCGCCAAGTTTGCGCGGAAAGTTGCGATTTAGGGTAGTTTAGTTTGAGGGGGTTTTAGGTGGGATTTACTTGCCAGAGATTGACTGTGATACTTGGATTTCATTTAAAAGGGTCAAAACGTGCCTCTACCCAGGGGGGGGGGGTGGTCATTTTCTGAGGGGGAGGGAGAAAATTAACCAATTTACACCGGATAGAGTGGAATTGGAACGGTTGAGGACACCGGTTTATCTCGAACCCCCCTTCTCCCCAACAAAAGAGAAATACTGGGTCTCTTAGGCTAAATGGTAAAGTATTGTTGATATATATATATAGGGAAAGAGATAAATAAATAATAAATAAATAAACACGTACTTTTTTTGTTCTACAATATTACGAAGCCAACCTAAAAAAATCTCACAGGATAGTATCATGATACAGTATATGCATAGCGTATACAGTGTAGCGAAATCTCAAGTGACCTGACTAATTTCAAAGACTGTTTTGAATTTGAGCGTTTTGTTGTCGGGTTACCCATAATCCCCCTCACTATTCCCACAGTACAACCCCCTCCCCCCATTTCCGGCGGTTTTTCCGCCAGAGATACAAAATTTCTACAGAAACACTCTCCCCCTCCCTTAGCACAGATTTCGTACTGTGACTTTTCACCTCAACTTCTGCCTTTTGTTTTATATTTTTATATAGGGAGACATCCATTTTTCTTCGCAAACACCCTCCATAAAAACCCTTCTCTTAATAACAAAATAACGCATACGCACGAACACAAAACAGGATAATAAGAAACCAAAGAAAACACTGCGATACTTTAAATTATAAAAACCACAACACTACTTCACCTACATTTCACCAATAATATACAACAAACTATTTATTACCATATATATAAGAATGTACAAAGCAAATATGGCGGAAAAAGACTACAAAGGACGTCCATGAAGCCACTGGAAGGACGAATTAGAAACTGACCTCCGAAAGTTGGGAATCCATAGATTAAGAAAATTTAGCAGCCTAAACTCCATCATGGTTTATAGAGTAAGAAGAAAGAGAAGAAGATGAAGCTGAAGAAGATGAAGAAGAAGATGCCACTGTAGCTGAAGAAGTGGAAGAAGAAGTAGAAGGAGAAGCTGAAGAAGGAGAAGCTGAAGAAGGAGTAGAAGAAGAAGATGTAGAAGATGAAGAAGAAGATGCAGATGTAGCTGGAGAAGTGGAAGAAGAAGAAGGAGAAGCTGAAGAAGGAGTAGAAGAAGAATATGTAAATTAAGAAGAAAAAGAAGGAGTCGAAGAAGAAGAAGATGTAGATTAAGAAGAAAAAGAAGGAGAAGAAGAAGAAGAAGATGATGAAGCAGAAGAAGAAGATACAGATGTTAGCGGAAGATGAAGAGGCACGAAGTTGTGTGAAGTGAAATAGAAAGTGAGCATGCTGTTTCTTTGGGAGGAAACTCCTCATTAGCCATTTTTACCAGCAGAAGAGAACAACAATAAATAGACTTGTTTACATCCCCCTTTTCTTCCGTAAATTAAAAAAAAACATCAAAAAAACAGCAAAGCTTATTTAATTAGGAAACAATGTTGAAATGCTCACGAGTAATGAAAAGAAAATTTTCTTTGAAACTGATAGCCGAGAGAGCCTAGAAAGGAAAAAAAAACAGTTAAAATGAGAAAAAACATTTTTTTTTGTTTTTTCGGGCAAGATAAAAAGCTCGTTAATTTTATTTCATTCCGGTTATCACTTAATGCGTTATTCCCTGGATGGTTCTCGTTATGGTTGCGATGAGAAAACTATTACATGAAAAAAGGGTGGCTTCCACTACAAATGGTGAAGTTACGAGAAGTTCTCAGTTAGTAAGTTCTTCCTTAGGTAGAGAAAGAAAGACATGGAAAAATGGACGCAAACTGGTTTGGAAACCGAGTCTTCACCTTGCCGGGGTGGTAAGCTGGCCACTGCACCAAATCCGTCGCCACGCAGAAGATTTCTTGCCGATTTCTGGACGATTTCGCCAGCTGACGAGAAGCCTGCCGTAAAAACCTAGACCCGCGAGATCATAGAAATATTCTGTAGTAGACTCTGGTTTTGCACGGACCATTCACCAAGCCATATCCCTATACAATGGAAAAGACGCCGACAATTCGCGACTGGCAGAATCGTCAGCGCGTACCGGTCCATACAGCTAGCAGAATATTTCTTGACGATTTCAGAAGCTGGCGTGAGGCCGAGCTTACGAAAGTCCACAACTTTCCCCTAGACACGCGAGATCATAGAAATATTCTGTAGTAGACTCTGTGGTTTTGCACTGACCATTCACGAAGCCCTATACCTCCAGTGGAAAAGACGTTGGCAAATCGCTAGTGTGGCAGAATCGTTGTACAGCTAGCAGAAGATTTTTTGAATATTTGAGAAGCTGGCGTGTGGCCGACCGCATGGAAGTCCACAACTTTCCCCGTGACAGATCATAGAAATCTTCTGTTGTTTTCCAACCGACCATTCTCCGTGCCCTATCCCTAAAATGGAACGCCTGCAAATCGCGGTTGAAAAATCGTCCGTGTGTACCTTGCTTTAGTCTCTATACTGTATTTTAATTAATTTATACCGGCCCCGGTGTGTGCGCCTAATCATCACCACAGGCGTCATTCCAGGAACCGCCACCGAGAACTTCGAGGTGCTCTTCGCAGCGTCCAGTCAGATGGTCAGTGTATAATATAGGGGCACTTCCAGGTACGATCAAATCCAGGTACAAGGGCGGATTTTGCCTCCAATTTAGGGGGGGGGGTGTCAGCGGGCAGATTCAGTGGATTATAACAAAAGAAAACATTATTATTTTTAATTCCCACTGTAAACCCATGTTTATCTAGTGTAAGTTCATTATCTTTTTTCTTGGGGGGGGGGGGGTCCACCAGACCCCCTGACCCCCCCCCCCTAAAATCCGCCCTTGTCTCTCTCTATAGCTATACAATCCACAAAGCTCTCCTTGTCTACCTCCCCCAAAATTGTTTGCGGGCGCCCTTGCTGGCCACAGCCAAGTTCTAGATCCTCCCCTGACTGTAAAAGAGTGTAGGCTGTATAAGAGAAACATGATGCCTAAATGGAGCCCATCACGAACGGTTCCGCCATCCCAAGGAAACTGACCGCATCCCCATTATTAATGGAGGAATAGCGTGCGCTGGAATTCCTTATTTTCTATCTTCCTTTTTCTTACGGTTTTATAGATGTACAATGCATCGTAAAAGCTAAGCTGCTTCTAAATCGTGTTTCCACATGAACCGAAATTGAACTAATGCCGGGAAAATTGTTTCGTATATGTGTCTGCATTTCGAAAGCAGAAGACTCAGGGATAAATTATGGATCATTGGAAATTCTTTTGTGTAGAAATTTAACTGATATAAAATAGGATTAATTAATTTAAAAAGAACGTGAGAAACCCATTTTTAATATCAACTTTTCCCCGCTTTAAAAAAGTTTCGAAGCCGAGCCTCCGCTGTGCCGGTGTGGGTGGTATGTATACAGCTAGGCCACCCAGGTCTGTAGATCTTCCCGTACTTAGATATCGATGAGCTACTTAATGGGACTTGATCCCGTACTTGGTCAAGTTGAGCTAACTGTTACAATGTCAGTGGTAAGCAAGTCTCACCTTGTCGATTGGCAGTCGTAGTCGCTGAGGGCTGACATCGAGGGGTGAACCGGCTTGCCAACGACTAGAAAGAAATTCAGCCGGAAAAAATACCAATAATATCCTAAAACCGCATGGGTCGTAGACAGGTAGGCTTAACGGGCCCCCACGAGTATTCCATAAAATTTTTATTTAAAATTAAAATTTCCAAACGGGATTCTCAAGTTATTGACGTTTGAAATGTTCTTTATTCCTATTAGTTTTACCATTGTTTGGCAAGATACAAAACTCCCTGGAATATAATAGGGTGCAGAATAAATATCTGAAGGTTGGGGGGGGGGGGGGCTGCAAGAATGACTTGAATGAGGTTCTTAAAATGAACGTTCATAAGTTCCTTTGTAAGTCTTGGAAATGAAGGGGGACTCTCGTCTTTTTTCCTTTGTTTACTGAGGCAGATGTAAACAAAAGATGCTCCTGCTATAGTGTAATTGAATTTCATTCAATGCCAAAAAAGATTATTAAAAATGATGAAAAAGCTATTACCTCTTGTCTAATTTTATTGTGTAACTTTAAGTGACATCTACATTCACGATCTTCATTAACTGCAGTCCTATTATTGCTATTTGGGATTAACGTAACACCGGGGTTTATTCAATTGTTTTAAACAAATGAGTGCAAAATACGGGGGAAATTCAAATTAATAAATTGATCCTCCGTTATATAATTGGTGAGTTTTCAATTTTCTCTCTCTTAGTTGTAGTTATAAAAACAACTAGTTATTAATTTAAGGACTTTTTATTGGTCCCTTGTTCAATGCCAACGACCCCATGGATTTTGGACATTATTTGTATTATTTCCGTAAGAATTTTGGGCCATTGGCAAACTAGTATACGTTCTCGATGTCAACCCACACCGGCTACAAGCGGTAATGGACAAGCTGAGACAAGCTTACAATTGACGCAATGTAACAGGCGAAAGCATGACTTGACCAAGTGCAGATACGAGTCCTGCGAGCCTATAGTATGTAGTTAAATGTTGCACTAGTCGTGTCCTGCCTGTGGCAATTCGGAACGCTGCCACAGCAATGTCCCGGCGCAAGTTGCTGGGGAATGGGGATGGTTTTTGCTAGGAGCGGTTCCCATCGTTTAAACCCCGGTGTTACGTTAATACCAAATCGTCATAATAGGGCTGCCGAAGTATTAATCGGTCACTTGGTCTGCAGCGAATGTTCCTTCTCGACTCTTGTCTATCTTGTCCTTTTTAGTACAAGGTATAGGTTTCGGATCCTAGGTCCGTCAAGACGTTATCTATAGGTACTCCTTCCTACGCCGTCCTCTTGAATTGGTGCCTTCAACCAAGGCCGTGCCCAAGTTTTGTTTTCGGGGGGTCCAAATTTTTTTTAAACGTAATTTATTAATGAAGTAATGGATAAATTCTTCAAAACATGCAGGTTTACATACAAAATTTATTTCGGGGGGGGGGGGGTCCGGACCCATGGACCACCCCCCTGGGCACGGCCCTGCCTTCAACCATACCTTCAATGATATTCTCCATCATGTCTCAGATTATGCCCTATCCATTTGTCGCTTATTGAAATGGCGGCAAATCTCAATCAAATAGATCTCTTTTCGTTTCTTCTAATGAGCACTTGTTCGTTGGTCGTCTCTTCATTACATTTTCAAGTAAAAGGAAATGCTTCCCTAAAAATATTACAATGTAATTTTTTTTACTAACACACAATACTTATCATACGGGAATCAAACGGGCGAATAAGAATACCCAGGTATATGTTGTGCCTTAGTTGGACCACTGGACCGCGCATTCAACCATGGTGATGCAATCCAGTGGTCCTAACCGCGAAAAAGTGTGGGCGGAATGGAGCCTGAAGAAGAACTATCTAGCTATAATATAATTTGACCTATAGCACTACAGGTCAGGAATGTAAGACGAAAATAACTAATGTAACACCTTACCTATGATGCATAATTTGCCAGAACTAATATGGGTTCGGACAAACAGACTCAGTGGCGTAAATAACACCCCCAAAACCCCGGGGGGGGGGCGCAATTTGGCTCCCAGAAACATTACAATCATTTAGAAATCAACGTAATTATAGGTAATTAAAATATTCCATTTCAATTTGTTATCCATGTGGCATGTTGACTACAATTCCACTATTGACTATAACTCATAAAAAAATGAAATAATTAGACAAGGTAGGGCGCACAAAAGGTCTTGCGGGGGGGGGGCAGTAATAGTTATTTATGCCACTGCAAACAGTGAGTGGTAAGAGGTTTGGTTGGTGGAATTCTACGTCGTCTAAGGTCTCTGCCCGCGGTGGGAACTGGGAAGTTGATAGCTGGGGGCGATTTGATCATGCCCCCTCCTCCCCCAAATATGTTATATATAGCCTACACCACTAGTAAACGGTATATTATGTTTAGCATGTGTAGCAGAAGTACTATTTATTTGAGACACATACTGTACGTTGGGATATCCCCATAAAAAGATTTCTAAATCTAATTTTCTAGTACTACACAAATAATATGATAAAAACAAATTATCAGGTTCATTTTATAGTAACTCATGGGGAAAAGTGAATCAAGCTTCATAGTGGAAAATAATTGGACTCAATAAAACATATAAATACAGGTATAAACTTGGAGTTTTCCCGACAGCACAATTTCAACATAAAGGGAGACGTGAGCAGAATGCAAGCGATAGGACGAACCCTTGGGCACTCTACTTGAAACCGTTATGTTGCAACTCTGGAGTGGAGGGGGGATACAGGGGAGGGAGGGGGGCACGTAGCCAGGAACAAGTGAATTTGATTAGCTACCAGCTTCCGAGTAATTGGGTTTTCATTTTGCACCTTAAAAAATAATGAAAAATGACAATGTTGCTTATAAAAATGGTGGGCACCACCCCTTGTGCCTTTTCTAAGTGGTAACACCCTCTAGAGAGGGTGTGCCATTCGGACCAATGGCAATTCGCGAGGTTGGGGAGATGCCAGGCCAGGAGATCCGAAAAGAATCAAAATTCATAAATATTAGCGTTTATTACATTTTAATTTTCAATGGGCAAGGTTATGTTTAAAATAGGTTTAAAAATAACCCAATAGGTCGCTTGTCCTTTCTTAATTTGGTTCTGAGGGTCAAAAAATACATTTATTTAATTAATTTTTCTGTTGAACCTTTCCATCGATGCTTTCTAACTTAAGTAATATTTTAGGTGTTAGAGTAATAAAAGCGAACAGGTTTTCCAAGTAAAGTTTTGGTTTTTAATAAAAAAATATTTAAAAAAAAAAGAAATTATGGATAATTCAAGCCCCCAATTCATTGCATACCCTGCCATCATTACTGCATTGTATTGTATTATATCGGTCTCCCCGTTTTAGAGTATGGAATCGTCCCATCGATTCATCTAGTGCTTTGGGATGGGGAAAGTCGAGTCCAACGAAATTTAACCCTAGGACAATTATCTACCATGTAACTACTCATATTATCTATCTCGGTACCTATACTAATTGATAAATAGGAATTTTTTTAAATGACTTTAAATAATACGTTTTTGTTGTATTACAAAGCTCACCCAGCGGAGTTAGGGGTATGTGACGGCCTGTTTTACATGTCCTCCGAAGCCAGAAAATGTACCACATGTGGGACTCGAACCAAGAATCTATCGTGTGAAAGTCGGAGTCCGTACATACTCTAGTTCATGTCCTGGCAATTCAACTTTAATGTATAGTGTAGGCTATAGAAAAAAAACATTCACAATCTTTGGTAACAATGTCCTGCCCTAACTCTACCGTTGTAACAGTTCTCAACACGAAAATTCGAAATAGGTACTGTATGCATTGCAGTGAGGTATGGGGGGGGGGGGGGTGGGTACAGAGTGAAATGTGTATCGGCAATTGGCTTTGAAGTCCGCTGCACAAAGCTTGCCGCAATGAATAATTCCGTTTGTAATAATGGGCCGTCAACCTGCTTCAGTTTCCATGGCAATGAAAATTAGCCTAACTGAAGGGAACATTCCTTTATTATCAGAACTTAATTTGTACAGTAGTACAATATTGTAATTTAATCGTAATTTGCAATATTCAATTACATCTCTAGCCGAAGGCAAAGCTTGTAGAATGGCAGGTATAGTTCTTCTTGTTAGAAATATTAACCTGCAGCATCTTAGTGAATAATATTGGCGGGAGAACTCAATGAAAAGTCAACGGCGTACGAATGGAGAAGGAAACAACTCCATTGCAATTCCCTAGTACAGTGCTCATGACTAGGTACATTCGACACTCTACATACTTGGCTTCCTTTTGGAGAGTTCCAAGTACGGTATCGACTACCGGCCGCCAAACCAAGTTGAATCCAGCGGACCAGAGCAGGTTCAAATCTGCAGATGACTTGGTTGTGTGCACAGTGCCGGTAGGGAAACATGGTAGGACTTGTCCTGGTCACCTCCGAACTAATCGTGTGACTTCACTGTGTTTCCCAAGTGGTTCGGAATCCACTATAATCCACTGTCCACTGTCCTGTGGGCTGGCATAGGACAGTCAAGTCGGGGTTACTCTATGGGCCCAAATTTGAGGCCTAAGTCGTTATTAACCCGACGAACACTACTACTACTACTACGGTATCGACGTGATTACAATTGGCTTGATGATCGCCAAACTTCGATAGAAGAGGCATTCGAAGAAGAAGATAGCGACACGTATTAGACCGCATCTTCAGTAGAATAGAGGTTGTTAGTTCCACCCAATAGCTGTATTTTTTGGCTATTCGTCGGAGGTCACGTAAAGCTAGCAGCACCGAGCCAACATAGCTCAAGGTACTTAAGGGCTTTATAACTCGGCAATAGGTTTGTTAAATTGGCTTAAGCGGTAATAGAACGTAACATCCCCCAGCTCTTTTATAATTATATATCATTGACTAAAATTTATTTCACAAACTCAAAAACTCATATGCAGTTTGAGGGCAATATCAATGTGTAATCACGGCCCCTAATTAATCAAAGGGTTGTTTGTTAGCGGTAAAACATGCTAATGATCACTAACCACAGTTTTCAAACAACCCGTCCCTTCATGTAACAGCATTTTAAATAAATCCCAGCAGTAATAAAATAAACTTTCGAAATCGCTGAGTAAATGTATTGTTTGTAATTAGGTTTATGAAAATATGTTGCTTAATTTTCATTTACCCCGAGTCGAACTAGAATATTTTGAATCCTACCTGTGTGAACAAAGCTTACTCTTCCTTAACGCCATCCATCTGCCTCTTCCTCGGTGTTTCCAAAAATTGGGCCTGTTTAATCATTATCGTATACTACCAACGGCCTTACCAAGTTAAAGCAACGAAAGCAGAGCGTATTTCAAACTGCGCCAAACTTGGTAGTGTGCACCGCGTTGGCAGGGGAACATGGTGGGACATGATAACGCGCGCTGAGACTATACCAGTCAGTCTACGTACGTGGCGAGTCTTGGTCACCACCGAAATAATCGTGTGACTTTACTCACTATGTTCTCCAAGTGGTTCGGAATCCACTACAATCAGGAGGTCCACCCTGTCAATCCCCTTCTCCCCGAGGTGAAGGAGTCTGCCCTTAGGGTGCCTCAAGTTAATAAACAAACTCACTCCCCCCGCCAGGCTGACTAGGTTGCTTAAAAGCGGATATGCTGAAAGCAGGCGTTAGAAAAAAAATTATCGGACAATCTTGTTTAATCCTTTCCCTAAGTGTTATTCTTCTTCTTCTTCTTCTTCTAATGCTTCTTCAATCTATAAGATTGGCGATCATCATGGCAATTGTAGTCACGATTACTATTCTAGGGAATTATAATGCAGTGGTTTCCCGTTGCCTTCTGCAACCCCTTTCCGTAACATATTGTAGGGAAAATGAAAAAGAGATTAATCTCTCGAGGTGCTTCAAAATAGCTGACGAATTTGTG
This sequence comes from Psococerastis gibbosa, assembly GCA_963971405.1. Lineage (NCBI taxonomy): Eukaryota > Metazoa > Arthropoda > Insecta > Psocodea > Psocidae > Psococerastis > Psococerastis gibbosa. Next base: position 43,752,589 of record OZ020486.1, on the reverse strand, counting down.
ATAAACAAATCCGCAGCAATTATTTCCAACGGATGCATAGCCGGGTTGACAATGCAGTTCACCTCTCTGCTACCCCCCCCCCCCCCCCCCCAACTGCCCCCGGACTGTCTGGGGTACTAATTTCATTTGCAGCCTCCTTAACATCCAGGACAGGCTCCAATTTCAGGTTGCCGCATAATTCTGAGTCTCATCACCGGACCTTAATTGAATTAAAGTGGGACTGCTCCAACCCCTTGTCATTGCTACCCCCGCCAGGCTGTATTTTACATCAACAACCCTCTTTTCACTTACTTTGTAGTCTGTACGAGGAAATTATCGCTTTAAAATATAATGAAATTTTACATTTCTTTTGTTGCTGTGTCGATGTTAAGCGAATCCATTGATGAGGCAAGTCCATTGATGTTTGTAACCATAACGGTGTGGATTAGCATCGTTATCATTAAATAAGATCGAAATATCAACTCTTGGCCTGAACGAAGTTGATGCTGCGCTGGTCAAATAAGATGCTAACATAGTTGTATACTTGAATAACTGCAGGCGTTGTGGCAGATTATTTAAAATTAATAATGTTGAAAAAGTGGTAGCATTATGTAGCATTTTCAGGGTTGATCAAAGCGCAGGCTACAAGAAGAAGCTAAAAAGCTACATCAGCTGACTAGCAATCGAATCAAAAAACCAACAGGACACATAGTTAACAAATTAAAAGAAAAAACTAATACTAACTTATCTTGCAAGCTCCGTCCTTATCGAAGATCAGCACTTACTAGGAACAAAATTAAAAAAAAGGGATGAGCAAATATTGTAGTTTTGTCAGGATTGAATAAAGTGCAGGCTACAAGAAAAAAACTAAATAGGCTGTCTAGCAATGGAATCGCAAAACCAACAAGGCACATAGTTAACAAATGAAAAGAAAAAACCAACACTAACTTTTCTGTCAAGCTTCATAACAAAGATCAGAACTTAGTAGGAAAAAAGTTGAAAAAGGAATGAGCAAATTATTGTAGCATTGTCAGGATTGAACAAAGCGCAGGCTACAAGAAATAGGTACATAACTTGACTAGCCATCGAATTGAAAAACCAACAAGGCACATAGTTAACAAATGAAAAGAAAAAACCAACACTAACTTATCTGATCTTATCATCCTTAACAAAGATCAGAACTTAGTAGGAACAAAGTTGAAAAAGGGGTGAGAAAATAGCATTATTCGAGCATGTTCCGATGGAACGTGGTCCAACGAGTAATTGACAAATTCACACGCCCCAAACTCCTCTGGGGCAAAGGGAACGGTCGGAAAAGAAAAAGGGGCAGCTCTGTTCAGCTCAATTAAATTAGAACAACTCCGACAAAGTTGGAGAGAGGTTGGGATTTCGAGAAGCTTGTCTGATAACCCTTACATGTCTGTCTATTTTATTATAAGTTGTAATGAAGTCGATGCTAGGTGCCTCCAATATGCGCAGAACTCATGCATGCGGTTCATTTACAATGTGAAACGGCGGGATCACATAACCCCATTCTACCGCAGGGCTCAGTGGCTGAAATTAGGTGAAAGAACAACTTTCCACTCACTATTATTAGTATATAAGGTTTTGAACAGTGCAGCTCCTCCATATCTATATGACCGCCTAAAGCCATTGAATTCCCATAGAAATGGACTTGTATTGCGAATACCCCGACATAACACAGCTTTATATGGTAGTTCTTTTTTTGTAAATGTCTGCCGCCAGTGGAACTCCCTAGATAAGGAAATTAGATCCCAGCCAAAGATTCGTGGGTTCAAAAGCCAGTTGCTGAAAAAATTACTAGGAACAGAATAGGTTTAGAATAAGAATACTGTCTAGATATTTACTGTGTTTTTTTTTTTTTTTTTTACGTCACGTCACTTTAGAATAAGTTCTTTTTATGCATTGTTAGAATAAGATTGTTTACGTTAAGCGTATGTATTTTGTAAATTGTATTGTTTTTGGATGTGGGTTAGGCAGAAAAAGACTTTCTAGTCTTAAGTCTCGCCCCGTAAATATAAGACGTTTATTATTATTATTATTATTATCTTTAAATTAAGTCTAAATTAATTATGTACCAAATCCGGCACAAGATTTCGAACCTTGGCCTGCGTACTATTGTAAAAAAAAATATTAACTTATTCTCATCCAAACAATTTAATGAATGTATTCGAATAACCTCTTCAGCCATCTCTGTAGGTAATACCTGTGTTGAGTTACGACAGGTTTCCGATCGCATGGTGTGTAGAGACTCGCACAAGTACGTACAAGCTACCACTGTGCCTTGATTGTTTTGACGCTGACTTGAAATAATTTTTGGGGATGCTTGGACATTACACTATTTTAACTTAGGTCCTAATATTTTGATCAGTGGCGGCTCTAGAGGTTTTTTGGCAGTAGACCCCTTGTAATGATGACTTATGTGAGGCCTTACCCCTAAATGTAAAGAGTGTGGGGACTGTGGAACTGACGGGATATAAAATGACATAATCTGCCAAAGGAGTATGTTGTTTAATTTATGCCCGTAAGCCATTGCAAGGTCCTGACAGGTTCGGAGCATCACATTTTGAGTAAGTTGTTGTTTGTGTTTCAAAAACAGACCTTTCTTTAACTCGTAACTAAAAATTTAGACCTTATGGTTAGGGACATTTGCCGTCCCTCTGAAATTTTCCACTGTAGGCTCCAGCCTATTTTTAAAGCCGCCCCTGACTTTGATGAGTCTTTTAAGTTGGTAATTGGTATGATAAGCATGCTATTTCCCATAAAAATGTGAGTTTCAGTATACTACTATGTTAAAATTTTAATCATGTTTATCGCGTAACCTAAATTGAAGCGTCTGGACGCAAAGGGGTTCAAGTGATATGAAAATAAACATTCGAGATAATTGAAGCTAAAGTTTGTTAGTCAATTTAAAAATTCTAATACTGTCAAAATGACAGAGCCCGATTGGTTTCTAGGATCAAGAGCAGCTAGAGTAACAGCATGGTGCACTTAACTCCAAAACGCAAAAAAAGTCACTTGCCCCCCTTGGCTTTTTTGGCTTATATGGTATAGAGAAAAAAAGAAGTGTCTCTACAGTATTAGGCCCGGTACACAAGGGCAACTCTCCCAGTCCCGACGTCTTTTCCATTTTTTGGATAAGGTTTGGTGAATGGTGCAAAACTAGAGTCTAACTCAAAATATTTATATGATCTGGCGTGTCTGGTGGAAGCCCGTGCTCTTCTATGCTGTCGGCTTCACGCCAGCTTCCAAAACCGTCGAGAAATCGACAAGATATCTTCTGCTAGCCCTATGGCAAATCGCGACTGTAACAGTGCAACCCCCCCCCTTTCTCCCACTCAGAGTATGCCAATTTCGCTTACCTCAGTAATACCTTACGAGAAGCTATCTTCTTAGACTTCTGAGGTAGGTATGCAACAAAACCCCATTTTTGACCTGAAACTAGATTACTAGGATACGACAACTGGAAATTCTGCTGGAGAAATAATTTAGTCCCCTGCCTCACTCACCCCGAACCCCCGATATGAACTACCCTCGAGTATACCAATTTAGCTTAACTCCCCGATCGCTGTTTTTGCCCCATTTCACTCCGCCTTCACAATGATTAATTTGTATGCAGAGGCCGAGATTACAATACATTATGTTGACCACATTTTGTGCTGCCGTACGGTCAGCAAAGTTTGTTGTGTTTGAATTTGACGGGTTTTGCTATCATTTGTCTACGTCCCACAATCTGTTGCGCCCATCGCTGTTGGCTTTAACAAATGATTGGATTTTGAGTATTTGGTATGTAATCTTGTCGTGAATTGAGTGTTATTAGAATTTTGTAATATGATTGGATTATATTGTATGATTAATTCAACACTGGCTGCCACCCCTGGTGACGATTTTGCTAATGTTGGCAACTGTGTGGAAATCGCCATCATTGTTTACACTTGCATCCGCTAAATACACACCCAGCGTCCCTGGTAACGGCGGGAATTACCCCGTCGGCCAATCCTTCCACCACCGGGTCAAGCGACAACAACGTGTCCAAGGCTCGGACACGTTAAGTAAGTAGCTACTGGAATAGTAATTTAGTTTGTATTGCATATCTGGGATGTATTAGAGAGAACGAAATAATGAATTGTCTTCATTTTACATCAGGCATTATATAGTAGAAATTGTGTATTTTGTGAGCTATTCTAATATGAATGGTAGGCATCACTGTATGTATGAAGGAATGCTTCCAATTCATCAGCCGCCTCACTAAGTAATAATAGATACTTGTGTCGAGTTACGACATGTCTCCGATCTCAACGGTGTATAGACTCGCACAAGTGCAAGCACTCTATCACCTTGCCACCGAAGCCGATTAATTGTGTTCGCAAGACAAGTATTTGCAAAAGGCGATTTGTCCCAAAAAAATAGTTTTTTAGTTAGTGGTTTCACTGGAATCGTCGCATTCACTGCTACAAAAAATGTAATTAAAAGTCTAATGTGATTCTTACAATATATTAGGGATCAAAGAATATTAATTAAAATATTACATCACATAATTTTGATGCATTTAGATTTTAGAAGCTTATTGTCTCTTCTGCATTTACATTTACAGTTTTAAGTGACAAATCGCCTTATGCTCTTCATTTATAGGTACATTAGATAGTATCACAGTTGTCACAGCCCCCCCCCCCCACAAAAAAGGAGCAAGAAATTCCTAAACCTATACCATTATTACGAGTATAATACGGAAAGTAATAAATATTCTGACTTTGTCAATTTTCACCCGAGTATATGAATATGACACCGAAGTCGCATTTACTCTCAAAACTACAGAAGAAAATCCTGGTTACACCTCTTCCGTGCGGACTCCTCTACAGTCGACATTATACATCATATATGTAGTTTGTTGAAAGCACAGTTTAAGCAGCAAGAAATTCATAAAACTCTACCTTTATTATTACGAGTTTAATACGGAAAGTAATAAATATTCTGACTTTGTCAATTTTCACCAGAGTATATGAATATGACACCGAATTCGCATTAACTCTCAAAACTCTTGCGAAGAAAATTCGTAATAACCTTCTCTGCAAGTACAAAGCCGTTCTATTAAAGCGGAGATGAGGGGAAAAACGCCGCGTTTACAGCAGTAATATTTTTCATCATAAATGGGGTTACATTGAAAAAGTCAACTTCATTTTTGTATTTTTATGTTGAAGAGCCATTTTCAATCGGATTGATGGGACTGTTGACTACGTGCTATAGCATTGATTAGGATTTAAAAAAAAAAATCCTTTATAAGCTTTAAATGGGAAAAGGCTTCCTTTTTTACTTTCTAATAATCATTTTTTCAACTGATTACGAAATCAGAATTTTTATGTGAAATTCATTTTTTTATGTTTTATATCTGAAATGTTTTTAGTGATTGGCTTGAAATCTTGAGTTCCCTCGTCTTTGTTGTGAGTGTAATTTAATTATTGCTTTATGCACGACCGCGGAACTGGAGATTGCCTGCCACTATAGAGGTCAGAGGACACTGCGGCTTCACCCCTGCGCAACAAATTGAATAAAAGTAATTAATTTTAATGTCAGTGTTATATATGTACCATATAATACTGCAATATAATGTATAAAGCATTGCCTTTATTTATGATACAGGGAATCAATAAAATAGTGCACAAGGGGGGCTCGGGGGTCTCCCCCGAGAGAAAATTTTGAAAAATTGGCCTGAAATATTGGGGTTTTACGCTTTTTCAGAGCAATAAGATGTCTATAATACAGGGGATTAATAAAATTGTGCAGAAGGGGGCCCGGGGGTCTCCCCCGTGTGAATCTGTTTGAAAAATATGCCTGACATGGTGGGGTTTTACACATTTTGAGTGCAGTAACACTTGTCTTTTAGAGGCTAAGAATATAACTGACTTCCAAAGGGGGGGGGGGGGCAATTGCCCGCAGTGCCAGTCGCTGCGTCCGCCTCTGGTACCTACTGCAATATACTATTTTATAATTCATCAAGCTTGTTATTTTGTAAACTATTTTTTTATATTTCAGGTAAGTGATCCAAATCATTTCTAACGGAATTAATTAAGTTACAAGGTAGGTGAAAATTCTCATTCCCATACTTGGTTAAGTCTAGCTAACGCATATAGAGTAGTGGTACTGACTCCGACTTTCACCCCGAAGGTGCTAATTTTCTCGCCATACTTCAGAGGGCATGTAAAGCATTCGGTTCCGGGTCTTCCAAGCTGAGCGTAAGAGAGGGTTTTATAACCGTAACTCCGCTAGGTTGGCATAGTAATAGAACTTACATTTTATTTATTTGCCCGTTGGTACTTGTCTGGGTTGGCATACCGAAGAGTGATCCAGTTTTCCAATGACTAGAAATTCATTCAGAAACAATGGGCTACCATCCTACCAATAATGTCCGATTGGTGTAATAGAAAGGTTGACATGGCAACGGCATGCGCAAGCAGTCATCACGGAGTGGGCATTTGGATGCATTTTGTAATGTCGATTTCAAGAATTAAATAAAGCCTCTTTTAGATGAATACTTGTTGTTATTATATAAAGAACCATCAACAAATCTTGACAGTTGGATAATGGGATCGTTGGCAGGAAAGGGTTCAAATGGTCACACAGCTTGTAGCTGATGTAGCCCTACTCCTATAAAATGCCTTTCAATATAATTATATATACAAATATATACAGTATATGAATGAATGAATGAACGTGTATTGAATATAGAAAAAAAAAACAATTTGTACACAATAATTGTAAGGCCGCACTAGTAGACCTATAACAATTTTCCCTGCCCTAAAACTAAAATAAACAGAACCGGTCCGAGTTCACTCGAACATGCTTTCCAATTTATCAAAATTGTTAGATAGAGAAAATTAGTAATTTTATGGTAAATATTTTTCCTATGGTTAAATTTCCGATATCTCGGGGGGGGGGGGGGCGGTTGTCCACCTGACGTCACTGGAAGTGAGGTAAATTCTCGATAGGTCAAACAAACACATTAATTACCACACAGCAATAATGGCAGGGCAGGCAATGCATTTGAGCGCGAATTTTCTATCATTTTTTTCAAAAAATAATTTTTTGGGCAAAACCAAATATTTTTTTGGGAAAGCAACCTATCCGGTTTCGTTACTCAATTTAACACCTAAAACATGCTTGAAGGTAGAAATCATCGATAGAAAGGTTTCGCATTTTTTAGTCATTTTTTCATTAAAATTTAGTTATTTTTATTTTTTTTACCCCCAGAAGCAAACTATCAAGGGGCAAGCGACCCCCCGCATTTTGTCAACATTAATAACGACTACAATCTACGAGAATTTAAAAGAAATCGTTGGAGCCGTTTTTGAGAAATAATTTTTTTAGACGTTTTTTTGGAGTTTTTTGAAAATAAAACCCCCCCAAATTGAGTTAGCCCAAAAAAAAAAAAATGGTCCCGAGGTATGATTTTTGTGAACCTACATGCCAAATTTCACTCAAATCCACTGAGTAGTTTGCCCGGAAATCGACGAACAGACAGACCGACAGACCGACAGACCGACAGACCGACCGACAGACAGACATTTTGTAAAAACCACTTTTTTGGGTTCCTGGGACCTCAAAACGTGTAAATCCGTTGAAATCTCGGAATCGAAAATTTCGACCATCACAAAGCTTTCCTTATACTACGTATAAATTGGAAAGCAATAAATACAATTAGACACACAAACTAATAAACTATTAAGCTAAACTTTCATATTAATAACAAATCTCTCATAAACATATAACAGTCAAGTCCACTATTTCAAATAAGTATTCCACCTCTGTTATATTTCTTGCCCAGTATTCCAGCTGGACAAGGAGCATATGCGATACTAGGCCTAATACAATACATATTGTACAATAATATAAATAATATTGTCCGCATCCCCAAGCTTGCGCTTGATTGGTACAAAGGACATTGCTGCTAAAATATCTTATTTATTTATTTATGAATTTTATGTCACTATTATTATTTGTTTTCCAATTTATGCGTATTAGTAGTATAAGGAAAAACCGGCCGCCATACCAAGTTGAATCCAGCGGACCAGAGCAGGTTCAAAGCTGCAGATAACTTGGTCGTGTGCACAGTGCCGGTAGGGAAACATGGTAGGACTTGTCCTGGTCACCTCCGAACTAATCGTGTGACTTCACTGTGTTTCCCAAGTGGTTCGGAATACACTGTAATCAGGAGGTCCACTGTCCTATGGGCTGGCGTAGGACAGTCAAGTCGGGGTCGCTCTATGGGCCCAAATATGAAGCCTAAGTCGTTATTAACCGACGAACACTACTACTACTAGTATAAGGAAAGCTTTGTGATGGTCAAAATTTTCGATTCCGAGATTTCAACGGATTTACACATTTAGAGGTCCCAGGTTTTTACGAAATGTCTGACTGTCTGTCGGTCTATCTATTCGTCGACTTGTGGGCAAACTACACAGTGGATTTTTATGGAATTCGGCATGTGGGCTCACAAAAATCATACCTCGGGACCATTTTTTTAAAATCTGGGGTACCTCAATTTGGGGGGGGGGGTTATATTCTCAAAAAACACCACACAAAAAAGTCTAAGAAATTACTAATCAAAAACGGCTCCAACGATTTCTTTTAAATTGAAACTTATTGTAGTCGTTATTAATGTTAACGAAATGCGGTGGGTCACTTGCCCCTTGATAGTTTTCATCTGGGGGTAAAAAAATAAAAATAAGTCAATTTTCACGAAAAATGACTAAAAAATAATTTTTTCTGTGGAACCTTTATAACGATGATATCTACCTTCAGGCATGTTTTAGGTGTTAAATTGAGTAACGAAACCGGACAGGTTGCTTTCCCAAAAAACCATTTGTTGTGTTGTTCATTGGTGGAGGAAGTTCATTTAATATTTTTGGTATAATGTACTTTGTTTAATCTCTCTCCATATTTGTTATAAGTTATAGCAAACCTTAGCTTTTTGAGGTTTCTTGCGTTATACTTTCCTTCATAATGATTTTTTCTTCTTCTTCTTCGGCCTGCGCCGAAGGAATGTAAAATAATAATAATTATTCGTACATTCCTCAACATTTTTAACACATCAACATATATGGTGGGCCCCCTTAGCCTAAGGTGTGTGGGGTATTTATGAATAAGCCATCAATAATACCAAATGTAATACAAAAATCCAGGGGTTCCCAACTTGTCGGGGGCTCGCACAGTAGACGCTATAGATGATGCAACGTGTTTTCAACTTCACGTCTGTGTTAGCAAAGAATCTAGTCTTAATTTAAAATCCATTAATAGTAGTGCCTAAAAATAATAAACAATAATAGGTGGAAATTTCAGTTCGAATCATATTCATATTATAAAACTACTCAGTGGCATTGAGGCATAAAGCACAAATCTTCCGCCACTTTTTGGACTATTTCAGCAGCTTTAGTTTACCCAGTTTCCAGCTGAAAGCATCAGCAGGGAGAATTCTCAATGGACGCCCGGAAAAGTCCCGTTAAATTAAGGGGAAGGGGGGGAGTAACATGGAAAACAAGTGTTTAAATGAATGGCACAAACTTTAAATTTGCCAGCCTGTCGCTTTAATCAAGATCCAACTTTTGTTAACTTTTGTAATATTGTCTAATGTAGCCGGGTGTGCTTTTACTCCCGAAAAATAACATTTTCCACAGATAACTTAAATGGGGTTTTACGATTTGGCGTCTGCTGTTAATGACTTCTTTAACTGGTTTAATTTGGGATATTATTAGTAATAATGGTATTAAAATACTACCCGACCACGATAGGATGGCACTTGCAACACAAATAGCAATCGAATAAACTATGTGTTCCGCTTATGCACGTTTTCGAATAAACAAAGTGTTCCAGTAGTAATGTTGTTAAGGGGTATAGGGACTCAGGCCGCTATTTCGGCCCATAAGTCTGAACAAACAAAGTGTTCCAAGTGCCATCCTATCGTGGTCGGGAAGTGCCTTGTAATATGTTAAGTAGTAAGTACTAACTTATTGCTTTCCAATTTATACGTAGTATAAGGAAAGCTTTGTGATGGTCGAAATTTTCGACTCCGAGATTTCAACGGATTTACACGTTTTGAGGTCTCAGAAAAAAGTGGTTTTTACGAAATGTCTGACTGTAACTCTGTATGTCTGTCTGTCTGTGCGTCGATTTCCGGGCAAATTACTCAGTCGATTTTGATGAAATTTTGTATGTAGGTTTACGAAAATCATACCTCGGAAAAATTGTTTTTATTTGGGGCTAACTTAATTTGAGGGGGTTTTATTCTCAAAAAACTCCAAAAACACGTCTAAAAAAATTATTTCTCAAAAACGGCTCCAACGATTTCTTTTAAATTCACATATATTATAGTCGTTATTAATGTTAACGAAATGCGGGGGGTCGCTTGGCCCTTCGTAGGTTGCTTCTGGGGGTAAAAAAATAAAAATAACAAAATATTATGAAAAATGACTAAAAAATAATTTTTCTGCGAAACCTTTCTATCGATGATTTCTACCTTCAGGCATGTTTTGGGTGTTAAATTGAGTAACGAAACCGGACAGGTTGCTTTCCCAGAAAAGCATTTGGTTTTGTAAAAAAAAAATGTTTTTTTGAAAAAATTATAGAAAATTCACGGTCAAATGCATTACGTGCCCTGCCAGTATTGCTGTGTGGTGATGTGTTGATCTGACCTATCTAGAATTTAGCTCACCTCCAGTGACGTCAGGTGGACAACCCCCCCCCCCCCCCCCCCGAGATATCGGAAATTTATCCATAGGAAAATTATTTACCATGAAATTACTCATTTTCTCTGTCTACTAATTTTGATAATTTGGAAAGCATGTTCGAGTAAACTCGGACCGGTTCTTTGAGTCCGAAGCGGAGCACTTATCTTTGGTATAATATATTATTTAGAAGCGAGGCAGATGGAACCCTTATAAGCTGCTTTCACTCAACTGCTTAATTTTATACCATATTGTATGTTTAGGTACGTATGCTGGGCACAGGGTAAGCCTAGAGGAACTTAAAAATTCAAAGTCTGCTAAACCTCAAACAAAGAGCACTTCCGTACAATTTCACGCTAAAATAAATTGTTAGTACTGTTGTTTAGTACTAATGTTCCTATTTTCTTATCTTAGAACCGTCAAAAATTTCCGCTAAAGTAGCAGAAATGCTCCTCTACATTTGGATATCGTCGCTGATACTGCAAAATAACGCATATGAAAAAAAAATTACTTTTAAGGAGCATAAAAACTGTCTAACTTTTGCCTTATTTATTTATATATTTATTATCTTTATTTATTTATTGCTTCCTTCCTATTGGCTGTTGACAAGCGACCGTTTGCTACAAGGTGTATCCATTTATTTTGGTCACCGTGGTGTGTTAACCTGTAAGGCTGTAATAAGGCAGCGGTTTCCACCGACCGGCTAGGGCTAAATACAAAAACGGTGACGTGGTAACAGACATTCAAGACTTAGGCGGGGTTTCCATCGACCTCGCATTGCAGAATGCAAAGTGGCATTGAGGGAAATGTTTATTTTACTCAATGCCATAGTTAAAATTGATCAATGATCATAGAGTAAAATCACAAACAAACTAACTAAAATTAAAAAATGGCGTCATGGGATATGTTAATTACAAACATTTTAATAGATTTCTATAAAAAGAAAAACAAACATTTCCGTCAATGTCATTTGCATTCTGCAATGCGAGGTCGGTGGAAACCCCGCCTAACAGAAATTAGAGGATATAGATAAACTGGGCTTCATGGTTGAACCAGTTAAACCATGTTAATTTAATGTCAGTGTTATATGCACCATATAATCAGAACATATGTCAGAACATGTAGTGTAGTGGTACGGACTCTGATTTTCACCCGAAAGGTTATTGGTTCGAGTCCCACACTGGCTACATCTTCTGGCCATGCTTCGGAGGGCATGTAAAGCAAGCTGTCCCGGGCCTTCCTAGTTGAGTGCAAGAGAGGGCTTTATAGCCCTAACTCAGCTAGGTTGGCTTAGTAATAGAAACAATAAAAAGTCCTTATTTCTTTATTTTATAATACTGCAATATAATGTAAGGCTGTAAATCGCATTTTTGAACATAAAGACATTTTGCAGTATCAGCGACAATACATGACATAATATGCCATATTATGGCCATTACTAATACCAATTGGCCACAGTTATTGAACTCCTTCCTCGTGGCTACCACACCAATTGTTTGTTGTTCAAATCCAATTCAATAACTTTGGTCAATCTGCGTTAGAAAGAGGTACATGTTACACATCAAAATGCACAGAAAACATTCTCTGTTTTTTGTTTTTTCTATTTTTTCCACGATTCATTGATATTTCATGCGATATTTGATTTTTACACTTACAGGACTTTTCGCCTCCCCTCTTAAGCTTTATTATTTGTAACAGATAACTATGACCTTGCCTTGGCCTTGCTGTTAGGCGTGGTTTCCACCGACGTCTCATTGCAGAATGCTCATACGTTGACGTGGTAGCAGACATTCAAGACTTAGGCGGAGTTTTCACCGACCTCTCGTTGCAGAATGCAAATGACATTGACGGAAATTTGAATTTTTTCTTTTTATAGAAATCTATTAACATGTTTGTACTTAACATATCCCATGACGCCATTTTTTAATTTTAGTTTGTTTGTATGTGATTTTACTCTATTATCATTGATCAATTTTAACTATGGCCTAGAGTAAAACAAAAATTTCCGTCAATGTCATTTGTCGGTGGAAACCCCGCCTTATTGATATATTTATACCAAACTGTTTATATGGAAACATTACTTTTGTACTATATATCCCTAGACCTACTATTCAGAAAACTGTGAAAATTTCAAATCTCCAGCCAAAAGACTGTATACTCGTGTCTTTATATAATTTCATCTGTTATATTTTCTATCCTGTAATGTTTCACGAAGTTACGAAGACGTAGTAATATTTTGAGAAAACTTTTTGGAAATCCTGAAGATTTTTTTTTTTTTTTTTTTTTTTTTTACCTTCGTGGGGTCTACTCGTTTGAGTTCCTATAAGCGTCGACCTAGAAGGTCTTTTGCTTCCACGTTTGCCGTCTACGCCCATCTTATAACACCAGTCTTTTTGATAAATTCTAGTGTTTTTGTGATGGGATTAGATCGGATGGTTTCCTCTTCAGACCTAGGGTGGCCAAGAGTTTGGTATCGAGTTTTTCCCATCGCTTCACATTCAAAGAGAATGTGTTCAGCTGTTTCTTCTTCAACTTCACACAGTCTGCATCTACTGTCGTTTTTCACGCCAACCCTATGCATGTGTTTGTTGAAGTGGCCGTGGCCCGTAAGCGTGCCAACCACCCTTCTAGCTTGCTCTCTACTTAAAGAGAGAAGCTGATCGGTGAGCTTTTTACTAGGACCCGGAATAACCTTCTTAGCAAATCTGCTTTCCGGGACTTTCTTCCATTCCTCTGCAGTTTTTCTCTGCACCCATTTTTGTACAGAAGTACGGGCCTGGCAATAAGCCATCCCATACTTAGGTTCTGCACCAATGAATGGCGTTTCTGCACCTTTTCGAGCCAGCTCGTCGGCTCTTTCATTCCCATCAAAGTTCGAGTGAGCCGGGACCCAAATCAGCGAGACTGAGTTTTCCCGACACACCTTTATTAGGAGGTTGATGCTTAGGACTATGGATTTGTCTACAGTTTCCCCATAGACTCCTCCTCCAGCCCCATTTTCCATTTTCGACCCATCTGTATACCAGACTAGGTCATTGTCCCCTGTTTGATGTTCTTCAGCATTCCATTCTTTTCTAGCTGGAATTCTAGTGTTAAATGGTTTGCTGAATGAGAGCAGGGGTGTCATTCGGTCTGACGGCATTAAAAGCGTGTCTTCCGATATGCTTTTGGTAATATTGGAGTGAGGCGACCTTTTGCTTCTCCAGCAGCCTTCCAGCTCCAATCTATAGGCGCCCATCCTGGCCTGTGCTTCAATGAAGACTCCCAGGGTTGGCAGGTTCAATAAAGTATTCAGGACATCCCCTGGTGAAGTTGACATTGCTCCTGTGATACAGAGGCAGGCCAGCCTCTGGAGCCCATTCAACTTGGTTGTCACTGTGACCTGTGTAGTCTTGGTCCACCAAACTACACTTCCATAGGTAATCACCGGCCTAATGACCATTGTGTAAATCCACATTGCCATTTTGGGCCTGATTCCCCACGTTGTGCCTATTGCCCGTCTGCAAACATAAATTAATTGTTTAGCTCGGTTAATAGTTTTTGTAATATGGGGATTCCAGGTAAGTCCTTTGTCTAGGTTAACCCCTAGATACTTAACCTCCGTCCCCAGTTTTACAACTTGATTGAAAAGCTTAGGCAGCTTTCCCCCATCAAGATTCTTCTTTCGAGTAAATGGTACCATCGAGATTTTGGATGGGTTGATGCTCAGATTTTCAGCCTTGCACCATTTTTCTACTTCAGAAAAAGCCATTTGCATTAGCTCGGTTATGACCGTCATGGACTTACCCCTAATCACAATGGCCAAATCATCTGCATATCCTTGTGCGTACACTCCCACCTCATTGAGTCTGGTGATGATTTTGTCCACCACAAGGTTCCACAACAGGGGCGAGATAACCCCCCCCCCCCCTGTGCCGTACCCCTGGTGGCCCTTACCATCACCTTCTCATCAGATAGGGATGCTAGAATCTTCCTATTGCTAAGCATGGATCTGATCCATCTACACACAGTTGCATTTACGCCAACTCTCTCCAACGCCCTTACCATGGAGTCATGTCCCGCGTTGGAGAAAGCCGCCTCAATGTCCAAAAACGCTGCCAGTGCAATCTCCCCATTGACCAGGCTTTCCTCCAGTCTGCTCACCAGTTGATGCAATGCAGTCTCAGAGGATCTGCCAGGGCGGTACGCATACTGAGAACTATCCAAACCAGCGTTAGTGCGTATTTTTTCCCGGATATGTTTATCCAGGATTTTCTCTAGAGCTTTTAATAGAAAAGAACTGAGACATATCGGCCTGTATGACCTGGCCTGGGCGTAGTTCGCCTTTCCAGGTTTAGGTATAAATACTACCTTAGCCATTGCCCACGACTTAGGAACATGTCCAAGCGCTACACTGGCCTGATAGATGGTTGTCAATGCCGGGGTGAGGATCTCTTTCCCCTCCTGAAGAAGGAGGGGAAAAATCCCATCCGGACCTGGAGCCTTGCATGGCTCAAAAGTGCTGATGGACCAGCCCACCTGTCCCGGTTTTATCAGCCTTTTGGCACAGTTCCAATCAGCCCTTCGGGCTTTATTGTCTTCTGATGTGCTGCTGTTGTCGCATTTCACCGAACCGGGGAAGTGACACCCTAAAAGTTTTTCCAGTGTCTCCTCCCCTGTCCGAGTAAACTTGCCATCAGAATTTTCCAGAGTTCCCACGGGGTTAGTGTGGGTGGATTTCAGTATTTTATGGAGTCTAGCTGTTTCTGCTGTAGTTCAAGACTTAGGCGGAGTTTTCACCGACCTCTCGTTGCAGAATGCAAATGACATTGACGGAAATTTGAACTTTTTCTTTTTATAGAAATCTATTAACATGTTTGTACTTAACATATCCCATGACGCCATTTTTTAATTTTAGTTTGTTTGTATGTGATTTTACTCTATTATCATTGATCAATTTTAACTATGGCCTAGAGTAAAACAAAAATTTCCGTCAATGTCATTTGTCGGTGGAAACCCCGCCTTATTGATATATTTATACCAAACTGTTTATATGGAAACATTACTTTTGTACTATATATCCCTAGACCTACTATTCAGAAAACTGTGAAAATTTCAAATCTCCAGCCAAAAGACTGTATACTCGTGTCTTTATATAATTTCATCTGTTATATTTTCTATCCTGTAATGTTTCACGAAGTTACGAAGACGTAGTAATATTTTGAGAAAACTTTTTGGAAATCCTGAAGATAAAATAATACTGGAAGGAAAACTGATAACGTGTGCATAAATTAATACATTGAATTTTGCCAATATTGCTGGCGGAAGGCCTGCGGTTTTTAATTTCCAACTGACTGGGTTCTCTGTTTCAATACCATGTGTTGCAACGTTGGGAGGAATTCGAAATAGTGGGTATCTCAGAAGGGGGACGGGGGAGGGGGGAGAACTTGTGATTTTTTTTGGGGGAAATTTCCATTCAATACTCCTTTACAGCAGACGTAGGGTAGCCTACATATGCAATTTATAGGTCGAGTGTTTAATGAAGAATAAAATATATTTTATTATTTATTTTTATTAATATGAATGTGGCGGTACCACACGCCTTCGTTAGGTTTAATTAGTGGACTGTATATGAAAGTACTATTGAGATGAACCTACCTTATTTGGTCCGCGGCGTCTCGACAGTTGACCATGTGTAATGTGTAAGTGTAAGGTGTGTGTGTCTCACCGCCGCGTATTGGAGGGATACTGAAGAGCCTGAGGACTGGGGTTGGGTGAGAAACCTATTGAAAACCCCAGCCCAGGCAGGGGCGGATTAGGGTGAAACCATTACAATGAACGTAGGCCTACTTTCAGCGCTAGAAAAGAAAATGTTGTCATGCCAACCATCCATTATAAGCGTGACGTGACGTTCGGTAAAAGAAATAAATAAATAAAGACATTTTTACTAAGCCAACATAGTGGAGTTAGGGCTTTGTAGCCCTCTCATACACTCAACTAGAAAATCCCGGGGCCACCTGCTTTACAAGACCTCCGAAGCAAGTGTAGCAAGTGTGGGACTCAAACCAACAACCCTTCGGGTGAAAGTCGGAGTCTGTACCACTACTCTACATGTTCTGACTTTAACATAGAAAATCGAATGATAGCTTACATATCGGTATATATGTATGTACGTACGTATGTTCGTATAATATTCAAAATTAGAGGATATAGAAAAACTGGGCTTGGCTGGTTTTACTAGTACTATATTCTCTAATTTTGGTTATTACGGCGAGGTTACCTCTTCAACCAATGTTAATTTAATGTCAGTGTTATAATATACCATATAATACTGCAATATAATATATACAATGTTATATATAATGTACCTTAATGAAGCGTTCATAAACTGTTAAAATTTTAAAAAGTACAAGAATGGACGTCACTTTCGGAAAATTGGAATACAAACTGAAAATGGCGGACAACTTTTCCACTGGGGGGGGGGTAGTAATCGCGGGGGTGGGAAGGGAGAGGGGATTATATTAATGATATTATTGCGGGGTGGGCAGAAGATATTGCTGTCATCAGCAAGTCAGCAACTGCGAAACTTGGCGGGAATATCAAAATTCTCAAGATGTTTTGCATTATTTTCGTAATTTCATCAGCCTAAAGCCGCTTCAGCTGCATTAATTTCCTGCTGGAAAGGTATTTTGCGGCTGTACAATTAATCGTCAATTCTAGCTCTAATTTGGCAAATTCCTCTCTTACCACGGAATGTACCTGAAATTTGGAAATATCATCGCTCATGTCAGGATATGTAGAGTAGTGGCAGCGAAAGGTTGTTGGTTCGAGTCCCACACTTTCTATATTTTCTGGCAACGTTTTGGAGGGCATGTGAGGCAAGTGGCCCCTGACCTCCCTATAGTTATTTGGAAGGGAGGGCTTTATAGCTCTAATTCAGTTAGGTTGCCATAGTAACAGAACAAATGATCTGACTGGAAAAACTGTTGTGCTGACAAATGTGCCCAATTGCTTAATAAATGATTCACTCTGTACAGCTAGGTCTAAAGGTAATACACGTGTGTACCAGTGTATCTAAGGCCTGCTGTCATAAATTGTGCATCATTATTAGCCAATCAGAGCGCTAGTTACATGTCTTATAGACTCCTGATGGGTAGGTCCCCTGAAGTGATACAAGACTTGTATAAGTTAGATTGCAGTTCCCAGACAATTCTGAGACGACTGCAGAAAATTAACAAGAGAGAGAACTTTCACTAAAGAGCTTTTTGTACCATTGAATTTAGTAATGATTACTATAGGAATAAGGTGACCGTACCTGGCGACGCCTGTAACACTATTGCAACACTCACCCTTGTGGTCGGCTATTGACGATGAGAGGCCTCTCTGTGCTCTGCCGCTCCTTGTGTGCTTCTTATCTTGTGTCTGTGATTACGTTAGTCACTAGGTACTGGTACGGATTATGATATTAAATACGATGATGAAATAAAGTTATAGGTAAGAAAACCGAAATCACTGCCGAGTGCTCTGATAGACAGTTTGCATCTAAACTTGTGTATCTGGTATCTGCTCGCCTACCGCATGTATAGACTTGTCTAGAATTCGTCATGTTCAGAGGAAAAATCAATAAAGACGATAACTTTTGCAGCAAATTTATATTTTCACACCTGAAATTTTTTTAAATTATTTAATTAATTTTTTAATATAATTCATTTTGGGCCTACTACCCTTTTATTGTGTACGGTACTTTTTTTTGAAATGCGAGTTAGATAATAATTCATAGACCAGGTGGCAGTCAATCCTCGTTAAGGTATTTCCTATATTAGTGTACCTTTACTATTGTTTATTATTATTTTCTACCACCAATAATATACCTCTCCATCTTTAAGAAGACGGCATTAAGAGAGATGTGCACTAGTGTGGAAATTGCTACAGCTATATATACCAAGACAATCGGCTCACTGAGTTGTTATAGCAAAGCCAAATTAATGATGTTATAGGATATTCCGGGTATATTAACATTGGATTATTCCCGGGATGGGAGGGGGTAATTGATTTTATTTCTCAAAGGCTGACAGCATTGATATTCGCCAATCTTCGATAGAAGAGCATGAGAGGAATATGAAGAAAACGCGCCTAAACTTTTCAATTTAATAAAAAACTTATAAAAACCTACAATATAATATATAGCCTACATGATGGTGGGATTATTAAGGTACATTAAAATTGCCCGACTTTTGACTTTGATCAAAAGCTCTTAAATCTCAACTTTGGGTTCTTAATCTTCACCTTTGGGCCCTTCAGTGGAGTTTTTGAAAGACTATGAGATGAATTGTTCAAGTTTGAAGAAAACTTTCAAGTCGCTACTTATAACTGACGCCCCAACAATTGAAAAGGAGCAGAATAAAAATCGCTGGCAGGTTGAAAATTCTATTTTAACAGCTTTATTTCAACATGGAGACTTTTCCCCTTTGGTTGCAAATTTTCATTTCTGTAAGCAGTGCCGGGTTTGGCCATGGGGCCAGAAGGGCCTTTACCCCAGCCCCCCCCCCCCCAAAAGAGGGGCCCTCCAAAAAGTCGCACATACAAAATTACAACAGATTAAAAAGCGAAGGAAATAAACTTGTCGAAATGTTTGGTGGTACTTTAGGTCTCCATTTTATCATTGAGAGTGAAATATTCGTCTAAGCCCAAAGAGTACATATGACCCCCCCCCCCAAATTTGGTAAATTTATTGTAAATTAATTTATTACGCTCTGATTTAATCGATCCAATATATATTATTCCTATTTTGACCCACAACTACCCCCCCCCCCCGCCGCCTCAAAATAGGCTGGATCCGTCCCTGCTCACAAGGCTAAAGAAAGCCGGCACTGTCAATAAGTTTAAATATCCTTCGATAATAATAACGCCAAGCTGAACTATTTGTGTACCTAAGCCTTCTTAGAGTGGCCTGCTGGTCCCTTGTCCAATGCCAACGACCTTATTTGAATCAGCAGAAGTTTGTAGAAAATGCTTAGGGTCTGTCTATTTCAAACAATTAATTCGGTCGTTGACCTAGCCTAGAGATAAGACATTCGAGCACACTAAAAATATGTTTTGAATCCTGGGGTGACCTGGTACGTTTTTTTAATGGCTGGTCACAAGAGACATGGCATCAGGTGGCTCCAGGGTTCAAAAAATATTTTCGAATATCAAATGTCAGTATATATAGAATTCTAACCTGGTAATGTAGAACTTTCCAATAGAATATTCCAACATGGCGGTCGGTGTGTCTCCGCCTCACTGTAATTGCTTATCTGCTTATTTCATAGTAGAGCTAGGTTCATATGCACAGCGTCGTAATTTCCAATTCCCATGGCCATAAGTATGGGGATGCACCGGGCCAATCAAGCAGAGGAGGACATTTTGCCATGTTGGATTTCAATACGAAAGTTTCATGACTAAGGCGCATATTCCACCGACCTGCTAGTGCTAAATACAAATACGGTGACGTGGTAGCAGACATTCAAGACTTAGGCGGGGTTTCCATCGACCTCGCATTGCAAAATGCAAATGACACTGACGGAAATGTTTGTTTTCCTCTATGCCATAGTTAAAATTGATCAATGATCGTAGAGTAAAATCACAAACAAACAAACTAAAATTAAAAAATGGCGTCATGGGATATGTTAAGTGCAATCATTTTAATAGATTTCTATAAAAAGAAAAATTCTAATTTCCGTCAATGTCATTTGCATTCTGCAATGCGAGGTCGGTGGAAACGCCACCGAAGTCTTGAATGTCTGCTACCACGTCACCGTATTTGTATTTAGCACTAGCAGGTCGGTGGAATCCCCGCCTGAGATATGTAGGTGCGTATGCACAGGGACGTAATTTCCAATTCCCATTGCCATAAGTTAAGTATGGGGATGCACCGGGCCAATCAAGCAGAGGAGGGCATTTCGCCATGTTGGATTTCAATGCAAAAGTTTCATGGCAGAGACAGTTGCGTATGCAGTCTAACGTTGTGGGCCGTAATTTCCAATTTCACTTGTCATAAGTTAAGTGTAGGGCTACACCGGGCCAAACAGAGGAGGGCATTTTGCCATGTTGGATTTCTATACGAAAGTTTCTTATTGCTAAAAATTCCAATGGTTAACCTAGAGTTGTATAGAAAAGAGATGGGACATTCCAGCGCGCCAAAAATATCTTTTTTTGAATCCTGGGATCACCTGTAGCCCTATTAGGGTGATATGGGGTTAACGTAACCCCGGGGTTTATATAGGTATAATACCGCTAATACCGGGGTTTATTTTCCAATACCGAATTAGTAAGGTGTCACGCGACGGTATTAATATATGCGTGTGAAATTGAAATTTATAAATTATTGGAATACAGGGGAATAGTTGCATTGTTTTATAATTGAAGAAAATAGCAATAAACATTAAAATGTATCGTTAGAATTTTAAAATATAATAACAATTTTAATTAATGTATCTATATGTAAGGGAGAAAACATTGAAAACTTACCAAAAACATAGCGGAGGATTTTATCAATTTGAATTTCCCGCACATTTTGCATTCATTTCTTTAAACCAATTGAATACACCCCGGGGTTACGTTAATCCCAAATCGCCATAATAAGGCTGCTGGTACCTTTTTAGAATCTCTGGTAATAGGGGGCGTGGCGAATGGCCCCAGAAATTCAAATAATTTTTTTTTGGCGGGAAGCGAATTGCCAATCTCTCAGAACTCTAGGTCAACCCCAGCCCCGTTAACACCACATTTAGTGACCCTCTATCCTCTATCCAACGCCAAATAAATTTTGGCCACCCTGCATAGCTGTCAAAAGTGCAGTCAGGCCCAAGATGACGTTTCCCCCCCACCACTTTGGTGCACACTGCACCACACGGCACACCGCGATTTTTGCGTCAGTGTGCCGCGGACCGCGATTGGGTTAGTTCTGTGTGTGTGTTATTGTGCTCTGATTTACTCTCAAAGTACGCGATAATCGAGAGCTTTCTGTCAAGTGATATTTATTGTTTACATCATTTTGGGTAAAAGGTTTGCCTCTACCTCATAATTGTAGCCCGTTGTTTCATACAGCGAATTTAGGGTGGTAGAACATGAGATCACTGTTCGATGTGGTTTCGTTTTTAGATGCTTGCTTCCTGCTAAAAAAAAAAAAATAATGCTTTGTGAACTGTAAATTTTGAGCGACACAGAGAAAAAGCGCATGTTTCTGTAGCGTCGTAGCACTCTATCGCCTCTATCATGAATATCTCTGATCAATATATGCTATGCTCTGTCGAAATGCTGGGCGAAGTGGAGTATAAATTTTTATATTCTACATGATAGAATTTAATAGAGCTAGTTATTATTATATTATAAATAAATGTTGACTTTTGTTCTATTACAAAGCCAACCTAGCGGAGTTAGGGCTATAAAGCCCTCTCTAACACTCTACTAGGAAGGCCCAAAGGCTCCGAAGCATGGCTAGAAAATGTAGCAAGTGGGGCTCGAACTAACAACCTTTCGGGAGAAAGTCCGAGTCGTTACCACCATTCTACATGTCCTGACTATGGCATGCTGTGTAAAGTACATTTGCGCAGATACCTATTTTGGAAGCCCCCAAACATGGGTTCATCATGACCAGGCGCGGATCTAGAATGAGACCAAGGAGGGGGCAAAGATTACATTTCGATTTATTTTTTAAATAGTGCAGAAATATTGGGGTTTTACGCATTTTCAGAGCAATAAGGGTGTTATATTATAGTTAATTAATACAATCGAGCACAAGGGGGGCCCGGGGGTCTCCCCCGGGAAGAAATTTGTGAAAAATAGGACTGAAATAGTGGGGTTTTACGCATTTTGAGGACCCAAATGGGGGGCTATAGCTCCCATAGCCCTCCTGTAGATCCGCGCCTGATCATGACTCGTTCCCGTTCATGGTTATATAGAGCTAACGGATATCACAATGTCAAGCTTTTCTCATCTTGTCTATTGGCTTGTCCATTAGCTTGGTTATTGGCTTGTCCATTGTCCATTGGCTTGCCCATTGGGGTCAAGATAGGACCACCTCCAGCTATCAACTTCTTGCTGTAGTCAGTGGTCTGAGACGAAGTTGAATTCTACCAACCCTACCGTTTACCGCTCACTGTTGACCGGCATATCTAATAGATTCAAAGATCTGGCAAATTATGCATGGCAACAACTCACATTATTTAATTTCACTTACATACAGAGGCGTAAAGTTTTAGAATGATGGCGGAGGCAAAACTAAGTATACTATATGGCGTCATCAGGCAGGATAAGGAACAATTGAAGATACAAGTGCAAAATAGTAGTGTTTCACGCATTTTAATAGTAGTAAAGTATAACTGTAGCTAACATAGTAGTGCTTATGTTCATATTGTTGCAAAGGGGCTCGGGGAGACATGAACCATGTCTTACATTACTGCGGGGGGGGGGGGGGCAAGTTGGACCGTGCCCCCCCCCAGCTTTACTTACGCCCTTGCTTACATAGTAAAATTTCGGGGGGGGGGGGGGCGCCATTATGGTAAGACACAAATACAATCAGCAGTGGCCATTCCTAACGGGGGAGCAGTGGCGGCTCGTAGTGTATCAAAATGGTGGGGCAACGAATTGTAATAAAGTAATAGCATATAACTTACCATTACTTGATTATCAAATAGATTCTTCGGCATTTCGAAGTGGCAAACAAGTCTATCACTCGCTGTTTACATTTTTGTAATATTTGTTTACATTACAATAAGGCACTCTAATATAGAGCCCTACATTACAACTGGCCGTTGGGCAGAACCTGACTTCCCTAGTCAAAAATTGTACTTTGAAAAATTGTATAATAATCATCACTCATGACAAAATAGTGAAACTCTTCTCAAAAATAACTCTTAAAATTATGATTTAAAAAAAATACTAATATTCAACGATTATTAATACGAAACATTTAAAGTCATTTTTGGGGCGCTGCCCCGCTGCCCATGTATTAATGCATATGCCAGGAATTGCATTGCAAGGTCCATAAGAGAAAAGTTGTGTACACCTTTTCAATGGTGGGAACGATCTTCTTAACTTTTGCCTGACTCGGTTGCCATGGCGACCCGGGGCTAAATTGAAAATTGCCCCAAGTTGCCCAGAGCACGCACAGCATGCATAGCATAGCCGAATTGTAGCAGTTGCATTTTTCTCCAGAATCTAGATTAGTATATTATTATTTTATTATTGTTATTTGTTATTATTATTAAAAGGAAATTGCTTTGTTTGCCTGTAAAATTTTGGGAGGGCAGTAGCCCCAGTGCCCTTATGGACGAGCCGCCACTGCGGGGGAGTATAGGCGCGGGACTAAAAATACCCGAGTGCAACACCTAAAAACGTAAATTGACTTTTTATAAATAAAGAAATACATAATAGCTTGGTTCTGTTTCTAAACCAGCCTAGCCTACTTAGGCATTTAAAGCCCTCTCTTACACTCAGCTAGGAAAAGCATGACAAGAAAATGTAACAAGTGTGGGACTCGAACCAACAACCTTTCGGGTGAAAGTCAGAGTCCGTACCACTACACTACATGTCCTGTTACCTCGAGTCCTACAAGACGCACAATAATATAAGCTGTCTTGTCACCTTGGTGGGTCATGGACGAAGGTTTAATGATTGATTGATTGATTGATTGACTAGAAATAGATCAGACTTCCACAGCAAATGAGAGTCTGATGACAATTAGGCGGTTATCCCACCGACGGCAATAGTTCACTATTGACGTGGTAGCAGACATTAAAGACAGTGTAAAAATGTCTGCTACCACGTCAATATCAGCAATATTTTGACTATTGACGTCGGTGGAATAAGCGCCTTATTCACCTTTCACTTTGTAATACTTCGTCATTGTAAATAAACTTGTTATATGTCTGTAGCCTGAGGATGGCATAGTGCCGAAACCGGCCATTTTAAATATATTTCAGAAATACTTGACAAAGCTGTTTTGTTTTATTTTATTTACCACTACTCTACATGTCCTCGCTTTTTTGCACCTGAATTTTCGATTTTTTTTCACCCGGACCACCCTTTCTTGGACGTGCCACAGTTCACAATTTCAAGGGAACTAAATCATCTACTTGGGTTTTCTTTGCCTAGGACCTTGTTTGCTCCCCATCGCCCCTCATTTCCTCAGTGAGCCTAAAAAACCTTGGTTACCCTCAGCCCCTGACTTATATTGGCCTTCATTCAGGGACGGATCCAGCCCATTTTTTGGGCGGGGGGGGGGGGTAGTTGTGGGTCAAAATAGGAAAAACATATGACATATACATATTGATGATACTACATTGTATTTATTAAATCAGAGCGTGATAAATTAACGTACAATATATTTACTACATTTTGGGGGGTAGCTACCCTCCTGCCCCCCCCCCTGGATCCGTCAATGCCGTCATTTCCCTGTATTAACAAAAAAAACTGACACTGTGTTATACTTAATACTTTTTCAGTCATTAACGTAGCCTGCGAAGTTACATGCATTATCAGCGCACACCTGGCCGGGAGATTTTATTGTTTTGCATGTTTGCTAAATATGAGCACACTTGCGTGCTGTTCCATCGAGTCTGTGGCCTTGGAACCGCAGTAAACTACTCACATAACAAATATTTGAATATGTTGAATGGGGAAATAATGAATAGGTATAGTCAGTCTTCGAAGTTCCGCGTTGGGCAAAATACCCGGCTTTACAGGACTTTAATTAGTTACTATGACGGAAAATTACCATATGGCTATTTATTAATAGACCTAGCACCAACAGACTTATAAATTTAAAAAACCACTAGGCGGCTATTCCACTTGTCAATATTCCGTCATTTGTGCATAAATAATTGATGAGATTTTTGTTTTAATGGGACTATTGTGTAGATATTTAACTTATCTATTATAAATTAAGTTATAATATGGTAGAGACTTATTATTGATGCATAAATGACGGGATATTGACAAGTGGAATAGCCGCCTTAGACGTATTCCAATGCCACTTCTGTCGAAGATTTGAAATCATCATGGCAGTGGTAAACATGCTAGAGAATTGTGATGCATTGGCTTCCCGACTCGAAGGACTGAGGAGCTTCTTGAAAAGTGGGAGCGCAAGATACTCCGAAAGGTGTATGGACACTGGGGAGGAGGGACCGAGAGAGTAGCTCAATGAGATATACTCCTAAGAACTTACGATAGTAGCCGAAGTCAAGAGAGTACACTTGAGGAGGCTAGGGCACATGCTGGAACGAATGCCAGATAAGAGAAGCCTAACACGAGGTGCGCCAAGAGAGAAGACGAGTGGTCCGACCACGCCATGGCTGGGCGACGTCGAGGAGGAACTGGCGGCCCTTGGCATTGGTGTCCATCCTTATGCCGTTGACTCTTCTTTGAGTTACAACCCCTGGGCAAGAGAGTGCCGTAGTAGTGGTTGCTTATTTAGTGGCGGCAACTATTCGCAGCGTCACACAGTCATCCTCGGGCTACTGTGTCCTTCTCTAGACAAGCCTGCACCAGCAGACTGCGGCAACCACACCCTCCGATTATGCCACTGCTTGGTCAGGGCTGCTTATTCGTTATATTCGAAGCTAGCCACCATATCTGGTGCCCTTTTCGCTATCCGCCACCTGCTACCTCGCTAGTAGCCTGCAGCTCAGCCTTAGCCTATAGCTAAATATAAATAATGAACCGCTTTTAGTTAGCTAGGTCCATAATCCTACAGAACATTATTATATTATTACCTATTTAACTTTGAAGGAAGCCTCTAACAGCAGCGCATGGGAATATTAACCTAATAGGCAGTGTTGAGCTGCCGTCGGAAGCTGTTATCAGCTACCAGACTCTATCAGATTCCTGAGGAATGCAGACGCTGGTTTATGACCTGTCCCAGGCCTAGCGACGTGTGAGACGCCTCGCATAGGCGCTGTACATATTCTGCTGCCACTTGCAAGCTACGAAAATGCCGTTGTTGCATGCACATTATTATTGATTTCCAACTTATAAGTAGTATAAGGAAAGCTTTGTGATGGTCGAAATTTTTGATTCCGAGATTTCAACGGGTTTACACGTTTTGAGGTACCAGGAACCCAAAAAAGTGGTTTTTACGAAATGTTTGTCTGTCTGTCGCTCTGTCTGTTCATCGACTTCCGGGCAAACTAATCGGTCGATTTTGATGAAATTTGGCATGTAGATTCACAAAAATCATACCTCGGGACAATTTTTTTTATTTTGGGCTAACTCAATTGGGGGGTTTTATTTTCAAAAAAATAAAAAAAAAACGTCTAAAAAAATTATTTCTCAAAAACGGCTCCAACAATTTCTTTTTAATTAACATATATTTTAGCCGTTATTAATGTTAATAAAATGCGGGGGGGGGGGTCGCTTGCCCCTTGATACTGTCAGGCCAGCATCTTCGCTCGTCTCACCTTGCCCAGAATGCTCAACCTTACATTTCCACTATTGGCCTGTGTAAACAGCTGATCTGCTTCAACATCTTTCAGTGGATTCAGGACTTACTGCTAAGGAAAAACGCATTTACTTTTTAGTTATTATTATTTCACTAGAGACACCCTACCATTAATATATGTATATTTTCTCTGCGGACCACTGTGATGAATAAGGACATTCGTCGAAAAGGACTGGACATAGGACAGTAGAAAACCGTAGATACACACGCACTTCAATGCCCTCGGGATTGAGACAGGCGTTCGACGAATATGTTGCGGAGGGCAGCTAGTGAATAGCCTCGGTCGGCATTCTTTTCTGGGGAGGGTAACTCTTGGAGAATTCACTTATAAATGAGGAGGGGGTAAGAGAGGCATCCCCCTCCGTCCCCCAAGCTGCTTCCTCTTTTAGCTCACATATCTTTTTAGATTATTCACTGCACTAACAACTCACCTCCCATATTACAACAATGATAGCAGTTTCTTAACCTTCCTCAGAGCTTGGCGGTTCGCAAGTGATGCATCAGCCGATTGCGAGACCGGTCTACAGCTTTCAGCAGGAAAACCGATAAGAAGCCAAGGTGTATCGGTTTTCCTATGCTTAGCTTGGCTGTAGACCGATCTCACTCCCGCTGAGCCCAGCTATGCTCGGAAAGTCGTTACTTAACTTTGTTTTAACATATTTGGATCATGCTATGACCAAATGAAGGAGGAAAACAACCAAGTGGCGCATAAGAGCGTCACAATACTTTGCTTGTGGGGGTAAAAAAATAAAAATAACTCAATTTTCGTGAAAAATTACTAAAAAATAATTTTTCTACGGAACCTTTCTGTCGATGATTTCTACCTACAGGTTTTCAATAGAGTAACAAAACCAAACAGGTTGCTTTCCCAAAAAAAATATTTGGTTATGTGCGTAATTATTAGAATCAAATCAGTGCTCAGTAATCATTCATTTTGTGGCCATTGTTAATTAATCAACTGTTGAAAAACAGCAGTTTAACCTTGTTAGCAAACACGATCATGTCCTTCAATGGCAAGTCAATCAGAGCGACCTGGTCGATGTAGGCAGCCAACCGCGATGGACAGTAGCCAACCACGTGTTCCGCGGTTTCCTCGGAATCATTGCAGTGCCATGAGCAGTTTGCATGCACATGATATAGAGGAGAAAAAATAGCGGCTTCGTTAGGATTCTACTTTCCGTAGCGTTGCCAATGATGGTGAGAACAGTGGCGTATGTATAACATATTTAGGGGGCAAGACCAGATCACCTCTACCTATCAACTTCTTGCCGCCGTCAGCGGCCTGAGACGACCCCAACTTTTGCATTGCAACAACTCACATTAGTTAATTTCGTGTTGCCTTTTTCCATGGGGGGGGGGGGGGGGGTGTTGGTATTGTGCAGTATGTACTATTGTTCATTTAGGGTAGGTAGCGAAGTATCGCAGGTGAGAGCCACCTGTTGCATTTTCGAGGGTGTTACAAGTGAACAATTGTTGATTTGAATAACTCGAAACATCTTGGGAAATCTCCTTGTAAAGTGGTGGTAGGGAATTGGTCCCCGAATTTCATTCTTGGCAAAATTTCATATTTTCTGCTGAATATCACCTTAAACCTTGCTGGCTTGATGTTTCCAACAGTTCGCTATTTTGCTTCATTTCCATTTACAAGCTCCCATCTTTTTTATTTTTTGATTTTTAAAAAAAAAAGGTTAATCGCATACAAACAATTAAATGAATGTATCCAATTGACCTCTTCAGTCGCCTCCGCAGGTTAGTAGTACTCCTGTTGAGTTACGACACGTCTCCGATCGCATGACCGGTAGAGACTCGCACAAGCACCTTGCCATCGAAGTCTACATATATACTGTATAGAAATGCAATGATCATGTGTTTGGAAATAGTCTTTATTGTTTCATTGAACATAATTTTAAAAACAAAGTGGACACCTCCAATTTCGTTTTTATGTTAACACTTTTAAGGCTTTTCTCCCATGTCATTGTCATTGTCACTTAACCGTTTGGCAGTGGACAAATTGAAATGTACACAAAACGGTTGGTATGGCATCCGGAAGCCTTTGCGACCGCTTTTGTATACTCTGAAGTTTGTTACCAATCGGTGTTAGTGACAATAACTTTATCATGTATCAAAATCTCGCGAAATATTTCTTCTCATGGTTAAATTCTTTTTTCTAACTCTATCTTCTTCTTCTTTTAATGCCGCCTCTATTGAAGTTTGGCGACCATCATGGCAATCGGACCTTGCGGACTGCTGCTCTGTAAATGGAAGTCGTGCTCTTGCCAAACCACTGCCTCAAGTTTTTGAACCAGGTTGTTCTTTTTCTGCCGGGAGCCCTCCGTCCTTCTGAAGAACCAGCAGAATCCGGGCTGATGGGCCGTGGTCGAATTGAAAGTGAACTTCCAAACGTTTCGTCAACATCTGCGGTCGACATCTTCAGTGGCACTGCGTAGACTTCGAAGGTTGTACCTCGGTGGCTCCGTAGGGAGTGAAGATGTCGACCGCAGATGTTGACGAAACGTTTGGAACGTTTGGAAGTTCACTTTCAATTCGACCACGGCCCATCAGCCCGGATTCTACTGGTTCATCATTTGACTCCGGCCGTGAAAGCCTTTGCAGTTACATAATCCTCCGTCCTTCTATCTACGCTTGGATTATTACATGCAGAAGGCGATACTTTTCGTACCTCATCACATGGCCTAAGTATGTGACGAAGCAGTAGAATCCGGGATGATAGCTCGTTGTCATTCTGAAAGTGTACTTCCAAACGTTTCGTCAACATCTGCGGTCGACATCTTCAGTGGAATTGCGTAGACTTTTAAGATTGTATCTCGGAGACTCTGCAGCAACTGCTGCCTGAATGCCTTTGTAATTATATTGGCCGAAGTATGTTAGTTTCCGTTTCTTAACCTTCAACTTCTGTATCCATTCTAGCTCAATAATTAAGATTTACTGTGAAATATTTGTCTTAGTTTCAAAAAACGGGTGGCCGGCGGGAGGGGGGAGGGGGTTACCGTCTCTCCGATTGGGCCTTAATGCATTATATTGCTAAGTCTATTGCCTTCCACTGTTGGATATCCGATATAATAATACGGCACACTAAACATCTTATTTAATATACGGTACGATAACATAAGCTTTGCTTGCAATATCAGCTCATATTCATATTACCTCATGGAGTCATGGTTGCAATTTGTTTTGGTTATATAATATTGTATATTCTAATTTAAACTCTATAGTTTCAAATAGCACTCATTTCATTACCGTATAACATAGCATTTCTGGGGGAGATTGCATTAGCCTCATGTAGCTGTATCTACATTTATTAATTTTTACAAAAATACGCTATTATTATTATTAGCCTACAATTATTATTATTTTAAAATAAGAAAAAATAATATGATAATATCTTGTTTTAGCAGCACTGTATAAGTCCTTTGTCCCAATCAAGCTTTAGCTTGGGGATGAGGTATGGTATCATTATGTCCATTGTATTTTGTAAATATATGCTCCTTGTCCAGGGGATACTGCATGGACAGGGAAAGAAAGAAGAAAAGAAGATTATTATTATTATTGCTACCGGCAAAAAAAAATATGTGCGATACTATTATTTTCTCTACCGAAACGAAACCATCGTACTACGATCGTTAAGGCCTGTTAATACTCGTCACTATTAATGATATCGACGACCATTTAAGGTTAATTCTGCTTAAGTTATTATACTCAAGACAGTCTTGGTAAGGACTCCTTACTACGGAGTGCCGATGTTTCCCATCGTTCCCATACTTGGTTAAGTCGAGCTAACAGCTGTTACTATGTCAATGGTAAGCATATCTGAGATTGCTCAGTGACACTTGCAGTCGGTGTGGGTTGACGTCGAGGAATGAACCAGTTTGCCAATGGCTTCAGGAAATACTATAGTGTTTTCGTCGCTGATCTAATGAAAAGTTGTTGTAAGAAACCTACCGATAAGTGTTAAATAGCTAATAAATTGAGAGTTGATTCTTTAGAACCTTGGCCCAGTTCCCAATATACAAACCACACAGAGAACTATAGATTGAGAATTCAAGTGGTTTTTAGTCAATTTCTGTGAAGTGCCCATTCCAATGATGTGACGTAAAAATAGTTTTTTAAAATAGCTGGAATGCCCGCAGGAAATGCTAATTACTCAAACCCTAGAGTTTCTTTGATCGGGTCTTGAATTCCAGAATCGAAATTTGTGCCTTGCGGGAGGTAAGGCCAGTAAAGATTTATTCAATGGACTAGGCTACTTATTGTTCTTCTTCTACTGCCTCTTCTATAGAAGATTGGCGATCATCATGGCAATTGTAAACACGTAGATACCGTATTTCGGACTCCCCAAAAGGAACTCAAGGATGTACTGTAGAATATCGAATGTACTTAACTATGATTGAATGTACTAGGGAAATGCAGTGGTTTCCCGTTGCCTTCTGCATCCCTATGCCGTTGACTCTTCCTTGAGTTCCTCCGCATTCGGGGTCAGTTTCCCAACCTCAGGACAAAAGAGTGCCCTAGTTTTGATGCGTATTTAGTGGTGGCAACTAGTCGCCCCCCGTCACATAGTCATCCTCGGGCTACTGAGGATTTTTCTAGACAAGCCCGCACCACCAGACTTGCCACCACACCTTCCGATTTTGCCACTGCTTGGTCGTGGACTGCTTATTCGTTAGTTACCTTACCTGGGGACCTTTTCGCTATCCGCCACCTGGGACCCCGCTAGTAGCCTATAGCTTTTTTCTATGTCCTCTAATTTCGGTTATAACGGGGAGGTTACCTCTTCAAAAAAAGTTAATTTAATGCCAGTGTTACATATATATACCACTGTAATACTGCAATGAATAAAGGACTGCCTTATATTAATGTAGTCGAGTAAGCTCACAGACCTTTTTGGCTAGTTAGTTAGGTAGCTGTGATCACCTGTCTAAGGCGCGGTTTCCACCGACCTGCAAGTGCAAAATACACATACGGTAACGTGGCAGCAGATATCATTAGTAAAGGCGGGGTTCCCACCGACCTCTCATTGCAGAATGCAAATGACATTGACGGAAATTTTTTTTTTTACTCTAGGCCATAGTTAAAATTTATCAATGTTGTCCGTGAATGCCTCGCATTGCACAAGCTAAACATAGTTGCGGGTTGTTGTCGCAGAGGTACCTACCTACCCCTAAAATCTGCTAGGTACTCTACCCCGCACCCTGCATTCAGTCTCAATATTGTATCGGCTCCGATAGGTTCTATATTTATTTAATTATATACCTATTGTTATTTACATTAATTTTATTAGTTGTGGTTGTAGTGTTCTCTTGTTTGTGTTATTATTCTTTATATTAAACAGTGTTTATTGTGCTCGCCCCTGCTGTGATTCCTGCGGATACTTTGCAAGCCACGGACTCCGGCAGTAGATAAGTAGCGTAGCCTATTCACCTAAAACACATACACCCAGACACTTTACAGCACCACACTATACATTACATATTATAATAGGTCTACCTACTGTACTACACCTTCACCGAGTGAGCAGAGTACGGTAGGCTTATTCGCTTATTTCTTACCAATCATAATTATTTTCATACAGTCCACTCTCATTTCATAGGTACCTAAACCTTCAGGAACGTAATTTGGAGTTCTTAGTTATTAGCTTATTAGGATACGCCCCTGTTGTGAGTTAGGTACTTATTTTATTTTACTGAGCTATCGCAGAAAACCACAAATGTTCATAGAGTAAAATCACAAACAAACAAACTAAAATTAAAAAATGGCGTCATGGGATATGTTAAGTATAAACATTTTAATAGATTACTATAAAAAGAAAAATTTAAATTTCCGTCAATGTCATTAGCATTCTGCAATGAGAGGTCGGTGGAAACCCCGCCTTTATTAATGATATCTGCTACCACGACACCGTATGTGTATTTTGCACTTGCAGGTCGGTGGAATCCCCGCCTAACAAAAACGAATCAAGTCATATAAGTTGAGGATTTAGATGAACTGCACTTGTCGGAGCTTGTACTCCAGCGGTTAAGACGACGCCCCGGTTAGGCGTAGATCGCGGATTCGAATCTCGCCAAGTCCATTTTTTTTCTCCATATCCTAGAATTTTGGTTAGCCCTAACTAGCCTACAATTCTTTTGGTTATTCTGTGGGCGGAACTTGGAACTTCGGAATGTAAGTACTAAGTAGATAAGACATTTGAATCTACATATTTTTGATATTTTACATTAATTAAAATGTCAACCTCGTCCCCAGCACTAAGCTTACTTGCTTTCTGAGGCAGAAAATAGATTTTATTTGGTCTTAAATAAATAAATAAATAAATAAGGACTCTATTGTTTCTATTACTAAGCGGAATTAGGGCTATAAAGCCCTCTCTTACACTCAACTAGGATGGCCCATGCTTTACATGCCCTCCAAAGCATGGCCAGAAAATGTAGGTAGTGTGGGACTCGAACCAGCAACCTTTCGGGTGAAAGGCAGAGTCCGTACCACTACGCTACATGTCCTATGTCTTATTGACCCTATTCAGGATTAGGAGCGGCTTATTTATAGTTTTATACTGTAAATGAATATTGGATACGTCGCAGCGCAGTAGAGGATTGCACTAGGTGTGGAATTCCTCGGCGGTTTAGGCATGATGCCTGGCCTTGAAAAAATGCTGATTGCTCAAATGCAAGGCAATAGTAATTGGTGCTAACTGAAACTGACTAACATTATAGACCAGTTGGCCGATGCATATAAGGTTGGTTCATAAATAGCTATGATTTTGAGATTGGCTGAGAAACATTTTTCGGGGGGGGGGGGGGGACATATAACGTCACCAGAGGTGAGATAAATAACCTCAATATTCAAACTCCATTCTATCGAGTCTACACTGCAAATATTTCGGGGGGCGGTGGTGGCTGGACCCCCCTCTGGCTATGGTCTTCAAGAGAACTCCTATTTATTTTCATGAAAAGAGGTTAATGGACCCGCCATGAGTCAAGACCTCTCAAAAATGTTCGAAAATATTATATTAATCGTAATCATAACGCACAAGTACCTAACACACTCATTTCTAAAGCTCATTAAAACGGAAAGCAAAGATTTTTCCTTGAACAATTGAAAAAAAACAGTTGTAACTGATAAGATCTAAAAATTTGTAAATGTTATATTTGAGAAAGAAAAGTGGCCCTAAATGCTGGAACAGCAGCAGATCGGGTTTCATGGGAACAGAGTGCTGGGAATTTCGTAATAGGGAGGGGAGAGTTTGACCTTGACCCCCTCGGTTCAGCTTCGGGCGGTGCCCATGATTGATGAACAGATATTGTTGGAGAGAGCGTCTTTAATGGAATACGATTGATTTAAATTGGTGCATCATGAGGGATGCGGGAGAGATTTATAATTATTTTTAATACGCCTTTCATCTCATCTACAACATAGTAACAGACAGCTGACGGTTAAGAAACGGAAACTAACATACCTAGCAAGTGAGTGTCGTGAAGCCACTAAGTGTGAGTGAATGATGATTGAAGGGAGTCCATCATGAGGGATGCGGGAGAGAGATATAATTATTTTTAATACGCCTTTCATCTCATTTTACAACATAGTAACAGACAATTGACGGTTAAGAATCGGAAACTAACATACCTAGTGAGTGAGTGTCGTGAAGCAACTAAGTGTGAGTGACGATTGAAGGGGGTCCATCATAAGGGATGCGGGAGAGATTTATAATTATTTTGAATACGCCTTTCATCTCATCTACAACATAGCATAGTAACAGACCACTGACAGTTAAGAATCCGAAACTAACATATCTAGTGAGTGAGTGAGTGAGTATCGTGAAGCAACTAAGTGTGAGTGACGATTGAAGGGGGTCCATCATGAGGAATGCGGGAGAGATTTATAATTATTTTTAATACGCCTTTCATCTCATCTACAACATAGTAACAGACAGCTGACGGTTAAGAAACGGAAACTAACATACCTAGCAAGTGAGTGTCGTGAAGCCACTAAGTGTGAGTGAATGATGATTGCAGGGAGTCCATCATGAGGAATGCGGGAGAGATTTATGATTATTTTTAATACGCCTTTCATCTCATCTACAACATAGTAACAGACCGCTGACGGTTAAGAATCGGAAACTAACATACCTAGCAAGTGAGTGTCGTGAAGCCACTAAGTGTGAGTGAATGATGATTGCAGGGAGTCCATCATGAGGAATGCGGGAGAGATTTATGATTATTTTTAATACGCCTTTCATCTCATCTACAACATAGTAACAGACCGCTGACGGTTAAGAATCGGAAACTAACATACCTAGCAAGTGAGTGTCGTGAAGCCACTAAGTGTGAGTGAATGATGATTGCAGGGAGTCCATCATGAGGAATGCGGGAGAGATTTATGATTATTTTTAATACGCCTTTCATCTCATCTACAACATAGTAACAGACCGCTGACGGTTAAGAATCGGAAACTAACATACCTAGCGAGTGAGTGTCGTGAAGCCCTTAAGTGTGAGCGAGTCATGACCCCGTGACCCCCTCCGTGGATCCACCACTGCCTCTGATTGTTCTCAGACCTGATTGGGTTAAAAAAAAATTTTTAGCCATGGAATATTTATTATTTGTGTATTTTTTTTTGTGCTTGTTACATTGGTAGAATATGTTGTTGTCAATTTCGGTCTTAACTACGACTGGTATACTTTCGTTGCTTACTTAGTTAAAATGTTTGGCAGTTTACAATACCATGACCATGTTTGTAATTTTGCATGTATTACAACATCAACATTTCTTAGTAATTAGCAACAAACACCCAAAGACAATGCTGTTGATAACTTTCGTTAGAAGCCTGATTTATCAGACCAATAGTTTATATTAAAAAATATTTGCTTAATTTTTTTTTATTAGGGACAATATGGCGCTAATGGTTTGTATAGTTCTACGTTTGGCTAAATAACCTAAAACTATACCTAGAATTTTAGGGACATTCATCTACCTATTGAGACGGCGAACAATGTTCGACTTCCCCCTGAGTCTAAAACCACCATCCGTTCAAAATGTTATAGGCCTATACCCAAATAAAGTATGTACTATGGATGTATGTGTGTATATCAATTGTAGGAAACACTGGTACTTCCGTAGTTATTATCCGATTTTGATTAAACTTGGCACAAAAATTACAATACAATATTTTATTTATTTCCTTCAATACAATACATTTTTACATTATTTCATTTTTTCATGGTAGGGTTTCTTAAAGTTTAGTGGTGTCCACGGACTCCTTAGGGGTCTAAGGGATAAACCCGCGCTGAACCCTTGATTTATTGAAACTTAAAAAATAGAAATTATTGAATTAAGAATAAAAATTAACACTACATACATACATACAAGTGTCTTGATCGAGGTCGTTAACCAGTTAGATCCGCCGTTTTGTTCCAAGATGGCGGCCGCTTAAAATCATCTCAGTTAATACTGGTCGCAGAGGAATGAAATAAAATTTGACTGTAAGCCCGTATTATTATCTACGGTAATTGTAATTTACACTTTTTACGACAAATCAACGATTTCAAGATGGCGTCCTGTCAAAGTGAAAATAATGTGATACTAAAGGCGGGTAATCCACTGGATAATTTTCCCGTCAAATGTGATTAAAAAGAGTCTGCTACCATATTATAACTTAATTTATGATAGATAAGTTAAGTATCTACATAGTAGTCTCATTAAATTAAGTTATAATATGGTAGCAGACTCTTTTTAATCACATTTGACGGGAAAATTGACCAGTGGAATACCCGCCTTAGTAAAAGTTCATAGTCGTCACTGTGGTTTGAAATTTGGAACACAAAAGTGTGTGGTGTGGTCGGGAAAAGAATTAAATGTTTTTTTATTTTAAATCCTATATTATGTTATGTACATAGCGTAGCATAGAGGAAAAGCAGGGTCTGCGCTTGCATGGAATCCCCCTGCACGAGATTGGTCGAAAGGGATAAAAAAAAATTACAGAATTATTTTATTTATTTATTTTTAAGAAATACATTTCATACAATAACAATAATTAATAGATTGTTTGGCAAATACTATAGCTGTTGTTCAGAAATATGATTTCAAAGGAAAATCTCTTACTACAGCGTGCATTATCAAAATCACTGCTTCTCAACAGACAACACTTTATTTTACGAGGTATAATTGATGCGACAGAAAGTTTATTCAGGAAGTACTTCGATAGATAGCGACTCATTGATCGCGCGCTCCAAACTTGAGACTGGCTTTAGTCCTAGGAGAAATAAACTTCGGAACAATAATTCTCTCTCCGTTAGTTCCCCCGCTCTGCTCATTGAATTGTCACAAAAGAGCGGGACTGTTTGAAAATACCTACAATATTATACTGTATAGGCTATACATTATTTTATTATAATAATACTTAAGAGTGAAATGGTGAAGAAAAGTGAAGAGGGAAATTGGCAGCCCGAAATGAAGGTCTACTTTTAGCAGGATAGGTAGTTTAGGTATACTGTGTATTTTTATTTTGTATTGTACTTGACGAATGTATAATTGTCTCAACAATTTTTAACATTATAACATTCATTCATTCATTCATTAATACTTCTTATTTTTGATTTAATTAACTAAGAATAAAAAGATTTGGCTCATTTAAGTTGTAAAAGACTACTTCATGCAGCAAACCATTATATTAGGGTATTTTAAATTTTTGGTTTTGTATTTTTTTCATGGTGTTTATTTTACATGAAATTTTATTGTTTATAAATTTTAATTTTTATGAGAAAACTATACCTACTAAAAATAAAAATAAAGGTTCAACAGACAACCTTTTGTTTAGAAATTTTTAATGGAAATTCAGTCTTTTATTTTGTTTGTCCCCAGAACCAACTTATTGAGTGCAAGCGACCTAATAATATTACACCATTGCCATTAACCTTTGCCATTAGACCTGCAGCCTGATCGAAGCGATTATAATACCGGTATTTATTTAATCCCCTGATAATAAAAATGTAAACAAGATAATTTTATAATGGAAAATGCTATTCAAAATTTGTTTGTTTACAGTTATAATCCTAGGGTATTTATTTAACCCCGGTATTATAATCGCCTCGATCAGGCTGCAGGAGTAGGAAACTCCTGGCTCCAAAGGACTTCCAGTGTGGCTCCCTTAGGCTAAGGCGGGTATTCCACATACGTCAATCGTCAATTAAAAATTGAAAAATGACGTTTTAGCAGACATTAAAGACATACTAAAAATTCTGCTACCACGTCAATTTACGTCATTGTTACGTCATTTTTCAATTTTTCATTGACGATTGACGTATGTGGAATACCCGCCTAAGGCTAGGTGCCTAACCCTTCCACAGATAATATAATTTCTTTACACTTCATTTTATTTCAATATACACTATGTATATGGCTCTCAGAAGGTTTGTGAGTCGATGGAACCGTGAAAATTGGCCCCATGTAAAAAAAAAAAGACCATCGCTCCTATACTACTCTTAGGTACTCTGCAAGGCGCATGCATTGGAACTTAGGGGTGCCTTTGTTATCTTTGTAAAATCTACAGCTATATTTTACTACTATTAAAATGCGTAAAACCCTACTATTTTGCTCTTATATTTTCAATTTTTCCTTGTCCTGCCTGATGACGTCATAAGGTCTACTTAGTTTTGCCCCCGCCATCATTCTAAAACTTTACGCCTCTGCCTTTCAGTATGCCTTACAGTCACTTTTAGACATACGATCGTGGGGCCTGCCCTTATTAGAATTTGAAACATATTTTTTGACCGCGTCTATTGCTTTCTGTGTCTTTGTGCCGTGTGGCATTTAGTAGTCTGCCGTTATAGAAAATGTTTACTAAGAATGAGTCAGTGTGCCGCATGATGCAAGCCGTGAATCATTGCCCTGAATTAAATAGAATGCTGCAATAACAAAACAACGTTTGCCTATCTTTGTCCTAATTGGCGCCTAAAGACTATAATTCAAGTATTCATACTTAAATCTTATTGAGTGTAAGAGAGGGCTGTATAGCCTTAACTCCGCTAGGTTGGCTTAGTAATAGAACAAAAAGTTAATATTTATTTATTTAAGTTATTTTTAAACGCCAATTTAGGGCTGCTGGACCGTAAAATGGTTTTTGTTGGGCCTTTTAAGTAAGTAACAATATTGTGCCAGTCTCAAAATAAATATTTTCTGGTTCAAGGGAATTTCTTTCCTTTCTTTTCCTTTCTTTAATTTCCTTTGACACCACTCCTAATTTTCTAACTTTCATTTCCATACCGTACCTTGCTACCAACTCAAGACTTCTGATTCATCCCACGAAGAAGAGCAGCATACATGTAAAAGAGCTACCGCTTCTAAACCCCCTCAAGATCCTGGCTCTCCTGCAGCCTGATCGAGGCGATTATAATCCCGGGGTTAAATAAATACCCTAGGATTATAACTGTAAACAAACAAATTTTGAATAGCACTTTCCATTATAAAATTATCTTGTTTACATTTTTAATACCAGGGGATTAAATAAATACCGGTATTATAATCTCTTCGATCAAGCTGCAGAGGGAGATAGGCCTCGAGGAAGTGGTGTAGATTCTCTTTTGTAGGGAGCCCAATAGGCCCAACAGGCTTAAGTGCACATAGGTAACACCTGTACCCCAATTAGTTAAAAAAAAAAAAAACAATTGTGACAGTCTCAAAATGGAAATTTTCTGGTTCAATGGAATTTCACTCCTTTCTTTTCCTTTCATTAATTTCCTTTGACACCACTCCTAATTTTCTAACTTTCATTTCCTTACCGTACCTTACTACCAAGTCAAGACTTATGATTCATAATCCAATTCTCCACGATCTAGGTTACACCGGTAGCCAAAGGGGGGGGGGGGGTTCATGAGGGTTCAACC
The DNA here is from genome assembly GCA_963971405.1 of Psococerastis gibbosa. Classification (NCBI taxonomy): domain Eukaryota; kingdom Metazoa; phylum Arthropoda; class Insecta; order Psocodea; family Psocidae; genus Psococerastis; species Psococerastis gibbosa. The sequence goes on along the minus strand of OZ020486.1, from coordinate 43,712,526 downwards.
CTCCCCCCACCCAATGAAATGGCTTGATACTAGATAGAATCGGATTTTAAGAGCAAAAAATAAATAATATATAATATCCAATAAAATTTCTGAAACACCCCCCCCCCCCCCGAAAAAATCCTGGCTACGGCCTTGCCGGTCTTTATATATTTAATGGAAAAAAAATCTGTGACGGTGGTCGTTGACTAACAATGATGATGACTAACTCCCCCTCTCTAAGGAAAATGCCTAGACGCTGCGCTGTCTTCCAGTCTGTCGTATAGTGCCATTCTGTTTGGATCATTTTTAACTTATTCGGACTTCGGAGCGGCTTCGCTTCTCTTCATTATATTGTAATTTTTTATGTGTTCAGATACCGCACATACTTTTATAAATATTAATTAAATCGTACATACGGTAGTTACCCTATTAATTTTGACTGAAATGATATTCGTATCTTGGCCAATTAAAAAAAAAAAAAAGCTCAAAATAAATGTGGCATTATTCTAAGATTTTTGAGATTTTTAATCGATTTCTTACATTAATTTGTTTCTTTCATGTTAAGATTTTCTTTGATTTTTTTCTTCATGCAACCAAAAATTGTTCTAGTGGTTACTTCATCGATTTTCCCCTATACCCATTTTATTAGAACGCATTTTCAACAGAGACATGTCGTAACTCAGCCTACAGGGGTAGCTGCCCCCCCTCCCAAAATTGATTTAATCGATCCTACATATGTTTTAGTTTTTCCTATTTTGACGCATAACTACCCCCCCCCCTCCCCAATATGGGCTGGATCCCTACAGGGGCGACTAAAGAGGTCAATCGGATACATTCATTAAATTGTTTGTATACGATTAACCTATATAAAAACATTTACCAATACTTTCCAAGCGAACATGGGAACCGCACTTAAATGGATTTTTTTCCCCTAGGTATAAGTTCTTTAACTATTACATCGGAGGCGTGTGAGAAGTAGAGTGAGCGAAAACTATATTTAATGAAGTTATGTGAGTGGTGTACAAAGCTTTTGGAACTGTTTGGACTTCGTCATAGGGATGTGGGCTAATTTCTGGCCACCCCGACTCCTTCTACGGCGGGCTGGCCTGGTTATGCTGGTTTGTTTGCTGACTTTCGTGACAGCAGAGGATGGACCTCTCCATATAGGTAAGTCAAAAACCTGAAATGCCTAGATTGCTTATATATACTGACTTTGTGAGATTCTTATTATCGTTTGATCATCATTGGTTGCCCGAAAGTTGAAACGCAACTTGAAAGATAATGTTGAAAAAAGTATATTTGTATGTATAATACTGTACAACACGGTAATAATGACAGGTTATATTACAAGGTCGTAGCCAGATTTTTTCGGGGGGGGGGGGGTGCATCTGACGACACCGGAAGTGGGGGAACATGTTTAAAACTACATTCTATCCAGTGTACGCTTAAAATATTGGGGGGGGGGGCGGGGGTAACGGCTACGGCCATGGGTATATATTTCTTGCAAAAAACATTTTTATTCAAAAACAAGATCTTTCTTGGGAAAGGAACCGTTTTTTATGAATATTTTTTTTACCCATTTTTTGAGTTTCAGGAAGTAAAACCCCCCAAAATTTAATTAGCCCAAAATAACAAAAAGGAACCTGAAAATGATGAGAACATACAGGCATAATTTCATAGAAATCCAAATTGTAGTTTGTCCACTAATCGACGAACAGACAAGACAGAAATGTCGTAAAACCCATTTTTTCGGGTTGCTGGGTCCTCAAAACGTGTAAATCCACTGAAATCCTGATATCGAAAATTTCGACTATGACATAAGGCTTAAAAAACGTGAAATGCTTAGATTGATTATAAATTAATAAATCCGAAAAACGTAGCCTAAAATATTGGCAATATTTGCAGCACGTTTAGCACAGGTATAGGCTACGCGAGTACGGTATACATTTATCATATATTTCAAGACGGTTTGACTTCAGCATGACATGTCCTTTTGAGTTATGTAGGGGAGGGGGCAAGGTTGGTGTCACATGGTAAAAGATTGCTTGATCTTGCGGGGGAAATTTGTCTCAAAATTCGGCTACAGTTGCTGACTTCTGCTGACTGCAAAAGAGACAGAGTTTCCGGTTCTTTCTGATTTTATCGCTTATTTCTTTCTGGTTTGCTTACCTTATTGAACAGAGTTTCATGGTTGGGTAATGAGTTGTGTGTATGGAAGTTTTTCCAGGCGATATAAGATACGATAACCTTCTCGTTTCAGATTCAAATGGGTTTCTCTTTCCTCTCTGAGCTTGCTAACTCACCCTCAAATCCAATATGAGGTAAAGTGTGTAAAGTAGAAAGCAAAATTAAAAGTGATAAAAGTGTGAAATAAAAAGATAAAAGTAATGACATAAACCGTTGCATTTCATATTTATCAGTATACGATTTGTTCTTCCAAGAACCGTGAGTTGCTATAGTTTGAAGTTTATAGTGAAATATATCAGTTTTGGGGAAGGTACCTAATTTTTCTTTGAGCGGGGACGCTGCTTGCTTATGGGGAAATTCTAGATCCTATGGATGGACCAGTTCGGCTTGAGTCTGAAGAAAATATAAATAAATAAATACCTACCTAGGTTAATTGCATTACCATTACAATTAGTACGACTGGGCCAAAAGGCCCAAAATACGCCCATATGAGAGTAAAGTTTTCTTTCTTTCTTTCTTACCTAGTGGTGTTAGAGCTATAAAACTCTTTCCTACACTCAACTGGGGAGACCCGGGACCAGCTTTACATGCCTTGATGCCTTCCTGAGCATTGTCATTATTATTTCGTCCAGAGCAGTGGTTCCCAACCAGTGGCGGTCTGCGGATCACTCTGTCCGTGTTTTTTTCCCCCCAAGGATATCACTATATTTAGCTTATAGTATTCGAAATGTGGTGCTATCGCCGCATTTTGAGAATATCTTGGCAAGACCATGTAACTAATGAGGAAGTCCTAACCCAAATAAATGAAAAAAGGACCCTTATTGCATCCATATCCACTAGGAGGGCACGCTGGATCGGACACCTGCTTCGGCATGATAACATAGTCAGCTGCGTCATTGAGGGGACCATGGAAGGCGTAAATCGACGGGGACGGCCACGAGACGAATATCTCCAGCAAGTTAAACATGATTTGGGGGTAACGTCCTATGTGGAGCTGAAGAGGGCATGTCAAAATCGCGGAGATTGGAGACATCGCTGCAATATGTTGCTGCCAACCAGCCATCATCCGGCTGTAACTTGAAGAAGAAGAAGAAGAAGCTTATAGTATGATTTTAATGTACGACATAGTTAATGTGAAACGTGGGCACGCATGTTTTTTTCTTCTGGGCTTAATGTTCTTGTAAATAGCAACTCTTGAGTCACTGCATTTGCCAGGGTCTCGCTGACCACCGGTTTGGAACCACTGGTTACATGTGGGATACATGTATCCCTTTTTTTCATATCATCAACACGTGCGCCACTTACAGCTCATACGAGTCATACAGCACAAAGAGGTATGCTATCATAAACTATAAGGTATGACTATCCCTGCCGGTTACATTCACGAATGGGAATAATGAGTTTTCAGTGCACTTCTGTTTGATTGTACAGGTTGTAAAAGAGCGGAACGAGATAAAGCACGCTCAGGTACCATGCCTCAGGTATCTTAACTGCAGTACCTGCAGTACATTCACCACGATAAAAACTTTACTCCTCGGCAGCCGTAGCATGAATAGGAGAGGTGAAGAGCAAATCAGAGTACCCCCCCCCCCCCACTCTGCGTTTTTTGTAAAAGGCCGATTTTCACTGGAAATATCGATCGTAGATCTGTCAAAACTTACTTTGTTGTTGTTGTTGTTGTTACTTACTTACTTACTTACTCCTTGGCGCTACAGCCCGTGAAGGGCCTTGGCCTGCTCTGCCATATCGCGCTTGCCTGCGCTGTTCTGCGCTCTTCTTCGCCAGTCATCGACGTCAAGGGTCGCCAGATCCACCTCGACATCGTCCAGCCATCCCTTGTCGTCCGACTTGTCTTCTCCCTTGGGGCACCTAGTAAGGCTGCTCTTGTAGCCCTACTGTCTGGCATTCGTTCCACGTGCCGTAGCCACCTGATGCGGGCTCTCTTGAATTCGGCTATACGTGTTAAATTAGCTGAAATGCCCATCTACATTTCGATATATGTCAAATGGCCTACCTACCGGCCAAGGCTGAAGAAGGAGAAGAAGATATCAGAATGCTCAGAAAATCTTCTTCTGTCTGTCTTTATAGTTTTGACGATTTCACTCTACGACTGATACTTTATGTCATTGTGACACTTGTATCGCCTCCGATCGTCTCTAAACATCTTCGATTATATCATATAGAGCAATTATCGCAGAAAATATATTGAAAATGCTGAAAAGTGACTCATTAGTCATTACTTTATTAATGTTCAAGTTATGCGTGATCCAAACACGTCATGTTTGTCGTCATTCCACTAGGTAGTCCGTTCTTTCATTTCTCTATAAGCTAAACACAGTCCTTTCCTTTCCGAGAGCCACCGCTCAGAAATGATGTTTCGGCGACTATTGCTTACGAGTGAGTAGGTGACGCAACACCTTCGATCAAATCATATATAGAGCAATTATCGCATAAAATATACTGAAAATGTTGAAAAGTGACTCATTACTTTAATAATGTTCAAGTTATGCGTGATTCAAACACGTCATGTTTCTCGTCATTCCACTGGTAGACCGTTCTTTCATTTCGCTATAAGCTAAACACAGTCCTTTCCTTTCCGAGAGCCAGCGCTCAAAAATTATTGTTTCGGCGACTATTGCTTACGAGTGGGTGACGCGGCTCCATAGCCTGAGTCATCGTCACGGTAGCTATGTTGCTTTCTGAAAAGGGTGTCGAAAATCAACAGGTAGCTGAGGTGTTTCGGGCAACCCGGAGTTGGTTTTTGTAAGTGTTTCTTTAGAAGTAACCAGAGGGATGACTTATCTTCTTCTTTTAATGCCTCGTATATCAAAGATTAGCTACCATCATGGTAATTTGTACCTTGGAGACTGCTGCTCTGAAAAGGGAAGTCGCGCTGTTGCCCAGCCACTGCCTCAGGTTTTTCAACCAGGATGTTCTTCTGCCGGGAGCCCTCTGTCCTTATATCTTACCTAGGATTATTACTTGTCGAAGGCGATACTTTTGGTTCCTCATCACATGCTCGAAGTATATTAGTTTCCGTTTCTTAACCGTCAACAGCAACTCGGCTTCTGTATCCATTCGCCTCTGGACTTATAGCTATCCTATTTATCCGTCAGTTCAAGGATAACTCTGTGATGGTTTAAATATGTAATATTGAAATTTCAACGCGGTTGCGATACCAGGAATCAAAATAAGGGGTGTCTGCTCGTAGATTTGCACAAAAAATTAATTGATGGGTTTTGGCAAAATGAAAAAAATCATATCGCGTAATAATTTTTTATGTGTTGGACTACCTGAATTTTGGAGGGTGTTTTCTCAAAAACAGCTCCATCTATTTTTTTAAATTCACAGATATTGTAGTCGTTATTAACGATCCTTCATCCCTTCCGGTATAATTTAGGCTCTTCTTTTATTTTCGAGTAACGCCTGCAGGGCGACTGCCATTTTGTCTCGGAAAACTTGCAGATAGTCGGTACCAATGGTTGTTCTATGTAGACGTGAGGAACAGTAAGGTATGTCTAGTTTAAAGCTAATGGGTGCCTGGTGTACCTAGGAACATAAAGATTGACTCTCAGGCTTCCATTGACCTCAACCGACGCGACAAGTGTCTGTCCATACCTGCAGACTCATTATCACCTATACACTACTATCTGGGGCACGATTTACAGTAGGTACGCTTCCAGGCAACACTTTATAGGTAAGCCCCGATTTAGGTTGCGTTCGATATAAATCTATTAGCCCGTGCGTTAGATGCTAGAAATACCGCCCATTCTATGTCGTTTATTAATAACTTATTCTTAAACTTAAAAATTTACACGAAATTAGAGGATTTAGGAAATTTAGGAGTTCGAACCCACGATCTACGAATCCCGTCAAGTCCACTTTTTTTTCTATGTATCCTCTAATTTCAGTTATAACGAGGAGCCGAAATTCATCTTCTTCTCTTCTTTCTTCTATTGATTCAATCACTTCAAATCTTTGGTCTGGTGCATACACCTTCCTTAGTCGACCCCTAGTCAGGGACGGATCCAGCCTATTGGGGGGGGGGGGGGTAGTTGGGGGGTCAAAAGATATGTAAATTGAGAGACAAAATTAATTTTTTTTGTTCCATAAGCCATGGCAATACAATGCAATCTCATCTTGCAAGAAAGGTCTAAATCAGGGGTTCCCAAACTGTGGTCCATGGACCACCGGTGGTCCACGGACCTAAGTAAGAAAAAAGAAAAAAATCAGCTGAGATATTGGACATTTGAAATAATATATAGTAAGTCTTGGCACTGAACTACAATCCAACCGATACTGTCAGTCCTTAACATTTAATCAAAATATATTAGCATGTGATTGTAGGCACAAATCATCCTAGAATTTGACAATTTTCCTGTCGCAGCTAGGGTGGTCCACGGAAAATCACATAATAATCTAGTGGTCCACGGACAAAAAAAGGTTGGGAACCCCCGCTCTAAAGCTCTAAACTCACTACGAAGAACAGGCTGATACAATACGCGCATGTGAAACCTTTCTCTCACTAAACTTGAAGCCAGCCAGGCTCTAATGGCTGAGTCATTAAGATTTGTGCTAAAATCAACAACTCTGCGTGAAAAAGTACCTGTCCTTGAACGGCTCTGTGGCCCTCCAGCTCTCTCACACAATAGGTTCACATGTGACTGTACAGGATGAAAATTCTCAATGTTATTAGAAATAATAATGAATTAGTTAAAACTTGAATTCAAGAACCGGTCCGACTTTATAAATAAATAAAGACTTTTTATTGTTTTTATTACTAAACCAACCCAGCGGAGTTAGGGCTATAAAGCCCTCTCTTACACTCAACTAGGAAGGCCCGGGACTGCCTGCTTTACATGCCCTCCGAAGCATGGCCAGTGTGGGACTCGAACCAACAACCTTTCGAGTGAAAGTCAAAGTACGTACCACTACGCTACATTTCTTGACTAGCAAATGCTTTCCTACTTATCAAATTGTTGTAGTGTACACGTAGGTACCGATATAAATAGTATGATATTTCCATAGTAAATAATTTTCCCAGGATTAAATATAGGTTGCCTCCAAATTCCTTATCCCAAAGCACTGAATTGATCGATTGCAGGCAGGCCCGTAACCAAGATTTCATTTCGAGTAGGGCTGCTAGCCTATATGATGGTTATTATTTATTTATTTATTTATTTAAAGACTTTTTATGGACCTAGGCCTATTTGTAGTGCCCATAGGTCCCTTGTCAAATGCCAACGACCCCTAGGATTTCGGACATTATTTATATTGCTTCCGTAAGAATGTTGGGCAAACTAGCATACATTCTCGATGTCAACCTACACCGGCTACAAGGGATAATGGACAAGCTGAGACAAGCTGACCATTGACGCAATGGAACAGGTGAAAGCATGCGAGTTCAATGCCGCACTTCTCGAAAGTTCATTTCTATCTTGTTTAAAGTCAAAACTAAATCTTTGTTTGGGAAAGCAACCTATTCGGTTTAGTAAATCTAATTAACACCTAAAACATACCTGAAATTTTTTATTATTTTATTTTTTTACCCAAGCTAGTGACCGGACTGAAGGTCATTGTAAAAATATTGTAAAATGGTCCTATCAATATAGGGTTTCTCTCGTGACTTCGTGGAAACGAAACATTTTGAGTAAAGTATTAAAATCAAACAAATTTGCACAATTTCCACATAAACATATGTATTGTTAAAAGTTAAAAAATTAAATATCAGTTACAGCTGTTTCGGTGTTACACCATCATCAGACAGCTGTAACTGATTTTTAATTTTTTAACTTTTAACAATATATATGTTTATGTGGAAATTGTGCAAATTTGTTTGATTTTAACACTTTACTCATAATGGTCCTATCACTTAGATATTTGTATAGCACATTTTTCAAACCCGCACATACCCAAACTGTAAAAAGGTAAGTTTTCCGCTGGAATAGTTGAGCGAATTCTCTACTTTGAAAGAAAACTACTATAAGTTCTTTCAATTTTTTGACAAAGAGAATAGAAAGTGCAAAACCGGAAGCCTGCATATAGTTCGTGAACTGCTAGTATATTGTACTGTACATTGGTTTTCAATATATTCCAATATCCATGTGAAATGCATCAAAACGTACTTTTTTACAAATAAATAAGGAATGTCTTCTATTTCTATGCCAACCTAGTGGAGTTAGGGCTATGAAGCCCTCTCTTACACTCATCTAGGAAGACCCGGGACCGCCTGCTTTACATGCCCTCCGTAGTATGGCCAGAAAATGTAGAAAATGTGAGACACGAACCAATAACCTCCCGGGTCCGAAAGTACCAGGAGACTCGTATGTTATGTACTTGGTTAAGTACCTGTTGCATTCCGCCAATGGTAAGCTTGTCACAGCTAGAAAAGGCATTTCAAGAAATTTTAGTATAATTTTAGTATAAACAATTAAAATATGATTTCATTTGGATTGTGACCTGACTTTATTGAACTGTCGTTACAAAACAAAATGTTCTGTTTGGTATACTATTGTAGTTTTCTTGTCTGTATAGGTTTTCTTTTTCGCAGAGCTTAATAAGTTTCAGGTCGATTAGTTCCAAGCCCTAAATTGAAGTCAAGAAGGTTTGAAAGAGAAGGTTTGAGCAGTAGCCAGGCTGCCCTTGGTTTAACCGAGCATGAAATTTCCCAAATGCTTACTTCCACCCATTACCTTATACCTTCTGTTTGCTTGCTTCCCGTGGTACACTAAATTTTCCTGTTCTAGTCGTTTTACACTTCCTTTCCTTCATCTATTCTTAATCTTTCTAGCGTTTTAAGCAATTTTGAATCGATTTTTCAAGGTCAACTTTTCGACTTTTCGGGGTTCTACCGTTATTTTTATTTTATTGGTAAGGAAGTTTTAAAGATTACGCTTATACAAAAAATTCAAATAATGTATCTGAACAACCCGTTCAGTCGCCTTGGTAGGTGTGTTGAGTTGCAGCTGACGGTTAAGAAACGGAAACTAACATACATTGACTGTGTGGTGAAAGGTTTTTAATACCTGTGCTACTACTATTACTATTTCGTGTCTGGGGTAGAAACTCCTTGTTTCTGGCCTCAGCCAAACCGACGCCATCGTCGGTGCATACACAAAAGAAGAGGAAGGTCTCTTCTCGGTGGTGAAAGGATTAGCCGCTAGATGTTTCCACTTAACGTTGCCCGGGGTACGCCCGATCGGTTTTTGTCCACGTGTATAAAACCGATCTTCGTGGAGGCTCCTTTCTTGTACCCCATGCCTGTGCTGAAGTACATCAGGTCTCCTGAGTACTGGTAGAGGCTGCTCTGTTTCCGGGAGCCGTTTTTCCCATACAGGTGAAAGTAGGATTGGGCGGACCCAGGGTCAGGTGACAATTTTCATTTTACGTTGAATCTCGAACCTGGATGTTGCGTTTCATAGTCCAATTCCTTACCAACTAGACTATTCAATACCAACCGCGATGGATTCTATACTTTAAATGGTGCCCATTTAAATACTTATCTATAACTTATATACAGTAGGCCTATAGTATATCCGACCAGATGCGCAAAAACTTTGGTACCTTATTCTTATGCAACAACCATAACATGTTTAGTCACCTACATTAACTAGGTACCAACGAAACCAAAAGCTAACTACACCCCAGCCAACACGGCCCCGAAACAAAAGAAAACCTATAGACTAGTATTGAAGCAATTAAACAAATATAAACAACTATTAAAGAATAAAGCACGTAGCGGTCTAAATATGGCTTAATGATTATTTCTGACTCTAAATTGTCGGATCTCCACAGTCATGATTCTTTAATATGCCAACTGCCCGTTGGATTGTGTGTTATTGCTTTATGATGTGTCTGTAACTAGGGCCTTGAACCTTCTTACGGACAGACCAACTCTTCAGATGTTGAGGACGAATCATCCAGTTGGGTAATAGTAAATTATTAAAGAACTAGGGGGACCTGCGTCTAAAACGTAGTCACTTGCCAGGCGTAATGCCATTACTAGACATTCGTAGTAGCTTTAATGACCAATTTCTATATATTGTAGTATTATATGGTATATACTGTATAACACCGACATTAAATTAACTTTGGTTAAAGAGGTAACCTCCTCATTATAACCGAAATTAGAGGATATGGAAAAACCGGGCTTGGCGGGATTCGAACCCACTTTACTGGACTTGTCGGGGCTTGTGGTCCAGCAGTTAAGACGACGCCCCGGTTAGGCGTAGATCGTGGGTTCGAATCCCGCCAAGCCCGGTTTTTCCATATCCTCTAATTTCGGTTATAACCAATTTCTATTCCGAATAACGACCCATGACCCCACATTACTAAGCTAACCTAACTAGGAAATCCCTGTACCGCCTGCTTTACATGCCCTCCGAAGCATGGCCAGAAAATATAGCAAGTGTGGGACTCGAACCAACAACCTACCGGGTGACAGTCGGAGTGTGTACCACTACTCTACAAGTCCTGACACTTATTAGGCGCCCCCCCCCCCTGCAATCATCCTCCTGGTTCACCAGACGCTTCGCGTCGGTAAACAATACCGCTATCAGATGTAATATCTTTGGGGATGGTGTGTTTTCCTAGAGGGTGGTTTGTGGGGGAGGGGGGGTGTAATGATGTGATAGCGGCCACAACGTCAATGGTTGACTGCTTCCAACAATAACCGTTCAAACATTTCACAGGTCAGTGCTCTTGGATCGGTCACCGCCAATCAATATCTTCAGCCTTATGGGATGGGTATCTTTCCAAAAAAAAAAATTAAAAACAACTTGGGGTGAGAGGTAATTAATTAATATCTCTATCCAAAGCCCTTAATTTGACCAAGACTCGTATCTGTACTTGGTTATGTCATGCTTTCGCCTGTTTCACTGCGTCAATGGCAAGCTTGTCTCAGCTTGTCCATTGTCGCTTGTAACCGGTGTAGGTTGTCATCCAGAACGTATACCAGTTTGCCAATGGCCAAAAAATCATACGGAAACAATTTAAATAATGTCCGAAATCCATGGGGGTCGTTGACATTGGACAAGGGATCTATGGGCCATAAAAGTCATTAAAAAAAAATAGCTAACTGGCTATATTGACCAAAACCTTCCATACCATATGGTACAATTGCGAGCATTGGTCTATAATACTTACTTTTACTTTTACATCGCCTTTGTCCTCAGGGAGGGTCGGCGGCAAGGCAGCGGCGTTTCCAAACAACTCTGTTTAGAGCGTCTTCCTTGTTCAGGGTGAGAGCCCTTATGTGATGTCTTCTTCGATTTTTCTGGGGAGTGTCATTTTCGGTCTTCAGGTCCTGGGAGTGTCATGTTCTGTATACGCTTTAGGAGCGATGTTTCCTCCCTCCTCTGGACGTGGCCCCACCATCTGAGTCTTCTTTCCCGTAGCTTCAGTGCGACATCACCAGTTTTCATCTCCAACCTTATGTCCTCATTTCGGCGCCGGTCTTGCAGGGTCAGTCCACACGCTCTTCGTAGCATTCTCATCTCCGCTAAGTGGATTTTGTGTTCATCTCGCTTCCTGACCACCCAACACTCCGCACCGTACAGCATGCTCCGCATGCTCAGCTTATGGCCCAGGTCTGCAGAGCCCTAAGGCCCTATGAATAGATCTGCCATGAATGACTCCCAGAAGTGCGTTTTATCAGATAACACAGCTGATAGTGATGGAGTCCACGCGCGCACGACACCGTACAGCATAATAACATGGTATGCTTTGTAGCAAAAAATTTGATGGCTTCATATAACCCATGGGGGCTAATTACAAGCAACATGACAGAGTTATGACGCCAAGTGGCGCCAGAAATAACATGTTTTTATTGCGGATGCACAAACAAAATATGCAACATACGTTGGTATGCCTAATAAACCCAGAAGTTACACTTCAAGATTACATATTTTAAGAAGAAACGTCACTGACCCACTGCCCAATTTGGGTCTTGGTCTTTCCAGATTGGAGACACAAATGGCGGGTCCCACCATTACGCCCAATTTCAAATAGGAGCCCCGTGTCTACGGGAAAACCAAGAACTTTCGTCGGCTTCCCCCCAGCTTCCGAAATCGTCAAGAAATCGATAGGAATATACAGATAGGAGAATGACAGGAACATATTGCTCTATTGCACCTACAAGATCTGGGCTGGAAATGTATCGGTGAATTCAGATTTTTTTCTTTAGCCTATACAGCCAGAGCAATAAAATAGGACATACCTTTTACTTAAAGCGCATCCTACGGGTTTCTCCTAAACTGAAATGGTCAATTAGGCCTACTTTTTCTATATCAATATTGATATCTCGCTCGATCGCCAGCATTGATCGCTACAAACAATGTTTTTAGTCCAGGTGGGTTTTTTTAACCTTTTACAAATTACCTTTTAACAATTTACACTCATGAGTGTTGTTACATTTTCCTGTATTTGCTTCTCCACTTACACTGACTTCGTGCGCAGACTAATTCTCTGTTTTAGCCAAAATATACGTGCTACTCGCATTGTTGACTGTTTGGCATTTCGCCTGGCTGGGTAGGCTCCATTGTTGCAGCTCTAGTTGAGGCTTAATGAAGTGTTAGTTAGGAAGGCCTTGAATTCGGTGAAAGACGTATTGTAGACGTTATGACGATGCATTTCCCGGCAGATATCGTCTGCTAAAATCCATCATGGCCGATGTTGTTGCAACAATAACCTGAGTTGCATCTTAGGACTTATGTAGATGCTTCTATTAATCTATTTCCTTCTTTCAAGAGACAACGTAGGGTAAATTAAGAGACCTTACCTAGAGTAAATTTATTGTTAGTAATTAGGTTTTGGAAATGTAGTTTAATTTGTTGTTGCATTGTATCGTATTGCTCACTGGCAAATTATGACTGATGACGTGTCAAAGGTGTAGGTGTCATATGCAACTGTTACGTAATTAAATTCCAATTTTTTTATCTGTCAGACGAAATCATGTCAACATAAAGCACATACTGCTGATGATGAGTAATTTTCTACTATTTCAGTTATTAAAATGGAAATGAATTATTAGCTTTAAGCAATGCTTAAAGGAGCTGATTGAAAGGTGGGAGCGTAAGATACTCCGAAAGGTGTATGGTATCAAGGTGAGAGAGAGTGGCGTATCAGTAGAAATGATGAGTTCTACGAGATATACCGGGAACCTCCGACAGTAGCCGATATCAAGAGAGCCCGCATCAGGTGGCTTGGGCACGTGGAACGAATGCCAGACAATAGGGCTACAAGAGCAGCCTTACACAAGGTGCCCCAAGGGAGCAGACGGGTGGGACGACCTCAGATGCGATGGCTGGACGACGTCAAGGGGGATCTGGCGACCCTTGGCGTCGATGACTGGCAAAGGAGAGCTCTGGACCGCGCAGGCTGCCGCGAAGTGGCAGAACCGGCGAAGGCCCTTCACAGGCCGTAGCGCCAAGGAGTTTAAGTAGCAAGTAAATTACAGGGCCACTCTCGCCATAAATAGGTAAACTTTCTACGGCTAGTACGTCCCGGAAATGGTATCTAACAGATACTATCGTGAACACTGAACCGCCCTTCATATGCATTGGAATAGGGTAAAACATTCAGTACTGTATCCATCAGATTCCTCAGTATTAGTGTCTGTCTTTTATACTATGCTTCAGATATCCTCACTATTAGTGTTATTAAGCCGGCCGCCATACGAAGTTGAATCCAGTGGACCAGAGCAGGTTCAAAGCTGCAGATAACTTGGTCGTGTGCACAGTGCCGGTAGGGAAACATGGTAGGACTTGTCCTGGTCACCTCCGAACTAATCGAGTGACCTCACTGTCTCTCACTGTTTCCCAAGTGGTTCGGAATACACTGTAAGCAGGAGGTCCACTGTCCTATGGGCTGGCGTAGGACAGTCAAGTCGGGGTCGCTTTATGGGCCCAAATATGAGGCCTAAGTCGTTATTAACCCGACGAACACTACTACTACTATTAGCGTTATTAGCCTTTATGCTATGCTTCAAATATTTCCATTACGATTCTCATAAGGCCCAGTTCCCTTATGTTGGCAGTAGGCCACTCAAAGCTCGCACGGCCAAGGTCTCAGTTTGTTTATTTTCCGATAAGGTTATATGTTCTTTGCGATAAAAGAAATCAGCCATGTTGTCGCTCCGTATTTGTCGCAATTCCACCACTTTAACACGAGCTATTTCTGTCGCCAATAAATAATAGCGGGCTGTTCCAAAATCTCTTATGATACCAGTTTATTGTCCTGATTGAGTTTTTATGGACGATTTGACCATTGAGGAGGCTTCATCTTGTTCTTCTTCTTCAAGTTACAGCCGTCGGGCTGGTTTACAGCAACATGTGGCATCGATGCCTCGACTCCCCTCGATCCCAACCCACCCTCTTCAGCTCCACGCATGTATTGGCCCCCACATCCTCCATCACTTGCTGCAGATACTCTTTCCTCGGGCGTCCAGGTCGGTTGACACCTTCCAAGGTTCCCTTTGCGATCTGTATCCTTATGCCGTTGACTGTTCATTGAGTTCTTCGGCCTTTCCCAACCCCAGGATGAAAGAGTGCCCTGCACAGAAAAGGCTGCATTTTTCGCTTATACCTGCTTAAACTAGGTCGCCTATCTGTTCAGTCGCTATTACGCGCTTCCATCATCACCACGAGGAGGCCCAGATTAGAGATTTTCGTGTCTTCACCTCAGAGACCGTTAGGCATTACTTATAGGAACTCAGCTACTTTGAAAACTCAATAATACACTCAAGGCAAGGATTTTATTTCGGGATGGGGTCAGAAATTTCATTGGATATTACATAGTACCTAGTTTTTCCTCCCCCAAAATCCGATTCTATCTAGTGTCAAGCCATTTCATTGCGGGGGGGGGGGGGGGGTTAAACCCCCATGAACCCCTGGCTACTTCCCTGAATATACTTACAGATACAAAAATACTGGTACTGCATGTGTACCGATGGCTCATAATAATAAAGCCGCATTTCTATCGGCGCCAGTAAAAATTTTAAATGAAGTTATTTTCGCATTATAAAATTGCATTACTGCATGAGCAACATTTTATACGAGCAAAGAACGGACGTGATAGCATTACCTGTAATTGCGACGTTGAGTTTTTTTTACAGTATGTAATTGAGTTTCTTTTGTACTAGCCGTTCAATGAACCCATTGTTGCAAAGTTACTAGTGACTTCTTCATTTCTTCATTATTAACAATGAAATATTATTATTATTTTTTAAATAAAAAAAAAAGATTATTCACATACAAATAATTCAATGAATGTATCAGAATAACCTCTTCAGTCGCCTCTGTAGGTAATACCTGTGTTGAGTTACGACAGGTCACCGATCGCATGGTGTGTAGAGACTCGCACAAGTACGAACAAGCTACCACTATGCCATCGAACTGATCGAAGTCCTTTATTTAATATATATATATAATATATTACAGTCTTATATGGTATATAACACTGACATTAAAATAACTTAGATTGAAGAAGTAACCTTCTAATTTCGGTTATGAAATATTATTTTCCTATATATTTTTCCCCAAGTTGAAGCCCCTGTCTGTAAGGCTGTAGCTAGAAATATTTTTTTGGAGGGGGGGGGGGTACATCTCACGTCACCAGAGGTGAGGTAACCTCAATATGTTTAAAACTTAATTCTAGCTAGTGTACGCTGAAAATATTTCGAGACCAGGGGGTCTGGACCCCCCCCCCCCTCTCTCTGACTACGGCCATGCCTGGCTGTAATAACTATTAACACAGCAGATAATGTAAGTTCAACTAACCCTTTGCTAAACAATATTACACTATTGCTATTATTAGCCTTTGCCATTAGATCCTTTGGTAAATCATGGACTAGATAACGTTCCTTTGGACAATAGAAGACCCCAACTGCGCTATGATGGCCGAAGCAACCCTAATCTGCAACTAATTACTACTTCCCTTCTATAGAATTTGAAACCGCACTGCCCACGGACCGAGATTTACCCATTTGCCCGTCTAATTATGCATCCATGTTATTGAATACAACACCGTACATATTAATTCTCAGATGACGACGGTCGTTTGTCGAGTTATTTGAATATCTAAATTATCATTGGTTCCCCTCAAAGAACTGTTCCCCTATTATGTATTCTCGTGATATACCGGACACAGAAGCTTTGTTCTGACCGGCTATGCTAAATGAAAAAAGTCCAGCGGACGTTAAGTGGCATTAAAAATGCTTTATGTGGAAGAAGGTGTTATGCTGCCCTCTTTTATTAAATATTTCTTCAGTATTTATTTGACTAGTACAGGTGGGGTATAACACCATCTTCCATGATCAAATTTGGGGCTTTTAACAATTGTCACTTAACGCATTTCTCCGCCGGAACCTTTAATTTATTTGGGAAGACGACTGCGCAGATGGCGGCTCGTAGGCCGAATGTAGCTTTGTTCAATAACTGTGGGAAAGATTGGAAAGGTCGATATGCCTATAACTACCTGCCTATTGTAGTACTGTAGCACTTCCTGACCAATGCTCCCTGTAGGTGTCTATTAAATAAATCTTGTTGCCTGTCATTACAAATCAGCTGGGCCAATTGTCTCTGGAATGGCAATTCTAATGTAACATCATTCGGTACCCTAAAGTCAAAAGGGCTTAACCAACAATCTTGGAGAAATTAAGTCATGATTAGATTTAGTGATCTTGTCATAAATAAATAAATATCGACTTTTTGTTCTATTGCTAAGCCAACCTGGCAGAGTTAGCGCCATAAAGCCCTCTCTTACACTCAAACTAGGAAAGTCCGGGACCGCCTGCTTTACATGCCCTCCGATGTCAACCGCAGCCGAAGCATGGCCAGAAAATGTAGCAAGTGTGGGATTCGAACCATTAACCTTTCAAATGAAAGTCGGAGTCTGTACCACTACTCTACATTTCAAGAGCTCTACCTTTTCATAACCCGAAAACAATTCTATCTTGAGAAATAAGGCTGAAATTTTCGAGTAGCAGATCAGGATGCACAGTGTTCAGATTGGGGGCCCAATACGGGAAATTCTTTGGGCCCCCGTGGGCGTTATTGTTCTCGACCAATTCGATCTCGACTGATTTGATTTTGACTGATTTGCTTGTAAATTACTTTATTGTTGTTCAATATAATATTTATTCATTCATTCACTTTGACAAGTTGCTGCATATCTGAGATTCCAACAGCTATGCCAACGGCTGGGCTCCCTCTCTCTTAAAATGAGTTATAAATTCACTTCGGCAGCGGCTTATCCCCTCTGGGGGTAGGCGCCGAGGCGGTAAGGAGTTTGCGCTTCCAAACCCCTCTAGCTGTTGAGAGCGTCTTGCTGTTAGATTGTCATTTCTTCAATAACTGAATGGACCCACGTAGAGTAGTGGTACCCGAAGGGTTGTTAGTTTGAACCTCACACTTGATAATTTTTCTGGTCATGCTTCGTAGGGCATGTGAAGCAAGCGTTTCCAGTCCTTCATAGTTGAGTATAAGTGAGGGCATTACAGCCCTAACTGCGCTAGTTTAGCGTAGTAGTAGAACAAACAGTCATTATTTATTTGTTCATTTATCCTTCTCGGCTTCGTTAATTTCGGTCTTCGCCTTTTACGGTTTCCTCCTCAACCCTTTTAATGAGTTTCATCCCGCCTCTTAACATATCTATGCTATAACGTTTTTCTCTGAGCTTGTAAGTAATGTCGGCTGTTTTCAACTCTAATTGTTACGTTGCCTGTCAAGGTTACGCCTGCTGCCCAGCGCAATATCCTCATAAAAGAGTAGTCTCTAAATTCTTAAAATTCACAGTATAGCGCCCTTACTGGCCAATATAATAGTACCTGAAATGTTCTTTGAAACCTGATCCGCGGGCAAACAATCATAAACCGTGCTTCAGTCTGCCTTCAGACAAAGATTAACGAGCCACGATCAAGATATCAAAATCAACGTAAAATCTGCTCGTTAACAAACTACTCTTTTATTTATTGTTCACTGATTGTCCTTTGGCATTTGCCTTCTCAACGATTCAATCTTTTGAAAAAAAAATTAGCTTTGTTAACCACCACAATAACGGTCATGATATTTTATTTTATTATTGTTTAGCAAGGCACGAATGTAGATGTTTAACAATCCTGTTCCATTGTGTTATACTTTGTTTCCGCGGCTGGCACCGGATTAGCTCAGTTGGTAGGGAACTGGAATATGAACTGGGTTGTCGGGGTTCGGAACTCAACCTCCTAGGCTTGGGTCGACCCAACCATATTAGGTGTACATTCCACCGACCGGCTAGGGCTATTTACAAAAACGGTGACGTGGTAGCAGACATTCAAGACTTGGGTGGCGTTTCCACCGACCTCGCATTGCAGAATGCAAATGACATTGACGGAAATTAGAATTTTTCTTTTTATAGAAATCTATTAAAATGTTTGTACTTAACATATCCCATGACGCCATTTTTTAATTTTAGTTTGTTTGTTTGTGAGTTTACTCTATGATTATTGATCAATTTTAACTATGGCATAGAGGAAAATAAACATTTCCGTCAATTCTGCAATGCGAGGTCGGTGGAAACCCCGCCTAAGTCTTGAATGTCTGCTACCACGTCACCGTTTTTGTAAATAGCCCTAGCCGGTCGGTGGAATGGGCGCCTTAGGTAGGCTACCTTACCTTCACGCTGCATGTTGCCAAATAGATAAATAATAATAATAATAATAATAAATAAATAAATAAGCTCATAATGTGTTGCCACCAGACAGAGTCCAAAGAACCGGTCCGAGTTTACTCGAACATGCTTTCTAATATATAAATTAGTAGATATAGATATGTGTAATTTCATAGGAAATAATTTCCTGTGGTTAAATTTCAGACCCCTCGAGGGGGGGGGGGGTGGTGGTTCCATCTCAATATATATTAAAAACCCCTTAAAACTCAATTGCATATTCTGGAATGAATAGACCAATACATTGCAACAGTAGTAACAATGACACATGGCACGTAATGCATTGGAGCGGGAATTTTCCACAATTTCTCAAAAAATAATTTTTTGCACAGAAGCAAATATTTTTTTGGGAATGCAACCTGTCCGTTTTTGTTACCCTATTGAACACCTAAAACATGCCTGAAGGTAGAAATCATCGATAGAAAGGTTCCACAGAAAATATATTTTTTAGTCATTTTTCATGAAAATTGAGTTATTTTTATTTTTTTACCCCCCGAAGCAAACTATCAAGTGGCAAGCGACCCCACACATTTTGTTAACATTAATAACGACTATAATATATGTGAATTTAAAAGAAATAGTTGGAGCCGTTTTGGAGAAATAATGTGTTTAGACGTTTTTTTGGAGGTTTTTGAAAATAAGGCCCCCCCAAATTGAGTTAGCCCAAAATAAAAAAAAAACAGTCTCGAGGTATGATTTTTGTGAACCTATATGCAACATTTCATCAAAATCGACCGAGTAGTTTGCCCGGAAATCGATGAACAGACAGACATAAGACAGACATACAGACAGAGCGACAGACAGACATTTCGTAAAAACCACTTTTTTGGGTTCCTGGGACCTCAAAACGTGTAAATCCGTTGAAATCTCGGAATCGAAAATTTGTACCATCACAAACCTTTCCTTATACTACGTATAAATTGGAAATCAAAAAGACATCACTTACAATATAAAACAATACCCGAGAAACAAGCTGTCAAATTGAAAAGGAGGAGAAAACAAATAAAATCTTATCGATTTGTCAAACGGATAGCACCGACTCTATGTACGTAAAATATCTAACAAATATCTACACAAGTTGGTACGAGTAGTCATAGTTCATATGACTGTCACAACATCGCCATTCGCTTAAATTCAATTAGGCTTACTGCAAATGGATCCTGCAGTTTTGACTTTTGACACAATACGTTTTAAAATCCTGTCAAACGGTGCTTTCGAAAGGCCACTATGAATAAATAACACTTTTGATCTCGTGTGGACTTTATTAAAATTTAAAACAAAGCAGTGGTCAAGAAAGAGTTCTCTCTACCTAACAATTGATGGTTTGTCGTGCCACGGCGTTTTTAATTGTGTCTCTCTCTTCTTCTCAATCTTCTGCTTGGGAATTTCTCTCTAAGTCACCGTTACAAGTCGTTTTATCACTTCAGGAAGCCTATCCATTAGTAGTCCAAAACACATGTAACTGGCGCTCGGATTGGCTAACAATGACGAACAATTTATGACAGCAGGTCATAGGTATTGGTACGTATATTTACTTTAGACCTAGCTGTCCAGAGTGAATCATTATTTAGGCGCCCATTCCATTGACCGGCTAGGGCTATTTCCAACAACGGTGACGTGGTAGCAGACATTCAAGACTTAGGTAGCGTTTCCGCGGACCTCGCATTGCAGATTGCAAATGACATTGACGGAAATTTTTGTTTTTCTTTTTATAGAAATCTATTAAAATGTTTGTAATTAACATATACCATGAAGTTATTTTTTAATTTTAGTTTGTTTGCTTGTGATTTTACTGTATGATCATTGATCAATTTTAACTATGGCATAGAGGAAAATAAACGTTTCCGCCAATTCTGCAATGCGAGGTCGGTGGAGACGCCACCTAAGTCTTGAATGTCTGCTACCACGACACCGTTTTTGGAAATAGCCCTAGCCGGTCAATGGAATGGGCACCTAAGCAATTGAGGAATATTGTCAGCTCAACAGAAACATGGGTAAACTCCAGAGTCCTATATTTATCACCTTTGTTCGAATGTTTTTACCAGCCTTTTATTTGATTACGTAAAACTGTACTAAGTAATAATTTTTTCACAATGAGTGACTGCAAATTTTACAAAGTTACTAAGGAGACTATTATGTTTGTGCTTAGCCTATAAGGCGCCCGTTAGTCAAGTGTGAAAATTGTAAACGCTGCACACCCCGAATTTATTATCTGGCGTGCGATAAATGGCGGGACTTTTAAAGTTTATCGCGTCCTCCGAAGTGTTTAAGCTTTGGAACCGGCTCTATACATTTTGGGAAATTTACTCTAGTTGTAATATAATGCGTTGGAACCGCAAATATGTACATTTGGGCCCATATACAACGGTCTAATGAGAATTATTGCCTACAGCGGTGCCTTTTCGCACGAAATTTATTGAATATGAGTTTTGTTTTGGGGGAGGGGGGCGGGGGGCAGTAGGCGTACTATGGCGCTTACAAAATAACTTATTCTGGGGGGTTAAAGATGTAAACATAGTAATTTTGAGTAAGAGTACTTTGCATTGCAAAATTATTTTGTTTACATTCTAAATCCCAGAATCAGTTAATTTTTAAAGCCAAAGTACGCCTGTCGTTTAGTATTAACTTATTCTTGGGGATAAAAACTTAGTGGTAGTAGTATAGTTGGACACAGTCCCAGGCCACGGTGTGGGCCCATAGGACAGTGGACCTCCTGATTATAGTGGATTCCGAACCACTTGGGAAACACAGTGAAGTCACACGATTAGTTCGGAGGTGACCAGGACAAGTCCTACCATGTTTCCCTACCGGCACTGTGCACACGACCAAGTTATCTGCATCTTTGAACCTGCCCTGGTCCGCTGGATTCAACTTGGTATGGTGGCCGGCTGGATAAAAACTTAAATAATAGATAAGTTAAGTATCTACATAATAGCCTCCTTAAAACAAAACAAGCGTCAATGACACAATCAAATTTGAAGTAAAATTGCCCAGTGGAATAGCCGCCTTAACAATGTGAACAGTACAATTTTAGAGTAGCGCCACCGACAAAAACTATATATCATTTATCTGTGGCAACACTTTGCATTCTAAAATAGTCTAGTTTATATTTTTTACCCCAGGTTAAGTAATTATTAATGGCATGACTGGCACGTTGCAGCAGGGGGATTAAATAACGTAGTTTTTAATTATTAATAATTTTCAATTTCGATGCGTTCGATTGCTCCCTTCCCTCTGCTTTTGTATATGGCTCTGTACCGATGTCACCTGAAGGGATTCGGTGGGCATTTAAAGCAGTTGGTGCCAGACTACCCTAGTTGAGCGTTATGTTATTTCAGGGAGAGAACAGGAATTCATATATTATTTAATTATTAATTTGGGAGCTTTCAAATCTCGATACTTTTATATTTGCTTTACAGTCAGCCAACTTTTAGGACAAATCTGGGAAATGTAAGAAGTAGTCTATAGTAGAAGTAATATATAGAAAAGAATAAAGAATATCTATAGCAAGTGATGGAGGATGGAGGAGCCAATACATACATGGAACTGAAGAGGGCGTGCCAGGATCGAGGGGAGCGGAGGCATCGATGTCACATGTTGCTGCCAACCAGCCAACCGGGTGTAACATGAAGAACATTGTAGAAGTAAAATAGTAAGAGGAGCTGTAGATTGAATATAGTAACTAAACTGTTTTTATTTTATTTCAGGTAAGATTAGCCTACAAATATTTTCCGAGTGATTTAATTCCCAGAAGATTTGGAACTCAGTTGTATCAGGTAATTTATTGCATTCGCCTTCAGTTTTCTCTAAGAATTCACTTTTCTCAATTACATGTTTTATTTATTAAGCCATGACTCGCAATCGTACTTAATACGATATATGGGGGAGGGGTATTATTATTTATTATTATTATTAATATTTGAATTATAATTCCAATTCATTAAAAATTTTATTAGTATTTCCTTCAATTATTAAACAATGTAACCATTCTCTAATAATTTATTAATTTGAATTTCCCGCGCAGATTTTAACACCGTCACGTGACACCTTTCTACTGCGGTATTATAAAATTAACCCCGGTACTATAATAATCCCAAGTGGCCATGATCGGGCTGCAGCAGGCTGATTATGGCGATTATACCGGGGTTAATATGAAACTCTGGTATTAAAAATGTAAACAAGATAATTTTATAATGGAAAGGGCTATTCAAAATTTGTTTGTTTACAGTTTTAATCCCAGGAGTAAGTTAATACCAATTGCCATGATCAGCCATGATGGCTCCAGGATTCAAAAACTTATTTTTGGCGCGCTTGAATGTTCCATCTATCCCTTACAGTATTGTAGGTCATGCCAAGACTCAGTTTCCGTAAGGTACTAAACCAATAAAAGAATCAAATCACACTCGTATACACTTTCAAAAGCCGCAACCCGGCTGGTTTTTTATATATATTTTTTAATCGTTTGACTGTGTGCGGGAGCTCGAGAGCAAAACTGGTTTAATTAAGGTTGAGGGTGTTGAAAGCTCCGTATATTAAATTCCAGGTCGCTTGCCTCCCTTTACGGTTAATAATGTCCCCCCCCCCCCATGTTCGGGGAGCGACGGGGGCAGGGCGGGCAGATTGTGGTAAGGACTAAGAGGCAATTTCCTTGACTATTTAACAAGGCCCCTCATTTTTTAAGGCGGGTTGAAGGAGGAAAGAGGCGGCATATTTTGTGGCCTCTGTGAGTTTTTTGTACAGCCCTACGTATGGTGAGGGCGTAATATGCCATTCCTAGGAAGAACAGGTTAGGTATATTTGGGCCAATATATACAACTCAATATTGGTTAATTGTAAGAGGGGGTCGAAAAATTTCTTTCTTTCCAATACATTACACATATTGAACAAATTCTGACAGTTCAATTAGGTTTATTCGAAGCAATGTCTAAAGATATAGAGATACACAGTACATATTTTGGTAGAGACATACAGGTGGGTAGGCTATAACCATCCGTCGCTAGCGTAGGCAAGATTTGACTTTGGGGGAGGAGAGGGAACGTTTGGTTTTCCACTTTACTTTAATAGAAAATGTATGCTTTAGAATTTCATTTTTTTTTTTTTAATCTGAGCCCATGCCTGGCTACGACCCTTTTTATTTCAGTTATTTTCAGTTATTTCAGTTATTTTCAGATAGGGTAAAACATTTGATGACAAATGTTGGTATTGATGTCGTGGATGGTATCTTAACTCGGAATTTTCAAATGCAAACTATGCCATGTAACATATCAAATGAAAGATCTTTTAGAGGCCTTTAATTTGGTATACCAATAAGTAACCATTATCTAATGGTACAGGTACAGTAAACACAAACGTTTTGTAATAAAAACTGTGCCTTTGCACTGGGTGTTCTTCATGAAATTATGACCTACTGTAAAATAAGAATTTTTTCATAACTAATGTTTTCGTGAACCTGACTTTTAAGGTACGCTCGAAAGGTTACATAGGACTTACCAACTGTGTAAAAATATATCATGGTGCATATCAAATTAAGACTATGCCATACGACTTACTGTGTATGAGCTTGCGCTTAAAGGCCCCCCCCCCCCAGCGCCGATAGGGCCCCAAAACCTATAATTCCGAGACTGGCTGTCATCTGTCGGATTTTCTTTGCAGCTACCTTTCCTTTTAGGAATATAGCCATTCTTCATTTGGATTTATAGTACCGCATGTCATATGCGTCAGCAATAAACCTAGCTCTGAATCTCTTACAAAATGACCCCACAGAGAACGTAAATGTCGTAGAAAGTTATGAGGCCATTGTTGTCACATGTCCTGAGGCCAGTAAAGTATTCACCCACACGTTTCACCTACAGGCTTTGCCAAATACGAAGAAACTAGAATTGGCTATGAAAAGAATTTAATAGGCCTACGACGCTACTATCGGTCCACGATAGGATGGCACTTGAAACACTTATAAAAGTCGAATAAATTCGGTGTTCCGCTTAGGCAAGTTTTCGAACAAACAAAGTGTTCCAAGTGCCATAGTATTGTGGTTGGGTAGTACTATTACAAAATTTTATTAGTGAAAACTGATTCCGAGACATGCGGACAGTCTCCATACATGACTAGTTAGTTACTAATTTTTGAAGGATTTTTTATGGACCCAGGCCTGCTTAGGGCTAGGCCTTCATATTGAGGTTCTCACTTCTTAATAGGGATATTCACTGTGTTGGGTTTACTTTTTTTTCTTCGCTTTATCCCAGTTTGGGGTCAGCGACACGACAGGCGATTTTCCAGGCTTTTCTATCTTGGGCTGTTGCGGCTGAGATCCCACACGCTCCCATGTCAGCTCGAATCTTCCACTCTACTGTGATCTTTGGGCGACCAACATTTCTTCTGCCCTCCACTTGAACCCGCCGCACTCTCTGTATAAGTTCTTCGGGGTTTCGTCTCTCAACATGGCCCCACCAAGCCAGCCGACGCTCACGTATTTTGTCAACGATACTCGCCGTTTGCATATCTGCCCGGATATCGTCATTCCTCCGTCTGTCCGCTAGGGTTAGACCAAGAGACCATCTAAGCATTCTCATCTCTGCCGTGTGTAGCATTTGCTCTTCTTTAACGCGTGGGGCCCAGCATTCCGATCCATAAATTATGCACGGCCGTACGACTTGTTTGTAGATGCGACCTTTTAATTTTTTAGGCATTTTCTTATCCTTGAGTACTCCCGTCATATCACGCCACTTTGCCCAACCGGAGGCTATCCTACCCCTTACATCCTCCTCACAACCCCCTCTTTGTGTTAGGGTTGCTCCAAGGTATTTGAATTTCTCCACTTTCTCAATGTAAACTCCGTCAACTACAATGGTTTCCGGTGATTGTTGGAAACATTCCATGTACTTGGTTTTGTCACGGTTGACTTTGAGACCGTGGTTTTCTATTGCCTGGACCCAGTTTGTCAGCTTCAGTTGCAGGTCATTTCGTGTTTTGGCGGTGATGAGGATGTCGTCGGCAAATAGAATACTCTCAGGGGCTATTCCCTGGGTGTGGCGGGTAATAGTGTCCATGATGACGATAAAGAGGAACGGGCTTAAGGCTTAGCCTTGGTGGAGTCCATAAGTAACATTGAACGGTTCGCTGAGTCCTACCACGGTTCGCACACTGGTTGTCGAATTTTCGTACATATTCATTACTAGTTGGATGTACTTTTCTTCCACGTTCATCTGCCTAAGACAGTCCCTGATAAGATTCCTTGGCACTCGGTCGTATGCTTTTTCAAGGTCAACAAATCCCAGGTGCAATGGCTGGTTCTTTTCCCTAAACTTTTCTTGTAATGTTCTCACAATGTGTATACCATCAGTGGTTCCTCGCCCCTTCATAAACCCAAGCTGGTTTTCGGAAATTACACGTTCAAGTTTGTCCCTCAGCCTACGTTCCACTACCCTCTCGGTCCATTTCATTGCATGGCTCATGAGTTTTATCGGTCGGTAGTTACCGCAGCTTTGGACGTCGCCTTTGCGTTTGTAAATGGGCGTGACGATGCTTTCCCTCCATCTGTCTGGGATAGTTGCTTCTTCCAAGATTCGATTTATCAGTTTAGTCATGGTAGTCACACCACTGTCGTCCAGCGCCTTAAATGCTTCGATTGGCACTTCATCATCATGTTGGGTTTACCCTAAGAGAAATTAGGAAACTGAGGGAAAATGGAAAAATAGAACTCCAGTTTTTCGACTAGCAAGATTATGCCATAAGGAAACGTGTTTCCCAACATTCCCACTTTACCCAACTCCTAGGTTGGGTAAACTGTACTTGGGTAATCGAAAGCAGCCATATCTGTTGTTGTTTTGCTTTTGAATTTTGCTTTTTATTTTTAGAAATTTAAAAAATGAGCTCTGCGACAGAAATTAATAAAAAACAACATAAGGAAACATGTAGCAAGAGATTGACTACAGCCGATGTTCTTAAGTTAATAGCAAAAGGCAAAGAAACTTTGGAGGTAAGTTAGGTTAGGTTCTTCTATATGTATGGTTTGCTCTATCCTCTATTCCCTAATTCCATTTTCTACCAACACAGTTACTACCCCTAATAAGACATACAAATTTCCGAAATTGAATTCAGGAAAAAAAAACACTAAAATTGTCTAATGTCTTCCTTAGCCCCGTTTTGAAATCGATACACAGCATGCCAGAAATTGTTGAGGCACGGCTTGTTATTTATTTCCAGTCCGAAAGGTGGTGAATAAGCTTCATTTTTTTTTGTTCGTCCTCGTTAAACTCCGGTGATAGAAACATTTCTCTCGTCAGCACTTTTATACGGATTTTTATTGGCGACAATACGAATGCTGAATTTCCCATATTTTCAATATTCGATGCGAAAATGTTGTCCGTTATTTCCTGTAGTATTATCTATAAAAAAGTTAGTGCAATATTACATATACATTTCGAGTGAAGCTATTATTCTTTTTATATGCCTCCTCTAGTGAAGATTGGCGATTTGGACCTTGGGAACTGAAAAGGGGATGTGTACTCTTGCCAAACCGTAAACCACCGGTTTTTCATCGAGGGTGTTATTCTTCTGTCAGGAACCTGAAGTCCTTCTATCTTCCCTTGGATTAATACTTGCAGAAAGCGATATGTTTCGTCCCATGGCCGAAGTTTACCAGATTCCGTTTCGGAACCGCCAGCAGAAAATCGGCTTCTGTATTCATTCGCCTCAGGACCTCCTCAGCATTAGGGACACGATCTCTCCAGGATTTGCACAGCATTCGTCTGTCTATCCATATTTCAAATGAAGAAATGATTCTGTTCTCCATAGCTTGGGTCAACGCCGCTCATCCCTACCTATCATATAGAACAATTATTGGAACATTTCAGCACTCTCAATCGAGAAAAAAGGTAAGGAGGAGAAGGTTATGCTACCAGCCTTGGTTGATCCAAGATGTAAAGTGCTAGTGGTAGAGGAAGTGAGTGACAGGGACGGATTTGGCTTTTGTGCGGATATAGACACTGCCCTTGTCGCGGATGTAAAGGGGGGGGGGGGTATTCACTAATAAAACCAGTACTTTTTTATTTGAAATGTTTATAATCAAAATAATCTACTTTCTTTTCCTTAATTAAAATGTTATACATTTTTTTTTTTTTTTTACATAATATGCACATAAAATTAATAAGTACGCGTCCGCGCGCGCGGATATAGGCATTTGCCTCAGTATCCGCCACTGAGAGTAACATTAGTGGCTAAGAGATTAATACAATTTTCTTGAGGTGCATTCGTCGGAATTGCTCGGGTCTTTACCCCCCTATCTGGGTATATTCCCTGAGAAGTTGTTCCTAACGCCTGCTTTCAGCATTTCTGAAAAATCCTGTCCGCCTGGCGGGGGGAGTGAGTATGTTTGTTAACTTAAGGAACCCTAAGGGCAGACTCTTTCACCTCGGGGGAAAGGGAAGTTGACTGACAGGGTGGACCTCCTGATTATAGTGGATTCCGAACCACTTGGGAAACATGGGAAAGTCACACGATTAAATCGGAGGTGACCAGGACTCGACGCGCACGTAGACTGACCGGTATAGTCTCAGTGCGTTATCATGTCCTACCATGTTCCCCTGTCAACGCTATGCACACTACCAAGTTTGAAACATGCTCTGCTCTAATGGGTTCAACATGGTAAGGCCGTTCACTGAGATAAAATAAACAATGGGAAACCTCAAACAATAGGATAATACTAGTAGAATTAGATTTTTACAATAAGGCAAAATGCAACCCAACCAATTTCGATAAATTACAAAACACAGTCACAAAAGAAAGTAGAAAGGTCTTTTCATAAAAAAGAAAATTTCCGGTGCTCAACTATAAAAAAAAGTTACATTCTAAATTCATCATCATGAAACACGAATATAAAGTTATTTCCTACGGCCATCAAAAAGAGGGGGTGGGGATGTGATTCAGAAAAAGAAAAGTTTAGAGTGTTTTCCAGTGCTGAACATGAGTTGTTTTCCCGGTACAATGCATTGGGCCTCCCCATCCATCCAGGCTCAAAAAAAAATTGCGCTACAATTCGAAAATGTTTGCCACTTTACTGGGGTACTCTTGAAAATGCGGAAAGATATTTTTCGAGTGCCCCTTGTTAGGTTTTCCTTTTCGAGTGGGACTCTTGGGCTTGGCAGGAAAATGCCTTGGCTAAAGATCAATTTCTCATTTTTGTTTTTCTCTTTTTGTTGACTGCGGATGGCGTGGTCAAGTTTATAAAGAACTGGTTTTTATTTATATATATATATATTATATTATATATATATATATATATTTATATATATATAAAGATCAATTTCTCATTTTTGTTTTTCTCTTTTTGTTGACTGCGGATGGCGTGGTCAAGTTTATAAAGAACTGGTTTTTATTTTGGATGTTTTTGGGTTTGACTTCCACTGGGGGCGTACCTGCTGTCCTCTGCGCTTTTACTTATCATTTCTTGACTACGTTTCTACTTTTGATAATATATATTTGTATATGATAATATAATATATTGTATATTGTCTGCAATTAAGAACTATATTTTAAGTCTACTCACTGATACAGATTATAAAACTCAATTAATAAAGTGAATTGTGCGGTGAACCCAACGCGCCTTTATTGGCTTTGTGGCACCGGTTATTAGAAGAATGTGAAATAATTTTTTTTTTGTTAAATGCACGTATTAATATTATTATTATTATTATTATTATTATTATTATTATTATTATTATTATTATTATTATTTATTTATTTTCTTATTGATTTATGATGATTTATTTAAGAGTGTACGTCCGACAGCCCGAAATTTAATACTTCCCATTTTTAATTAACTTAGTAAGTTATTGAAATTTTGGTTGATTGGTTGGTTGATTGAAATTGTAGGAGACTACTTGATGCAATATATATAATATGGTATTATTAGTTTTTGGTTTTGTTAATTTTTCATGGTATCTATTTTACGTGATATTTTCGCCTTCAACTTTTATTTATGAAAAAGCTACGGTACCAAAAATTGAAAATACATTATTATATGATGCATGACGTATTCTTCAACAACTGGAACGAGCAAAATCTTTAATAACTTCGTTAATTGAAAATAATAATAATACGAAGTCATTAAAAACAACTGGTTTTAGAGTGCCTATTTCCTACTCTTAAGTTCATAAGAGCAAGAGCGAGACAGAGCTACAATATTGTACAATAGGCTACTATAGTATTCGAATTTGAAAATCTAGCAATACAATGTATGAGCCCTATAGACGGAGGGCAGAGAGCCGAGAAAAGCCCTGGTGTCCGGGAAAATCACAGCCCCTTCTTAATCCATACCTGTTTCCATTGAATTCGAAATCAGCAACCCCTAATACCTAAAGCATCAGCCCTCTGGCCAACCCCAGTGGACAATTCTCATGGGGTGGGGGGGGGGGATTAAGCAGGAGATTGGTTCACTGCTCTATTGGGGATGTTGTGGTAAGCAACACGCCCGGCGTCGCGTCGCGTCTTTTCGTTATTGAGGAAAGTAAGATTTAATAAAATGTCCCTTATATTAAGTTCCCCCACCTGCTGGAATAATCCGGTAGCTATGCTGTTATATATACATATGCAGTATATGTATATATAGCACATTGTATTACTGTAGTGTAAATAAATAAATAATAATTTATTTGCAACAGACCTAAAAGTCCAATAAAATGCAAATCTTGTCGGGGCTAGTGTTAGGGGCATTCGCTTCCCGCCTAAAAGATTTTTTTGAATTCCTTGGGCCACCTGCCACCACTTCTATGGCCAGTCATTGAAAATACTTAGAAGTAAAGTAAAAGTAAAGTAAAACCGTATTCCTTCAAAAAAAATTACAGAATAAAGCTTCATTGATATTCAATTTTTTAAATGCAACGACAATACAGTACCGTATATATGTATGACTGCTTGATAGGCCATCCACCCTGTGCAATGAGAAACTCGTGTCAGCACGGATGGATGGCATATCAAGCAGGAGAGAGCCATGTTTATATCAATGATAATTTAAAAAAAAAAATTGCGGAGAGCCCCCACTATAAGAACTCTTGTCAAAGTGGAGGGCTAGAGGGGGCCCAGGTTTCAAAAGAATATTTTATATGGGCTCCATTGCCCCATCTCTCCTTGTCGAGGCTATAAAGGTTGGGTTGACCCAGACCCGGAGTAAAATTATTTGTTTATGTCAAGCCATGAACCGCGACCTTCTATTTGATGGCCCAGTACTTTACCAATTGGACTACCGGACCATTATGTTATTAAAGATAGGAACCTATAACGGCTGTGTCAATTCAGGCACGGAAGATTTTTCTTTTTTGTCGAGCGTCGAACCTGAGAACCTAAAACCTCGAACCTTTCGATTCAACGCCGAATTATCTATCAACTGGACTATTCTGGACCCTATACTGTCGAGGGGGTCCCAACGATGGACCCAAGCCTGGCTAAGAAAATTATCGTTCCTGTCGATTCTCGAACCTGAGAACCTAAGACCTCAACCATTCGATTAATAGCCGAATTATCCATCAAATGGACTACTCCGGACCCTATACTGTCAAGGGGAGGAAGTCCTAAAGGTTGGGTGGACCCAAGCTTGGCCAAAAAAGTGATCGTTTCTGCCAATTCTCGAACCTAAGAACCTAAGACCTCAAACCTTTCGATTCATTACTGAATTATCTATCAACTGGATTATTCCGGACCCTATACTGTCGATGGGCCCCAAGGGTGGACCCAAGTCTGGCCAAAAAAGCTATGGTTTCAATCGATTATCGAACCTGAGAACCTAAAGCCTCGAACCTTTCGATTCAACGCCGAATTATCTATCAACTGGACTATTATGGACCCTATACTGTCGAGGGGGTCCCAACGATGGACCCAAGCCTGGCTGAGAAAATTATCTTTCCTGTCGATTCTCGAACCTGAGAACCTAAGACCTCATCCATTCGATTCATAGCCGAATTATCTACCAACCGGACTACTCCGGACCTTTGCTCTCGAGGGGAAGAACTCATGAAGATTGGGTGGACCCAAGCCTAGCCAAAAAAATTATCTCTTCTGTCGATTTTTGAACCTCGAACCTTCGATTCATTTCCCGATTCTCTACCAATAAGACTACCCCACTGCCCCCTCAGCCAATGGCCAGTGGACATTTCTCATTTATGAACTCATCAGCCTTTTCGGACCTTAATCCGTTTTTTCTCAATGAAAAAAGGCTGCAGAAGCCTTCTTTTCAGCGGGAAATCGGAAAAGATTTTCGCCTCATTTCTCCCTGTGGTGATTTTTTTCCCTCCAGTGTATTGGTAAGTTACATAAAGGCTCCCTTTTTGAAAGATATAAAAATAATTCTCACCGGTTTCTTCTCTTTTATTCTTCCAGTTGGAAGCTCTTTAAAAACGATTATTGTGTTTCGCTTCTTTTGTGTATTTTTGCATATTTACCTGTATTAAATTAAATACTTTCTTTTGTCTGAGCTCGTCTGTCTTAATTTTAATTGTTTTTTGTGATTTAATAACAGATTCTTAATGCTGCGATGTGTTTTTTTTATTAGTTTCTTGTTAGACTTTATTGTACAATTACTTTATTAGTTAGACAGAACTCACGTTTTATTACGTTGTTCAGTAGCCATTTTTGTCTTCAGCAGTCCGCTCCCGCTTTGCGAATTCTAGTTTTTTTTTTTTTAATTTCATAAGCCTCAATTCTTTTTTCAGATATTGAATATTACTACTAGGTGTATACTGAGCGACAATAAAGTAATTTACAAACAAAACAGTCAAAATCTAATCAGCCGATATGCTACAGGTATAGTTCAGTGCAATAACTGTGCACCGCGGCGCCATGGGAATTTAGACCATGTAAAATGTAAAGAAACTATAATTTAAAACTATAAAAGGGTTTTTTTTTCTTATAATTATTGAAACAATTTTATTTTCCAGCCAAGGATTGTTTATTTTATGTTCAATTTGAGAGGTTAAGTTTTCTTAGGGTAGGTAGGATATCTTCTTTTGTAGCCCTATATGTACAATACTGAATATGCATAAGTTCGGGCCATGCTGGGCACCGCCTATTAAACCTATTTAAAAAAGGGCATCGCCTCCAAAAACGTTTGGGAACCGATAAGTTATATGAACGCTATTTTCAGGGAAATTTGAATATTTCCACTTATAAGACTTGTCCTTAGCCCGTCAGAGGACTGAAAGAGAAAGGGTTAGAAATATATAGTAATAGGCAGAGAGTTCGGGGTGAAAGAACCATTGGTGGCGAAGATAGAATAAGAAGGAGTTGGGACTGGCTGGACGCAGGAGGTTCATGGTACCAAGAGCTGAAGAGGAGTACGCAGGACCGAGAGAGCGGGAGGATGATGTGTAGGGAGTTGCCGCCAACCAATCGGTGAGATTGGGACCTCAGAAAGAGATCACCTCCGAAGTATGTAAATGGCCAGAAAACACCTTAAGACGCTCTCGTCAGTAGCAGATGTTCACCGGATTATGTCACGTATTCGGCTGCAAAAATGGCGGAAGTCTAATGCTATGACGTAATTTAAAAAAAAACTCCGAAGTATGGCCGACATAATATGTGTCATAATATTATATCTTATCTTTTTTATCTTTTTTAATAAAAGGATTAATGGGATACAATTTAATGAATGTATCCGATTGACCTCTTCAGTCTCCTCTGTAGGTTAGTACCCATGTTGAGTTACGACACGTCTCCGATCGCATGGCGTGTAAAGACTCGCACAAGTGCAAGCACGTTGCCACCTGGCCATCGAAGTGGGACTCGAATCAACGACCTTACCGCTACTGAGCGACTCTTTATATTTATATTATCTTTACGAGTAGAAAGGCAAGTCCTATTTAAACTCGGGGATTAAAAATTGAAGTAATAAATGTTTTCTCCGTTGTAAATTGTTATGAGTAATTGTTTAATATTATTATTTTATTGCCATTTACGGTACCTTATCGCATACCTGACCCCAGGCACAAGAGACAGGTACCTGTTTTTTTCATGATAGCAAACCTGTAGGTATCGTATATTATTTGCATAATATCGCGATTGGCCAAAAATAGCGCAATGTTGAACCTAAGGTTCAATTCATGACACAGGTATTTTTACACCCACTGACCTCTGAGTACCTGTGTTCATAGTCAGGTACGACTCCACTACTGCATATGGTCAAATGGTTGCTTGCAGCTTCTTGTCTTACCCATATAGTGGGTCGTCAGGTCGTGGGTCGGATAGGTCCGGGCTACTGTAAATAAGGGATTAGGGGGCTGTAGGATGTCCGTTTATGAGCAACATCTTTTGCCTTTTGGTTCTATCAAAATTGGGGTTCTAGGGTGGGGGGGGGGGAATAGGTGGTATCTCGGAATTTTCGAATGCAAACCTATGTCATGTTACACATCAAATGAACGCTCTCTTTGAGCATTTAATTTGGTATTTAAAAAATGGCAAGTTTTATTGTCTGTTTTGTTAGTAGTTATTTGAGGTGGGGGCCTCACAGTCATCGAACAATTATAGTGGAGCCAGGGGAAGGGGTTGTTGGTTCGGGAGTGGGTGCTACTCCTATCATCCAGGCTTAGTCCTGATAATGACTGATGTTCTAAAGCGGCCCCTACACGGTCGGTAATAATGACATTACCTTATCAAGATGGCAGTAATAATAATGATCGTGTAAGGTGGACAAAGTTGGAATGACGGAAAATAATGGTAGAGATCCGGATTTTCAGATCACAGCTCCATCATTACTGAATAGTAATGACATTACTGATAATGCCATTATTATTGACCGTGCAGGGGCCGTTTTACAAGGTCTCCGCGTCGCCTCATAGCCTTATAGCTTAAGTCCTTAAGGAAGATGTAGCTGAAATTATGTGGATGGTGATGATGTAGATGTTTATGATGTAGATGATGATGATAATGTAGATGTAGATGATGTAGAGGTAGATGTAGATGTGGATGATGATGATGATGATGAAAATGATTATCCCATGGTTCAGTGTATCTCTTGATCGAAAGTTGTCAGAAGGCACCATTGCACTATAATTTTAATGTGCATCTAATAATAAAATAATGGGGCTCGTAACCGCAGAACCTGACCTATCAAATAGATAACACCCGGCATATCATGTTGGCTGATGATGCAATAATGCATTTTTAACCTTGCAAACCAGAAATCGTGACATGGATTTTATCAAAACTCCCATCTTTGGCGAGATATTAAAAGCGTATATTTTAGCATAAAGCCTTCTGGGCGTCAATGTCCTATTTATCCAGGAACCATATTCATGGTTAGCACACTCCAATTGAGGCAATCCATGCCTACCAATGACTGAAATCCGTAGCCAGGCTTGAGAGCAACTCGTAAACAGGACATGTAGAGTAGTGGAACAGACTCTGGCTCTCACCCGAAAGTCCTACACACTTACATTTTCTGGCCATGGGGGTGGGGTCCTCTTCGGCCCCCCTATATGTACGCCACTGGATTATATCTATCCTGACCTGACCACTCTTCCCAAAGCTGTGGTAAATGCAGGGGCGCCGCAAGGGCTGACTGACACGTGAAAAATATTATTAACGTACTAAATTAGAAGCTACATGTGAAAGTAAATAAAAAAAGAGAAGAATAAACTTAAATCCAGGCGCCAATTCTGCAGTATTCTGCAGCTACGACTTAATTTGTTTATTAAATTAGGGCTAAAGCCTAATTCTTAAAAAGTAATAGCCGATTTGCCGCCTTTTAAGTACAGCCTATAGGCTTTCATACTGTATTTGGAATTAGTGTGGATGATGTTATAATTATATATAATATATTATATTATTCTTAATTGAAATAACATTTTTTCACGGGGGGGGGGGGCAAAACGGTACCTTGCACCTGTAGAAATTTGACCTCGTGCCGCTACTGGGCAAATATGGTGTTATATTGCCACATACTAGTTGAGGAACATTTCTCCTAAATTATGATACTACATTGATGACTTGAAGATCAATGTTTCCTGTGAATTATGACTTTTAAAAAAAAACCGATTAAAAGTCGATTTCAGTATGAAAGCCTCACAGGCGTCAAAGACTTACAAATGAAAAAAAAAGTGAAGTCATCGACGATAATACGATATTAAAAACAGGCTGAGCCTGGAGTTGGCTTTCGGCTACCAAATTTTACGACTTGTCGCCTAGCAAATTATTAAATTATAGCCCTTAATACCTGGCGGCGCATGATAGCTACTAGAGTGTGAAAAATTAATTTATGACCTTAGCGTAAAGTTATGTACAGCTATTACTGTTTTTCGGTATAAACTCTACGGAGTATTATTGCCGCCTGTAGGTGCTTAAACAACAGACTAAGACCGGTTTTTGCTTCGCTGCTGAGGCCCTTTTTTCAACGCCTGCTTTCAGCATTTCTGATTTTCAGCAAACCTGTCAGCCTGGTATGGGGAGTAAGTCTGTTTGTTAGCTTGAGGCACCCTAAGGGCACACTCCTTCACCTCGGGGAGAAGGGGAGTTGACTGACACAGTGGACCTCCTGATTATAGTGGATTCCGAGCCACTTGGGGAACATAGTAACGGCACACCATCAATTTCGAGGTGACCAGGACTCGCGACGGACTTAGACTAAATGGTATAGTCTCAGCGCGTTATCTTGTCCCACCATGTTCCCCTGCCAATGCTGTGCACACTACCAAGTTTGCCGCAGTTTGAAACACGCTCTGCTCTCGTGGATTCAACATCACAAACTCTAATGCACTAACTCCGCTAGGTTGGCTTAGTAATAGAACAAAAGTCATTATTTTTAATTATTTATTCTATTGAACACTGCACACGCCCCAGAACTTTGTGGCCATTCGCCTGTAACACGCTGTATATCAGTGTGTCAGTGACCAACCAACACTATAGTGAAGGCCATAAACCTGAAATTGTAAACAATAACAGCTTCAAGGCAATGGGTGCCTATCAGTCTGTAATCCGTCACGCACATTCCCATACCTAAGCATTCATTCCAAATTTGGCGCGAGTTCCGCTGAACGCCATGTTTGTCGCAGCACCTGCTAAATATGGCAACCACTGCACTCATATTTTCACACCTAGAAATTATTGTGCTACATTAGGGGTCGTATTGGGAAAGCTGGGGTAAATAATAGGGATAAGAAATATAAAGTAAGTATATGAATTGTACAGGAACATTTCTTCTACCTTATGACATCTCATTTGTAGCTCTACGATCATTATTTCCTGTGAAAATGGAATAAAAAAATAAAAAAAACGGACTGTATGGGTGCCCAATTGTCTTAACGCCTAGATTGACACATCAGTTTATGATATACCCATAGAGGTTATACCTTCGTACATTTCAAATATGGCGCCTTTTCCCCTAAACACCATATTTTATTATTCCCGCTGTACCTGTAAACAGCGCCTTGCATAAAAATGGTGAGCAACTGCACCGGTTTTCACACCAGCGGCAACCGCGGAGCGTGATGGACGGAAACAAGCTATTTATCATTAAGGTACGCCCCTGTATTGTCTGTAGACAGGCTCATTACAGGTACTGCCGGCGATTCGTCATGGCAGCGACGTGGCCTAATTTAGCGGATGTTGCGGAAGGTCAGGCGCGGGAAATTTGAAATTGCAGCAGTTGGCCGGCCACATGAAAGCAATGAATAAATGCCAGACATTTGGTTGGCCTTTGGTAGCTCTTGTTTAATGATAGACCAGGTGGGTCAGTGTGAAGAATTTTCAGGAAAAAGATTTGAGCTAATACCTCGGCCTGTTCTTTGGCTTAGCCAAGACAAGTGGCAAGAAAAACTTGTACCTGCTATGCGTATAAGTATAATATAAATAATATAATGTAACTTAATATAATGAAGTAGGGGCGGCCTAAAGGATTTCTCCCGTGCTGGGCCCCCTTTAATACCTACTAATAACTTAACTCAAATAGTTTCACTCATATCTCTCTTTTGAATCCGGGGTTGTTAGGTTAGGTAAGTAGGCCTACAGTTACCGGGGTGAGGGTAAAATATCAAATAGATCCATTTCCAATGTTCAGATGCCTTATCAGTGGAAATTATAGTATTTTTAGGTGCACCTTTATGTATGTTCGCGCCAAAATAGTGCTTTTTGGACAAAACACATCAGGCCGAATAATACTGTGTGTAGTAGTATTAACGAGGAAGGTTCAAAACCTGTCCACTTGTCGGATACCTGATTTATCAGTGTGAATTAGGGTGTGCACGTTTTATACGCGCTTTTTCCGTGCAAAATTTGGAGCACTGTTCTTCACAAAACACATCAGAGCGAAAAACTGTATATAGCATTAATTAGGCGCGTATAGAAAGCTTCAAATACCTGTTGAATGACACCTGATTTATCAGTGTGAATGAGTAGGTGCTCGTATTTTAATGAAGTATTTTCGTGCCAAAATAGGGGCTCTGTTAGGCACCGAACACATCCGAGCGAAGTACTGTATCTAGTATTAATTAGACGCGTAGGAAGGTTCAAATACCTGTCCACTGATCAGATACCTGATTTATCAGTGGGAATTAGTAGGTGCACGTTTGTTTTTTCCGCACGACTGCATTGACACATGCAGGTGCCTGGAACGGGTTCTTCACGGAATCCCCTTCATCAATTACGATTTACGGCCGACGAGTAAGAAATTACTTTTGATCTGGCCAATCAGAGAAATGTTGTTCGCTTGTCATCTGGGAATCTGGACTTTTCAATGTGAGAGCTCTCATTCCTAATGCTGCTTAACCGCCGAATCCTTACACAGTACGTCCTGGGTGTTTCAACGCGTAAACGACTTCCTTAGCAGTCACTGTCATCCCTGACTCGTATCTGTACTTGGTTAAGTCATGCTTTCGCCTGTTTCATTGCGTCAATGGTAAGATTGACTCAGCATGTTCATTATCTGGCCATGCTTTGGAAGGCATATAAAGCAGGCCGTCCCGGACCTTCCTAGTTGAGTGTAAGATAGGGCTTTATAGTCCTAACTCTGCTAGGTTGGCTTAGTAATAGATCAAAAAGTCAATGTTTATTATCGCTTGTAGCCGGTGTAGGTTGACATCGAGGACGAATACCAGTTTGCCAATGACAAGCAAGCATGATACTAGTCCGCCATTAACCTCAACCAATAGTGTAGTTCAATCAATGAGGTTCATTTGTGACGTAATTTTGTAGATGGCAGCACCAGTTGCAATGATATCAAAGCGTTGATTTTTCCATAAGCCTCAATACTATTTTAAAATTATTTTTAATTACGTACTATTTTAAAGTGATTTTTTCTATAAGTCATGGAGAATATATATATTAAATTATATGCAGCGAAATAACATCCAGGCATAGTAAAAATATTATAAAAAATATTAAAAGAATTAATTAGATGCTAAGAGCTTAGTTTTCACATGCAAACGGCGGCCATTTTGAATAATATGGATATCGGTTTTGTCGTCAGCGAACCTAGTGACCAAAACTGTCCCTACGGAACCTCATTAAAAGAATATAAATTACCCCTCCCCCGTATAAAAGTCCATACCTATATAAAAAAAACCTACGAGACATAAAAACCGGTAGAGGAGATAGAGGAAGTCGTAAGTACTTGAGAAAGGCTCTTGGCTTCACCTGTCATTTTGTATAGCAGATCCTTCAGTTTGTTGAGTATTCTGTATGTAACTCTTGCGGCACAAAGGCACGCGAAGAGAGGTGACGTCGAGTGGATAGCTCTTCTATCCAAAATAGCCTTATCGCTGATAAAGGTTTGTTATCTGCCGCGATAATATAAGAGGAATCCGGAAAAGTGAATTAAAAACACATAGTGCTGTAGTTATCTACATTAAGGGTCCATTCCAATAACCAATGCGATTGTTAATGGTGGCTCCCTTTTCATCTTATTTTATTGGTTGCCCAGGGACTGCCTATAAAACAGTTTGCCGTTGCCCTAACCTTGGGTGTGTAAGAATTAATGATGTTTTGTAAACTGCTATCAGTGGGGCACTGGACGATGAGGTTGCCCAGGGACCGTTGCCTGTTCACAATGATCTGTTCGCATCTTTGCCTGTTTGCCAGATTACTGCCCGCGCAAGATTATCTACGCTCCATCTACTACCCACATTGAGGAGCTGTTCTTCCTTCATTGCCGCTTAGTTCTCTAAGCCACAAAACCTGCAGGTTATCTCAATTTGGCTGTATATCCGGGCCACAGCTCCTTCGGCACCTTTCGATATACTAGTTTTTCTATCATTTCTCTTGTCCAAACCAGTTTTGGTATTTGCTTTCCAATTTATACATAGTATAAGGAAAGCTTCCGAGATTTCAACGGAATTACACGTTTTGAGGTCCCAGGAACCCAAAAAAGTGGTTTTTACGAAATGTCTGTCTGTCTGTCGCTCTGTCTGTCTGTTCATCGATTTCCGGGCAAACTACTCGGTCAATTATGATGAAATTCGGCATGTAGGTTCACAAAAATCATACCTCGGGACAATTTTTTTTATTTTGGGATAACTCAATTTTGGGGGGGGGGGGGTTATTCTCAAAAAACTCCAAAAAAAACGTCTAAAAAAATTATTTCTCCAAAACGGCTCCGACGATTTCTTTTAAATTCACATATATTGTAGTCGTCTGCAATGTTGACAAAATGTGAGGGGTCGCTTGCCCCTTGATAGTTTGCTTCTGACGGTAAAAAAATAAAAATAACTAAATTTTAATGAAAAATGACGAAAAATAATTTTTTAGCGAAACCTTTCTATCGATGATTTCTACCTTCTGGCATATTTTAGGTGTTAAATTGAGTAACGAAACCGGCCTGGTTGCTTTCCCAAAAAACTATTTGGTTTTGAGCAAAAAAATGTCTCTTTGAAAAAATTCACGCTCAAATGCATTGCGCGCTCTGCCATTATTGCTGTGTGGTAATGTGTTGGTCTGACCCATCTAGAATTTACCTCACCTCCAGTGACGTTAGATGGACGGATTGTAGTTCGCTGTCCACCACCTCCCAGCTGATCTGCTACAACATCTGTAGGGAGATCTGTGGAGATAGGTTCGAGCAAATGGGCAGATTCTATTGCACCGGATTTTAGTTTGCTGTCCACCACCTCCCAGCTGATCTGTTACAACATCTGTAGGGAGATCTGTGGAGATAGATTCGAGCAAATGGGCAGATTCTATTGCACCGGATTTTAGTTCGCTGCCCACCACCTCCCAGCTGATCTGTTACAACATCTGTAGGGAGATCTGTGGAGATAGGTTCGAGCAAATGGGTAGATTCTACTGCACCGGATTTTAGTTCCATGTGCACCTCCTAGCATATCTGCTACGCAGAATCCGCCTTTGCGCTCCGGACCTTAGTGGTTTTGATCATTTATTGCTACTTCTCAATGACATTTCAATGC
Organism: Psococerastis gibbosa; assembly: GCA_963971405.1. Classification (NCBI taxonomy): domain Eukaryota; kingdom Metazoa; phylum Arthropoda; class Insecta; order Psocodea; family Psocidae; genus Psococerastis; species Psococerastis gibbosa. The sequence goes on along the minus strand of OZ020486.1, from coordinate 43,671,283 downwards.
CCTTTATGGACAATTGACCGAATAAGGAGTGTGTCAGTTGTGCAACAAGTATAAAGAGACCTTGTAAGGCAATCAGAGCTTTGCATTGCACTACAGTTGCATTTAATTGCGAATCCATGTCACTTAATTGAAGACCAAGTGCACTTTTATCCGGGTGACGCGGCTCCATTTGTATCGATTGATCCAATAAATACCACTGGGGTTATATTCTTCCTGGCGGGAACTACAGGGACGGATCCTGTATTGTCTTACTTTACTTTACTTTTTCTTGTCCGAGATTGAGACTCATTAAAGTTCTGCCACGATAAACGCACTCTGTGCACTCCAAAAGATCGTCTAAAGAGCAGGTAGTGGGGAGTGGGTGCATTGAAGCAGATGATTGTCGTCTTGGGTCGAAACACATTTGCTAGGGGCGTAGAATAGAAACTTTCTGTATTATTGATTCTTTCTAAATACGCGCCAAAAATTAAAAACATAAAACGACCGGGGGCCCACGGGCTCCTCACTTGACGATGGAGAGGATTAGGTTTGAGCTCATTTGGCGTTTAGGATGTGTCTCTAGTCTATAAAACCAATTTTCTTCCGAGCCGGCTCGGAGGTTTTTGGGCGCTACACATTTTTAAAAGTGTCCAAATTTTTGGAAATATTTTCAAAGAAAACTACGCTAAACTGGGTATAGTAGACAAAATCTTGAAATAAAAAGATTCCATTGGGGTTTTTCTCTTCTAAGCAATCCAAAAGGGGGGAACTGGAAAAATTTGACTGATTAATTTAAATATTCTAAATGGAAACATCTAGCGCTAAACCTTTCACCACCGAGAAGAGAACAAAGACTTCCACGACCTTTGGGTGTTTTAGCGACCATGGCGTCAGGTTGGCAGAATACTGGGCCCAGAAACTTGGAGTCTCCACTTCGGACACTAAAAAGTATAACGTATAAATAGAAAAACAAAAAAATAGAAAGTCAGGAAATTACAGACTCTAAACAGCTATGACTGTGAACTAGTTTCTACGTTGATGTGCTACTCATTGCTTTGATACTAATGCATTTCAATGCTAATGTTTATTTCTCATTACAGATACCAGCAATCAATGCCACTCTGTTTTGTTTAATTGGCGATCATAAGTACCAGTTTAAGTGAAACCAGCCATTTTGCACTTGTCCTCAACCTTGAGCATTGCTAGCTGATAGCTCTACTTAAGTACTCTTCTGTTGGAAAACTCTTTCAAGGCCGTAACCAGAGAGGGTTTTTTTTTAATCTTTTGGGGGTGTCCATGGCTCGCCTTGGGTTCGGGCCTGGATAGCCGCAGGCATTAAAGAAAATAAATAAAAACATTTAAATACATTTGACAACAACTCAGGTAATTGTATTCCAACATGACAAAATTATGATAAATTATTTAAAACCAGTTTTGTGATTTTGAAATGGTTAGGAAAATGAAATGAGAGAAAATCATGATACATTTTGTTGAAAATGTGAGAACTCATGTTGCGTTCGTTAACAAGATGCGACTTGCAGAAAGTTTCCTTGCAGCTTTGCTTTCATAGCCATATCGTATACCCCAATTAAAAGTTTTTTATATGTTCTGTATGTAAAATGTTTATCATAGCCCACGTCATATGGACACTCAGTTACTGTAGTAACTGTAGCCGGCCGCCATATCAAGTTGAATCCAGCGGACCAGAGCAGGTTCAAAGCTGCAAATAACTTGGTCGTGTGCACAGTGCCGGTAGGGAAACATGGTAGGACTTGTCCTGGTCACCTCCGAACTAATCGTGTGACTTGACTGTGTTCCCCAAGTGGTTCGGAATCCACTATAATCAGGAGGTCCACTGTCCTATGGGCTGGCATAGGACAGTCAAGTCGGAGTCGCTCTATGGGCCCAAATATGAGGCCTAAGTCGTTATTAACCTGACGAACACTACTACTACTACTGTAGTAACTACAGTATTGAATATTATAATGGTTACCGATATTGACTCCTCTGTATTGCTTAAATGAAATGAAAATGAAATTAATACCCTTGAGGGGGTTTGAAGGGGCACAGCTTTGTAAGTCAACCTTTCCCTGTTTTATTTTTTTATTTTCTGTCTATCTACTCGCATCTATCTATCATGTATCTATCTCCAAACTCCATCTACTATCTGTCCTTTTCAGGACCTCCTGATGATGGGATAAGCACCCACCCCCGAAACGTCGCCCCCTTCCCCTGAGAATTGGCTTCACCCTAATTGTTCGATGACTCTGAGACCCTGCCTCTCTAAATTGCTATTAATACAGCAGGAAAATAAATATAAAAATACTAACTTATTATAAATACGGTAAAAAAAACTGCTCCGGAGGTGTTCGACTGTCTCTTAAACAAATATGCCTAATTTGTTTTGAAAAAAAAAAATGTTTCTAACTTGTTTACGTATAAGATGTTCGTAATCTGTATTCTGCAAGAGCAGTCTTTGAAATTTATTAGTATAACCAGTCTTCTTTAATCTATTTAATAAAATTTGTAGCCCCGGCGTTGCGCGTTTAAATTGGAGCTCTTTCGGACATAAATAAATACTAACTAGCCTTGCTCTACCCTTTTGCCCTCCTACACCCGCCCTTAATACTGCTACATCACTACTGCCCCCCCCCCCCACTTTCATGCCTTAACACAGTTTTAGGGCAGTCTGGATATGAGATTTTTTCTTTACACTATGACTGTCATTGTCCATTTTAACTTCCTTATGTTAAAATTGAACAATAATCATTGAGTAAAATCACGCTTTGCAAACGATAAGAATAAAACAATGGTGTGTCGTCTGGATATGATAAATAATTGTAATTAATTTCTTGAGAACAAATTATTATTTCACAATTTAAATCATAAAATTTAGAGTTTTTTCTAAAACTCTAAGTTTTTGTTATTTTTTGTTTATTAAAATGAAACACCACGAAGTCACGAGTAATCTTATTATTTATGTTCATCATAAAATTTCTTGTAGATTATAAAATTAAAAGGAAGACGGCGGGGCAAACTTACAAAATTTGATAAAATTGAAAAACAAGAATGGTCAATTATTGAAGACAAGTGGAATGAGGTGTAAAAATATAAATGTAACATTGATGATTTTCAATCAATGACATTATCAAAATTGAAGAAAAATTGGCAAGTGGAATAGCCACCTTAGGACGAATTGGACTCCCCACAGAACGCTCCTTGTTTTGCCAACTGTTTTAACTGGGAAGAAAAACGTTTGTAGCATACATAATAAAATAATAATGGAAAACGTACCAGAACAAAGTAACAGCAGAAGCAGCATGTAATTTTCTTTGACTTTTATTAAGACAAACCTCAGTACAACAGACAGTTGATCAATATTTGATACATCTTGAGTTGTATCAAGGATAATACTGAAATACTGGGATGATTTCATTTCAGTTATAAGACAAGTTTTGTTTATACCTGCTAAATACAAATACGGTGACGTGGTAACAAACATTCAAGACTTAGGCGCGGTTTCCACCGACCTCACATTGCAGAATGCATACGACATTGACGGAAATGTTTGTTTTACTCTATGCCATAGTTAAAATTGATCAATGATCATGGAGTAAAATCACAAACAAACAAACTAAAATTAAAAAATGGCTTCATGGGATATGTTAAGTACAAACATTTTATATAAAAAGAAAAATTCAAATTTCCGTCAATGTCATTTGCATTCGGCAATGCGAGGTCGGTGGAAACCCCGCCTAAGTCTTGAATGTCTGTTACCACGTCACCGTATGTGTATTTAGCACTAGCAGGTCGGTGGAAACCGCGCTTTAGCACAAACCTGGAACTGGGAGCCGAAGTGCGCCCCGAGCAATGTTGCCCGGGGGTTGCGGGGGGGGGGGGGGGTTGTTATTTATGCCACTGGTTTGCGGCAATGGGATAAAACTCAAAATTTGGCATCACAGCACCGGTAAATTCACAAGAAATAACTCAATTCGCGTACATCGTACGCCTACCTTAATACACCTAAACAAACTCAGACGAGAGACCAGGCGCCTGAAGAATAGAGGTGGGTCGTTCTCACTGGAGCCGTTCCTAAGAGCGGTTCTTGAGCTAGGAACTAGTTGCAACGGCTCCCGGATACAACAATATTAGGTTCTTGAGGAACACAATTCTAAATGGGGATTTCCGGTCAGTTACTTAACAAGTTCTTACTCCACGGAAAATTAGTAACAAATTAGTGTTAATGATAATATTTTGTTACTTATTTTTACATAAGCTAACCATTGGCAAACTGGTTCCTACAGAGTATGGACAGGGCACGATTACTAGTCACCAGTATTGGGATTGAGCCTAAGCCAAGAACTGGTACCTAAAAGAACGCGTATTAGGAACCGTTATTCTTGAATCACTGGAACTGGTAACGCAAGCTCCTGAAAAAAACAGGAACGGCACACCTCTACTGAAGAGCCTACGATATACGATTGATTAAAATGTGTATATTACGTGGTGCCACCCATCTTGCGCAGGCAAACGTACTCATCATCACGTCCAGCTGGCACCCGATGGCACATGTGTTCTTTGACCTTACTGCACCGACCAAATTATTCCGCCTCATATACTCCTGATGAACTGAGCCAGGCCATGGGAATCTGCACGTGTAATTTAGTGGGTAGGGAGTCCTCAGTTTGCTCAGTCCAACTGAAAGTTAAGAAGCTTGTAGGTTTTTCATTGATATACTCTTTTGGCGGCAATTCCACCGGCGATTTTGCTTCATTTGTGATTTGAGATTTTTTGTTTGTTTTGTTTTAAGGAGACTATTACGTAGATACTTAATTTATCTATTATACATTAAGGTATAATATGGTAGCGGACATCATTAATAAGTCTCTACCATATTATTATAACTTAATTTATATTAATAAATAAGATAAGTATCTACATAATAGTCTCCTTGAACTAAACAAACAAAACATCTCAAAACACAAATGAAGTAAAATCGTCGGTGGAATTGCCTGCCGCCTTTTCAACATATGGCTCGGAAACCTGGAATCTAACTGTCAATGACGCAAACAAACTGCGGGTAATGGAAAGAAAGATAATAAGGAGGATGTATGGACCCCCATGCGAAGATGGAGAGTGGTGTATAAGAAAAAACGCTGAAATAGACGCAATACTCAACGGTGAAGAAGTGAAGGTGGGTCATAAAAGCGCAACGCATAAGATGGCTGGGACACGTCGTAAGAATGTCAGACGACCGCATGCTGAAAAAGATGTACTAACCAAGCATGATAGGAAGACGACTGGCCGGACGTCCTCGAAAACGCTGGAAGGATGAGTTTGAAACTGACCTTGACGAGTTGGGAGTCCGTAGATGGTGGAGCGTTGTACAAAACCGAGATGATTGGAGGAGTGTTGTCGACCAGCCCAAAGCCCATCAAGGGCTGTAGAGCCAGAAGAAGATTATATTATTCCTGGGGTACCGTCTTCGCCGAAATAAAACAATAAAAATGGTTACTAAATAAAATATACGACCAACCTCTAGAAAAAACATCTTAAATCAATTTTTATTATAATGGCCCCCATTCAGAAACAATATTGTGGGATGCATTTAGAATGGGGGAATGATATATTACGGGCGGGCTATATAATGCAGATTTTGGAGGGGCCGACCGCTGACCCACAGCGTTTTATAGGTCATAAAATAGGACACATTTTCTCTAGTCTCCCACATATTTTACCATTTAGCTCAGACCCCAACAGTTTTATGATAAAGGTATATGCATAAGGTGGACCTAGCGTCTTCGTCGTCTTGAGTTTTTCAATTCGCAGCGCCTGATGCACAGCGTTTTATAAATAACGGCATTACCAAGTTGAATTCACGAGAGCAGAGCGTGTTTCAAACTGCGGCAAACTTAGTAGTGTGCACAGCGTTGGCTGGGCTACACGGTGGGACATGATAACGCGCTGAGACTATACCAGTCAGTCTACGTGCGTGTCGAGTCCTGGTCACCTCCGAATTAATCGTGTGACTTTACTATGTTCTCCAAGTGTGTTCGGAATCCACTATAATCAGGAGGTCCACCCTGTCAATCCCCTTCTCCCCGAGGTGAAGGAGTCTGTCCTTGTTAATAAACAGACTCACTCCCCCCGCCAGGCTGACAGGGTTGCTTAAAGCAGAAATGCTGAAAGCATAGTTCGAAACAAACGCTACCGATGAAGTTAGGACTCCCATTAGGGTTGGCTCGTTTCAAGCTTCGAACCCAGACCTTCCGTTTTATAGTCTAGCTCTCCAGCAACTGGACTATTCCGGGCCATTCCAACGTCCAATAATTGTGAAGGATTTAATTTAGTAAAAGCCTGCTGATGGGTGATTCTGGGAAAATAATCAGTAAACATGAAGTAATCTCAGAATTTCATCAAGGAACTTTTTTTTTTGCTGCAAAGCTAAAAAATATTTAATGACTCAGAATAAAGTAAGAAATACTGCGTTGTTTGCTGTAGCCTGAAAATGTTTCTCGGTGTAATCACTAAAAGGGTTCGGATTTCTTGCTTAATTTTCTACAGACTACAAGTTAAATTATCTTCAAGTTTAGACATTTATCACATTAATTTCCAGTTGGCCACCCCTGGCTTGGATCCCACCAAAATCTGTCAGTTTCTGTATTTATTTAATTTCATACGATAGCTATTAGGAATTAGTTCATCCAGGTTCTTCAGCCCGATCATGGCGATTTGGGATTATTATCATACCGGGGTTTATTCAATTGTTTTAAACCAATGACTACAAAATGCGCGGCAAATTCATATTGAATAATTAATATTTGTGGTGAGTTTCAATTTTTTCTCTTTTCAAGAACCTAGGCGATTTTGGTTATTTTTTTTTTTAAGGACTTTTTATGGACCCAGGCGTTCAAATATCATGCACAGAAAAAAACGGTTGAAGGCGAGTTTTTTTTTAAATAGACCCAGACCTATTTATTGTGACCCATATATAGGTCCCTTGTCCAATGCCAACGAGTGGACATTATTTGTATTGTTTCCGTATGCATTTTCGACCATTGGCAAACATTTACGCAATGAAACAGGCGAAGGCATGACTTAACCAAGTACAGATACGAGTGTTCAGGGTCCTAAATACATTCTCAAAGGCAATTAGTTTCAAATTTCATTTGAAATAAGACCCATTGTTATCATAATTGTCCGTAGTATCGGGGGAATCGAGAATTTAATATAGAAAGAAGAAACACTGATATCCCAAAAAAAGGATCACTGCGAAGATAGTGAGAGAGGCAAGCGTGTCTGGAACAAGCAGCTCTCCAGATAGCTATAACCCGGTATTTATTTTAATTCTTATTTCATCTCTCTTTCATTGCGGATTGAATTTTATTATGAATTTTACTGTATTTACCGTATTTCATCGCTTACGCATCGTTTTTCTCTATCTTTATAAGGGCCACCGGAGTAAAGAACCGGTCCGATTTTACTCGAACATGCTTTCCAATTTATAAATTAGTAGACATGTGTAATTTCATAGGATATAATTTCCCTATGGTTAAATTTCAGATCCCTCCAGGGGATTAAAACTTAATTGCATATTCTGGAACGAACAGACCAATACATTGTAACAGTAGTAACAATGACACATGGCACGTAATGTATTGGAGCCTGAATTTTCCATAATTTCTTCAAAAAATAATTTGCACATATATAACATATATAACATAATAATGCACAGACCCAAATATTTTTTGGGAATGCAACCTGTCCGGTTTTGTTACTCTATTGAACACCTAAAAGATACCTGAAGGTAGAAATCATCGATAGAAAGGTTCCGCAGAAAAATGATTTTTTAGTCATTTTTCATGAAAATTGAGTTATTTTTATTTTATTACTCTCAGAAGCAAACTATCAAGGGGCAAGCGATCCCCCGCATTTTGTTAATATTAATAACGGCTACAATATATGTGAATTTAAAAGAAATCGTTGGAACCGATTTGGAGATTTTTGACGTTTTTTTGGAGTTTTTTGAGAATAAAACCATCTAAAATTGAATTAGCCCAAAATAAAGAAAACAATCTCGAGGTATGATTTTTGTGAACCTATATGCAAAATTTCATCAACATCAGCCGAGTAGTTTGCCCGGAAATCGATGAACATACAGACAGTCTTTTTTGGGTTCCTGGGACCTCAAAACTTGTAAATCCGTTGAAATCTCGGAATCGAAAATTTCGACCATCACGAAGCTTTCCTTATACTTCGCATAAATTGGAAAGCAAAAAGGAATGGGTACGAATGAACCCGTACGTGCTCTCCTATTTATCAATGAACATTTCTATTACATTTCTATTAACAGTTATAATATAACTGTGACTAATATTATTGCTTTCCAATTTATACGTAGTATAAGGAAAGCTTTGTGATGGTCGAAATTTTCGATTCCGAGATTTCAACGGATTTACACGTTTTGAGGTCCCAGGAACCCAAAAAAGTGGTTTTTACGAAATGTCTCTCTGTCTTCTGTATGTCTGTATGTCTGTCTGTCTGTGCGTCGATTTCCGGGCAAACTACTCGGTCGATTTTGATGAAACTTTGCATGTAGGTTTACAAAAGGCATACCTTACTTTTTTTTTTGGGGCTAACTTAATTTGGGGGGGAGGGGTTTATTCTAAAAAAAACGTCTAAAAAATTATTTCTCAAAAACGGCCCCAACGATTTCTTCTAAACTCACATATATTGTAGTCGTTATTAATGTTAACGAAATGCGGGGGGTCGCTTGCCCCTTAATATGTTGCTTCTGGGGGTAAAAAAATAAAAATAACTAAATTTTAATGAAAAATGACTAAAAAATAATTTTTCTGCGAAACCTTCCTAGCGATGGTTTCTACCTTGAGGCATGTTTTAGGTGTTAAATTGAGTAACGAAACCGGTCAGGTTGCTTTCCCAGAAAAGCATTTGGTTTAGTAAAAAAAAAATGTTTTTTTTGAAGAAATGATAGAAAATTCAAGCTCAAATGCATTGCGTGCCCTGCCAGTATTGCTGTGTGGTAATGTGTTGGTCTGACCTATCTAGAATTTAAGAATTTACCTCACCTCCAGTGACGTCAGGTGCACAACCCCCCCCCCCCCCTCGAGGTATCGGAAATTTAACCATAGGAAAATTATTTACCATGAAATTACTCATTTTCTCTGTCTACTAATTTTGATAAATTGGAAAGCATGTTCGAGTAAACTCGGACCGGTTCTTTGTATATAGGACTGGTGGGACATATACGTCCCGCAAAAAATAATGTTTTGAATCCTGGAGCCAACCGCTTCGTCTTTCCAATGGCTGGCCATTCCTCTACAGATGGAGGTAAGGTACCTTCGAGTGATCCCAAGCCCGTTGGAAATTTGTACCTTTTCTGTTGATTTTCGAACCATAACCTTCCGTTTCATACAGTGGCGTAACAGGAGGGTAGAAAGTTATGCAAGGCGTGAGGGCCCCCGGCGAAAGGAACCTTCCTCCAAAAGGAAGAAAAAACGTAATTATTTAGGGATTTTCTGAAAAAATATATAAAAATTAAACAAAAATAATAATAATTTAAGAATAGAAAATGAAAGTTTAAAAATAAAAACTAATTTCGCAGAGCATAATTCTAGGCGGGCCAAAAAGCTTAAAATCATGTTGTGAAGTGTTGTGAAAAAATGTATATATTATATATTAATGTACAATAATCAAACAGTATTGAGACATGCAAATTTTATTTTCATACTTTATATTTTTATTTCCTATCTTGGGTAATTCCAAAAAATTGTAGGGAGGCATTGGCCATTGCTCTGTCTTGCGTAAGGGCCCCCCACAATTTGTTACACCACTGGCTTCATAGTCTAGTTCTCTACCTGCAGGACTATTTCTGACTATTATCTCATTGCAAACAGCTGAAATCAGAGCAGTTGCTGTGACGTGGGCAGCTCAAGGTTCTGTTGACAACAGCGACCTTGAATTGTGTTTGTGTCTACACAACACCTTGCAGCTCTATTATTTAAACACTTGCATTCTTGGAATTCCTCACTCAGGGCCGTATCCCACTTTAAATTATTCAGGCAGATTGATGTCTGGAGAACATTGAATGACGGGACTGAGTTATTACAGAAGATCAGTACCGGGTTTGGCTATGGGGTCAGGAGGGCCATGCCCCTAAATATAAAAAGAACGGGTCCGAGTTTACTCGAACATGCTTTCCAATTTATCAAAATTAGTAGATCATTGACGTAAATTCCCAAAATTTCTGGGGGGGGGGGGGCTTTAGGACCGCAAGACTTTGATCCCCAGGAGAAAAAAAAATCGATAAATGGGCCCAAATTAGTGAGGTTTTACGCATATTATACCCTGGAGAAAGGGGGGCCCGGGGGTCTCCCCCCGAGAACAAAAATTGATGAATAGGCCCAAATTAGTGAGGTTTTACGCAAAATATACCCTGGAGAAAGGGGGGCCCGAAGGTCTGAAGTATTGGGGTTTTAATCTCAGGGGGGGGGGCTTGTCCACCTGACGTCACTGGATGCGAGGTAAACTCTAGATAGGTCAGACCAACACATTAACACACAGCAATACTGGCAGGGCACGCAATGTATTTCAGCTTGAATTTTCTATCATTTTTTCAAAAAAACATTTTTTTTTACAAATCCAAATGCTTTTCTGGGAAAGCAACCTGTTAGGTTTCGTTACTCAATTTAACACCTAAAACATGCCTGAAGGTAGAAATCATCGATAGAAAGGTTCCGCAGAAAAATTATTTTTAGTCATTTTTCATGAATATTTAGTTATTTTTATTTTTTTACCCCAGAAGCAAACTTTCAAGGGGCAAGCGACCCCCCGCATTTTATCAACATAATAACAACTACAATATATGTGAATGTAAAAGAAAGGAGCCGTTTTTGGGAAATAATTTTTTTAGACTTTTTTTTGGAGTTTTTTGAGAATAAACCCCCCCCCCCCCCAATTGAGTTAGCCCCAAAAATAAAAAAAATAGTCCCGAGGTATGATTTTTGTGAACCTACATGACGAATTTCATCAAAATTGACCGAGTAGTTTGACCGGAAATCAACGCACAGACAGACAGACATTTCGTAAAAACCACTTTTTTGGGTTCCTGGGACCTCAAAACGTGTAAATACTACGTATAAATTGGAAAGCAATAAATAAATTTGTCGGAGTATGTGGCGGGAAATTGGAACGTGCCGTAGCATTAATGATTGATCGCTTTATCTTATCCTATTCTATTTTATAAATGGCAGTGGAATATTCGTGCGAGGGTGTAAGACTTTTCTGCCCCTACTCGATTCCGGCCCAGCCCCGACCCACATTGCCGAAAATACGATATTGCAGTGTGCTACTGTGGAGGTTGTGTTAACTATGGCGAGGCTTACCATGCTTCCGGATTTACTCCGTATTGTGTGGACTTTAAGCAAGCGTCCGGATCTAAAATTTGTTCGAAGTTTTGCCACGAAAAGAAAGTACGAAGAACAAAAAAGCGACCGAAAAAAATAATTTCGATTTGATGGATACTCAGTGAGTTCTTAAAGTACGGCCACTTACGTCCATTCTCTTGGGACCTGAAAAACGTGAAAATCAATCATTTCTACCATCACAAAGGCGTAGAAATAGGAAAGCAATGACTTAAATTTCCACGACAATACATGTTTGCAAGAGTTACCACCGTGAAACCTTCAGACACTAATTTCAGACAGGAATTCGTTAAAGTTTAACATGACTTCAGTGAGCATTAAAGTAGTTTGAGTCAAGACATGTTTGCCCGGTTTCTTTAACCACTCAGTGTGAAAAGGGAAGGTTAACTATAGAGATTCGGCACTGGAGAGAATAGTCATTGTGATTTGTTGTTCGTTATGAGCAAACCGAACCCCCCCCCCCCCCCACTACACATTTTTGTAAATCCATTGTATAAAAAGGCCATATAGGCCCTGATCTCGCGGCATCTACATTTAAATAATTTTTTTTCAATAAAGACTTTATTATTATTATTACAAAAATTCGCATCCCTCAGAAGAATTACTGCTCCTAATTTTGATAAATACCTAGGTATTATATATTGCAGTCGCTGTCACTGATTGACGACTGCTTTTTAACTACTCTACTACTCCGGAATCCCTAACTAACCTTTATGTTTTGCACAAATTAATTTCGATAACTGTGTTATCATATCATGAATCAAAATGCCCAAGAAATTTCTTTCTACGGGATGTGCCATTTTGTACAGCCAGACGATCTATATTTTATGAGGTATTTGATTTTTGCTTTCCAATTTATACGTAGTATAAGGAAAGCTTTGTGATGGTCGAAATTTTCGATTCCGAGATTTCAACGAGTTTACACGTTTTGAGGTCCCAGGAAAAAAAAAAGTGGTTTTTACGAAATGTCTGTCTGTCACTCTGTCTGATCATCGATTTCCGGGCAAACTACTCGGTCGATTTGTATGAAATTTGGCATGTAGGTTCGCAAAAATCATACCGCGGGACATTTTTTTATATTTTGGGCTAACTCAATTTGGTAGGGTTTTATTCTCACAAAACTCCAAAAAAAACGTCTTAAAAATATATTTCTCAAAAACGGTTCCAACGATTTCTTTTAAATTCACACACATTGTAGTCGTTATTAATGTTAACAAAATGCGGGGGGTCCCTTAGCCCTTGATAGTTTGCTTCTGGGGGGGGGGGGAATAAAAACAACTAATTTTTAAGGAAAAATTACTAGAAAGTAATTTTTCTGCAAAACCTTTCTATCGATGATTTCTACCTTCAGGAATGTTTTAGGAGTTAAATTAAGCAACGAAAACGGACAGGTTACTTTCCAAAAAAACTCTGGTTTTGTGCAAAAAAATATTTTTTGAAAAAATGATAGAAAATTCACGCTGAAATGCTTTGCGTGCCCTACCATTATTACTGTGTGGTTATGTGTTAGCCTGACCTATCTAGAATTTACCTCACCTCCAGTGACGTCAGGTGCACAACCCCCCCCCCCTCCCCGAATATATCCGAAATTTAACCATAGGAAAATTATTTACCATGAAACTATTCATATTCTTTATCTGCTAATTTTGATAAATTGGAAAGCATGTTCGAGTAAACTCGGACCGGTTCTTACACTTGTAAGACTTCTCTCAGAAGAAGCAGAAGTCATCAGTGGGGTCTGACTCCCAGGTAACATCCGATCACCAGCTGGTAGTAGTACCAGTAGCACCAAGCTGGCGTCCTCGGTGATGCCCTGCGAAACCGAGCTGATGCCTTCTTGTTTCTGTTGACATGTCTCTTTGTCTTTAGTCTCCATACGGAGATAACAGACTGTAACGGAAACAGAAGTCAGCAGTGGGGTCTGACTTCCAGCTGACAACCGACAAGCATCCCCCCCCCCTGTATCCCCTCCCCTTTCCTCCTACCTTAGAGCGTTCCTCTGGGCGCCGGGCGCCCCGCCCTCCCCAGAGTACAAGGGAACATAGCCAACGAAGCTTGAACGTTGCTTCCTCGCCTCCTTCAACGACTAATTATTACCCTTAACCCTTTAGAATAAATTACTGTATGCTAAAGCTAAGACTCGCGATTCGATAAGCTAAGTATTTAATAATTATGCAGACCGTAGATGTTACAGACCGTAGAAAATCGCCAGCAATGCAACAAAAAGAACCGGTCCGAGTTTACTCGAACCTGCTTTCCAATTTATCAATTAGTATATAGCGAAAATGAGTAATATCATGGTAAATAATTTTCATATGGTTAAATTTCCGATATCTCGGGGGGGGGGGGGAGTTGTCCACCTGACGCCACTGGAGGGGAGGTAAATTCTAGATAGGTCAGACCAAGACATTTAACCACTAAGTAATAATGGCAATGCATTTGACGTGAATTTTCTATCATTTTTTCAAAAAACATTATTTTTTTGGACAAAACCAAATAGTTTTTTGGGAAAGCAACCTGTCTGGTTTCGTTACTCAATTTAGCACCTAAAACTAGTCTGAAGGTAGAAATGATCGACAGAAATAGTTTCGCAGAATAATTATTTTTTAGTCATTTTTCATTAAAATTTAGATATTTATATTTTTTTACCCCCAGAAGCAAACTATCAAGGGGCAAGAAACCCCTCGCATTTTATTAATATTAATAACGGCTACAATGTATGTGAATTTAAAAGAAATCGTTGTAGCCGTTTTTGAGAAATAATTTTTTTAGACTTTTTTTGGAGTTTTTTGAGAATAAAACCCCTCAAATTGAATTGGCCCAAAGTATAAAATATGGTCCCGAGGTATGATTTTTGTAAATCTACATGCCGAATTTCATCAAAATCGACCGAGTAGTTTGCCCGGAAATCGATGAACAGACAGGACTACAGACAGAGCGACAGACAGACATTTCGTAAAAACCACTTTTTTTGGTTCCTGGGACCTCAAAACGTGTAAATCCGTTGAAATCACGGAATCGAAAATTTCAACCACCACAAAGCTTTCCTTATACTACGTATAAATTGGAAAGCAACAATTATTCTACATTTAATAGGGCACTTAATAATCTTTGAAAACCTATTTTAATGCATTAGTGATATTGGTTGACCTATGGAGCGTCCTTCCAAACGTTTCGTCAACATCTGCGGTCGACACCTTCATGGAATTATGCATACTTCTAAGATGGTATCTAGGAGGAGGTGGGAGGAGGAGGCATTCTTAATGGGTCGCTGCTAACTCAAGATTTATTCTATCCAAGTTGTAGAAAAATACATCATATTTCAATATTGGTTATTCGACCATAAGCAGGAATCAAATTCAGGTCTCATCCTTGCTGCGGTTACCAATTCCATTCAATTTTGCCTTTTGCCCTTTTCATTTCATAAATTTTATATTTGCCATTCAGCTAAATATTCCGATTCATAATTTGCTCATTTTAATATTTTTGAGTGCTGATGGACTGGAGAGTATCAAAGCGCATTTTCACTGGAATTTGTTTGTTTGATTCTTGATTGATTTGAGGGCATTATGGATTGCTGACGAGGGGATCCGACCAAATTAATTAGATATTCCCCTTTGACCCGCTCTATTGTCCTTTTATATTGAAACTATGTTAAAATTCAATGGTTTGGTGGAAAAAGACGCTAAGTCGCAATAAAACAAACTCTGATTGTATCATGTAATACACCACCAGTCAGGACATGACGTAGAGTAGTGGTACTGATTCCGGCTTTCACCCAAGAGGTTGTTGGTTCGAGTCCCACACTTGTACATTTTCTGGCCATGCTTCGGAGGGCATGTAAAGCAGGTGGTCCCGGCCTTTCCAAGTTGAGTGTAAGAGAGGGCTTTATAGCCCTAACTCCGCTAGGTTGGCTTTGTAATAGAACAAAAAGTCAATATTTATTTATTTATTTACCACCCATTCCCACATATTTGAATTACAGTAGACGCATGCAGATGAGGATTGGCAATGATAAAATAGTTTTTTATAAATGTGACTTATCGCCTTCTTTTACTGGACTCTTCAGTTCACAATTAGGTCGAATTTTTACGGTAAATATTCAAATGTCGTTGAATACCAGAAAAGAGGAAAGCTAAAAACCGATAATTTTCTTTCTTTAAAATAATTTAAGTAATCATAATTACTCTGCCTAATTTGTAATAGCCTATTGTACAACCATTTCATTGTATTATTGTATTTACTATGGGTTAATTGTAAGAGTGGGCCAAAATGTCAAGACATGTAGCGTAGTGGTACGGACTCTGACTTTCACCCGAAAGGTTGTTGGTTCGAGTCCTACAGTTCCTTCATTTTCTGGCCATGCTTCGGAGGGCATGTAAAGCAGGCGGTCTCGGGCCTTCCTAGTTGAGTGTAAGAGAAGCAGGGACGCCGACTTGGGGGGGTCTATCTTGCCCCCGCAGACTAGTTTCGCCCCCCCCCCCCCAGAAGCGAAGATCCCATAGTGCAGTTTATTTATGTGTCTCCCTTAATATTTCAAACATTGAGATAAAAGTAAATCACAAAATTTGGCATTGGCACCGCACCAACGTTTAGCAACTTTTTCGCGCCAATTTTGTTCGTATAGCCAACTTTCGAATGATTTTTGATATAAAGTCGGTCAACGTCCCTGAAGAGAGGGCTTAACAGCCCTAACTCCGCTAGATTGGCTTAGTAATAGAACAAAAAGTCATTATTATGATAAAAATTCGCCCTGTAATGAAAAGGATGACAGTTTTCGTTCTTTCATTCTATCAGCCGAGAAAGACCCAGACAGGTATGGCAGAACTCACGTTCACCACGTCCTCGAAAAGGGGCCTTTAAAGCGCCAGTACCCCCCCCCCCCTAAAATCCGTCCGTCCGTCCGTCCAGCAGGCTGATCGAGGCGATTATAATACCGGTATTTATTTAATCCCCTGGTAATAAAAATGTAAACAAGATAATTTCATAATGGAAAGTGCTATGCAAAATTTGTTTGTTTACAGTTATAATCCTAGGGTATTTATTTAACCCCGGTATAATAATCGCCTCGATCAGGCTGCAGTAGTGTAAAACGCTCCGAAAAAGTTGATGTAAGATTATATCGAAAGCAATTTAAAAAAAAACATTCTGTTTTCAACTATCAACATCAAAATGAGTACCTATTTAATTTGTTTTCGTGATTTTCGCCAACTTTTGAGTTGATTCTCATGAGAAATTCCCGTAAACATTGCTCAAACCCCGACAAAGCACCTATTACAAGTTGAGCCTATTACATTACCAGGCTATTACGACGTCTGTCGTCAAAGTTACTGAAATTAGTCCCCAAAGAGGTTTGACGCGCGGAAACTTTCCATTCAGACATCGCCCCTTTCGAAACAAACAAAGCCTTCGGGAGATTCCTTTGTTAAACAGCTGCCAATGTCAGCCATTTTGATTGTTGCTAGGCCAAATTATTTTAACAGACTTTTAAGGCGGTTCCCAGGGGACTCAAATGTGTTCATATACTTATAGCCATTTGTTAAGGAATTTTTTATGGACCCAGGTCAACTTATCACGAAAACAAATTGAATAGGTCCCCATAGGTCCCTTGTCCAATGCCAACTACCCAATTTTTTTTATATTTTTTTTTTAATGGAGCCCCAACTTGCTCTAGGAAATGGTGGCAACCGACCCGGTTTCAAATACCAAGGATGGTTTCAAATTCCGATGTCACCTCCCGAAAATAAGAATGGAAGGATGAAGAGTCTGCCCGAGGGCAATGGAATCTTGTATGGATAGTAAAGTCTGAATGTTTTTGTGCCCGAACTGGGAGAAGGAAAAGGCCACTAGGGCAAAAAGACCTTCTCGTGAGTCTGAACTAACGACCCAATGGATTTCGGACATTATTTGTATTCTTTCCGTACGAATTTTTGGCCATTGGCAAACTGGTATACGTCGTCGGTGTCAAGTGTACAAGCGAAAATAGACAAGCTTACCATTGACGAAATGAAACAGGCGAATGCATGACTTAACCAGAATCTGTACTTGGTTAAGTCATGCATTCGACAGTCTTTCCTATGCATGGCACTCTTTTGTCCTGGGGTTGGGCAACTGCCCCGAAGGCGGAGGAACTCAATGGCAAACAAGCGATAATGGACAAGCTGAGACAAGCTTCCCATTGACGCAATGAAACAGGCGTATGCATGACTTAACCAGAATCTGTACTAGGTTAAGTCATGCATTCGACAGTCTTTCCTATGCATGGCACTCTTTTGTCCTGGGGTTGGGAAACTGCCCCAAAGTCGGAGGAACTCAATGATGAGTCAACGGCATAAGGATACAGAAGGAACGGGAAACCGCTGCTTTAGTATGGTTTGACACAGTCCCAGGCCACGGTGTGGGCCCATAGGACTCCAGTGGACCTCCTGATTATAGTGGATTCCGAACCACTTGGGAAACATAGTGAAGTCACACGATTAGTTCGGAGGTGACCAGGACAAGTCCTACCATGTTTCCCTACCGGCACTGTGCACACGACCAATTTATCTGCAGCTTTGAACCTGCTCTGGTCCGCTGGATTCAACTTGGTATGGCGGCCGGCTTACATAGGTATCAACAACAATTAGTACAATTGCCGTGATTATTGCCAATCTTCGATAGAAAGAACATTTAAAGAAGAAGAAGGCAGAATTGAGGGCGTCAGTCCCTGAGATTGACCAAGGAAGGCGTGATAAGACCACACTTCACAGAATCATTTCTGTAGTGTGTCTTCCGTTGACTCTTCACGTAGATTTGTGGTGTCTTTCCCTGAGCGTGAGGCAGACTGCATGGTGGCGCAAGTTGCTGTGTCAGTCATCGATGACCGTTCAGCGGGGTTCTTCCGGGCCCCATGATGGGGGAAACGCGGTCTGAGTGGTCCCTTCTTAAATCTTCTTAAAACCTCAAGCAAGAATTGAGATCTACTGCTATACCTAGGTACTTAGAAACACAAGAGAACGGCCCTTACTCTTCAAGTTTCAGCCGGCTGAAGAAGATGTAAATCTTGTGCTGTCCAGGGTTGGAAAGAGAGACGGAGATGGACGGATTTAGTAAATTACAATAATACAATACAATAATTGTATAAAGATATAGGGTATTCCCTCATTTAAATCGTTTGGGGTCAGCATATCCGGGGTCGTTACAGGTTAGAATTAGTTGCATCGCTCAGCTTTATTTACACCGATCTACAAGTACAAACGCTGGCTTTAAAAGCATCGCG